>OU898280.1:154789143-155165245 GCA_918026665.1 Diabrotica balteata
TGATAGCATTGAACAATTTCATCATAAATTTAAAATAATTACTATTTAATAGGGTGGTGGAGGGAATTACTAATAATAAATCCGATTATAACATTACACGAAACCATCTAAAAATCGTCAATTTTTAAAAATTTGTATTATAAAATCGGACAAGGCGAGGAGTGATTCCGTTCTTTGATAGCATTGAACGAAGACATCGAAAAATCATTAGTTTTTAAAAATTTATATTATAAAATCGGAGTAGGCGAGGAGTTATTTTGTTCTTTGATAGCATTGAACAATTTCATCATAAATTTAAAATAATTACTATTTAAATAGATGTGGTGGAGGGGAATTACTAATAATAATTTCTGATTATAACATTACACGAAACCATCTAAAAATCGTCAATTTTTAAAAATTTGTATTATAAAATCGGACAAGGCGAGGAGTGATTCCGTTCTTTGATAGCATTGAACGAAGACATCGAAAAATCATTAGTTTTTAAAAATTTATATTATAAAATCGGAGTAGGCGAGGAGTTATTTTGTTCTTTGATAGCATTGAACAATTTCATCATAAATTTAAAATAATTACTATTTAAATAGGGGTGGTGGAGGGAATTACTAATAATAAATCCGATTATAACATTACACGAAACCATCTAAAAATCGTCAATTTTTAAAAATTTGTATTATAAAATCGGACAAGGCGAGGAGTGATTCCGTTCTTTGATAGCATTGAACGAAGACATCGAAAAATCATTAGTTTTTAAAAATTTATATTATAAAATCGGAGTAGGCGAGGAGTTATTTTGTTCTTTGATAGCATTGAACAATTTCATCATAAATTTAAAATAATTACTATTTAAATAGATGTGGTGAAGGGAATTACTAATAATAATTTTGATTATAACATTACACGAAACCATCTAAAAATCGTCAATTTTTAAAAATTTGTATTATAAAATCGGACAAGGCGAGGAGTGATTCCGTTCTTTGATAGCATTGAACGAAGACATCGAAAAATCATTAGTTTTTAAAAATTTATATTATAAAATCGGAGTAGGCGAGGAGTTATTTTGTTCTTTGATAGCATTGAACAATTTCATCATAAATTTAAAATAATTACTATTTAAATAGATGTGGTGGAGGGAATTACTAATAATAAATCCGATTATAACATTACACGAAACCATCTAAAAATCGTCAATTTTTAAAAATTTGTATTATAAAATCGGACAAGGCGAGGAGTGATTCCGTTCTTTGATAGCATTGAACGAAGACATCGAAAAATCATTAGTTTTTAAAAATTTATATTATAAAATCGGAGTAGGCGAGGAGTTATTTTGTTCTTTGATAGCATTGAACAATTTCATCATAAATTTAAAATAATTACTATTTAAATAGATGTGGTGAAGGGAATTACTAATAATAATTTCGATTATAACATTACACGAAACCATCTAAAAATCGTCAATTTTTAAAAATTTGTATTATAAAATCGGACAAGGCGAGGAGTGATTCCGTTCTTTGATAGCATTGAACGAAGACATCGAAAAATCATTAGTTTTTAAAAATTTATATTATAAAATCGGAGTAGGCGAGGAGTTATTTTGTTCTTTGATAGCATTGAACAATTTCATCATAAATTTAAAATAATTACTATTTAAATAGGGGTGGTGGAGGGAATTACTAATAATAAATCCGATTATAACATTACACGAAACCATCTAAAAATCGTCAATTTTTAAAAAATTTGTATTATAAAATCGGACAAGGCGAGGAGTGATTCCGTTCTTTGATAGCATTGAACGAAGACATCGAAAAATCATTAGTTTTTAAAAATTTATATTATAAAATCGGAGTAGGCGAGGAGTTATTTTGTTCTTTGATAGCATTGAACAATTTCATCATAAATTTAAAATAATTACTATTTAAATAGGGTCGGAGGAGGGAATTACTAATAATAAATCCGATTATAACATTACACGAAACCATCTAAAAATCGTCAATTTTTAAAAATTTGTATTATAAAATCGGACAAGGCGAGGAGTGATTCCGTTCTTTGATAGCATTGAACGAAGACATCGAAAAATCATTAGTTTTTAAAAATTTATATTATAAAATCGGAGTAGGCGAGGAGTTATTTTGTTCTTTGATAGCATTGAACAATTTAATCATAAATTTAAAATAATTACTATTTAAATAGGGGTGGTGGAGGGAATTACTAATAATAAATCCGATTATAACATTACACGAAACCATCTAAAAATCGTCAATTTTTAAAAATTTGTATTATAAAATCGGACAAGGCGAGGTGTTTAATGATTAAACTTGAGAGATCGCTGGTTAAATTGTATTGATAAATAATTATAACGAAAAAATGCAATATTAGTATTGTAATAAATTTAGCGAAAATAGCGAATATTTGTAGCAAATATATTAAAATAAAATGAAATTCAAATAACAATTGGCAGATTTTATATCTTATTGTCAATTCTATATAGAGATTCACTTACCTTTTTTTGTCTATGGTCGTCCCGGCTGGGGTTGGCGTGAGATACACTGCTGTGGTGATCTGCTGGCGCTTGCTTCCGTACAGGACGAGAGTTTCTTGAAGAAGTGGTCGATCATATGCAAAGGGGCACGTATCTCTTACCCCAAATCGACTAGAGGGTACTGTTTTTTAGAGACCTCCGTGAATAGCCGTTAAATTAAACTTAAAGTGACATTCTTTACTTGCTACTACAAAGGCGGATACGTTTTCTTAGGAAGCTGAAGTGTTTTGGGTTGATATATTTTCCCAAAAACATGTTGAATTTCAGACAAGTGAATTCTCAGAACTTGACAATAATTAATCAGCCAATTTGAGTTCGAGAATTCAAAAATAAACTAAAGCCATATTGCAATTAGGTAATATATAATATAGGTATATATAATAATTAGGTAATATATTATGATTAAATAAAATTTAAACTAAATAAGGTCATACTCGTAATAATGAAAATAAAGATATTTAAATACTTGACACTTTTCCAACACGAGGAGTGATTCCGTTTCTTTGATAGCATTGAACGAAGACATCGAAAAATCATTAGTTTTTAAAAATTTATATTATAAAATCGGAGTAGGCGAGGAGTTATTTTGTTCTTTGATAGCATTGAACATTTCATCAAACTTGTAATAGGGGTGGTGGAGGAATTACTAATAATAAATCCGATTATAACATTACACGAAACCATCTAAAATCGTCAATTTTTAAAAATTTGTATTATAAAATCGGACAAGGCGAGGAGTGATTCCGTTCTTTGATAGCATTGAACGAAGGGGTGTGGAGGGAATTACTAATAATAAATCCGATTATAACATTACACGAAACCATCTAAACATCATCAGTTTTTAAAAATTTGTATTATAAAATCGGACAAGGCGAGGAGTGATTCCGTTCTTTGATAGCATTGAACGAAGACATCGAAAAATTATTAGTTTTTAAAAATTTATATTATAAAATCGGAGTAGGCGAGGAGTTATTTTGTTCATTTGATAGCATTGAACAATTTCATCATAAATTTATAATAATTACTATTTAAATAGGGATGGTGGAGGAAACTACTTATAATAAATCCGGTTATAACGTTAAACGAAAACATCTAAAAATCGTCAGTTTTTATAAATTTGTATTATAAACTCGTAGAAGGCGAGGAGTGATTCCGTTCTTTGATAGCATTGAACGAAGACATCGAAAAATAATTAATTTTTAAAAATTTATATTATAAAATCGGAGTAGGCAAAGAGTTATTCCGTTCTTTGATAGCATTGAACGAAGACATTGAAAAATCATTGAGTTTTTAAAAATTTATATTATAAAATCGGAGTAGGCAAAGAGTTATTTTGTTCTTTGATAGCATTGAACGATTTAGTCATAAATTTTAAAATAATTACTATTTAAATATGGGTTCATTTATACATTTCATTAAACATTAATAAACTAATTGTAGTCCGATTTCTCGTTTTTTCTTCGGTTCCATACTGCCTCTTCTTTCTTTCTTCTAGCCGAGGGCAAGTTGTTATAACAAAGTGAGTATTCTCATTGTATTACGCCATGTTTCAAAAGGCTTAACAAGTTCCTTTTTTGCAATTGAAATGTCTAAGCGTTTGTGATATTTCCGTTTTAAAAAAATATGTTCCCATTGTCATCATTGTCAACCTTGTCAACATTTTTTTCAAATCTAAATCATTTAACCTTTAGCCAGTTTAATATTTTTCCATCAATTGCTTTTTTCCTATTTTGCACTAACTTGTTTGACAAATCCTCTATGTCATAAATGTCGTCGTACGCTAGCTGCTGGACATTGTATGGAAATGGACGTTTCCTGCTAAGTTCGATTATTAATTTATATTCATTGGTGGTGTAAATATTTTTTGAATATCGAGATTGTTCAATAGTGGCGTGAATGCTGTCGGCCTCTAAGTAGCTATGGCCACTTTCCATAAATTTAATATTAGTCAATTCTAAATTAGAGTAGGTATTCACGGCGTAAAATCGTAGTTTATACAAGGTGGTTAGCAAAGATTTTGGATTCTAGCCCAATAGGAAGAAGGAAAAGAGGTGGATCCCGAAGATCATGGAGGAATGAAGTGGACAAGGCCATGGAAAGACAATACCTTAGAGATGGAGAATGGCAAAACAGAAAAGGACTGGAGATGTGGGCTGAAAGAAGGAAGGCGGCGACAGCTGTAAAAATCCTTATATAGATAGAATAGATAACCTTTATTGCATTTTTTCTTTGAACATGCTGTTGGTATTTTTCCGTGTTCGTTTCTTTGGTTCTCTCTGCCTCATTGCACAGGGAACATTAATCCTTTTTTGGTCTGTAATTTGCTAAAGGAGGTTCATGTTCTCTGAATATCTTTTGGAAAACGTTGTTTTCTCACTGCTTGTTCGTTCTCCAGCATCTTCCTTATACAGGTCGTACATTTTCTCAAGCGTTACTTGTCGGTTTTCCTTTTCTCTTATCACAACCATGATATTTGCCATTCGGGCTTTTAAATTTTAAAAAGTCATTTGAAATTCTTTTTGATATTGAAAAAGTATTACAGAATAACTTAAGGCGGACTCGTTCACTTTCACCTTCATCGTTAGGTTGCTTGTTACGGACAGTCAATAGGTCAAAGTAAGCAGCACAAATTTAATAATAACACAGCGACAACTTATATTATTAATATGGTTGTCACTGTCTTGATAACACAAACGTTCTTTGTCCGGACATAGCACAAGTGTTCTCTTAAACGATCGAGCAGGTGGACATGGTACGTATGTGCATTCCTATACTATTTGAAGATGGACATAACACTTTTTTATTTAACTTTATTAACCTTTAACTACGGGCGCCCCTCCATTAGTCATAACTACGGGCGCGGTGTATTCTGTACACCACCGACTAAAAACGCAAATAAAAGCCACAACTAGGAATTTTTAGTACATATATTGTATATAATAAATGTAGGCATATATTTAAGAGAATGTCTTAACATAAAAAATAATACATAATGAAAATATAAAGATTAGCAACAAATATAAGAACAAAAACTCAACCACTTCTTTTTCTCTGAAAATAACCTTCTTAAGATTCTTGTATATTAGCTTAACATTAAAAATATTATAAAACTAGTATATAAATCTAAAAACTAGGAGTAAATAATCATTCACAAATGAACATATTTGAGAATATGTGTGCTATTCACTTTCGTTTTCTTCCTCGTTTGCGTCTACTAAATTACAATTTGCACAAATTGTAACAGAGTGCTCTTACAACCATTCTAGTACATTTGTTGCAAGATATTGTTGTAACTCTATTTTTGCCCCTTCCACAACAGTGGCACCTCCCCCGTTTTTTTTGCTGGTGGTTCTTCATCGTGGTCGTCTTGTACGTTTTTTGGATTTCTTCAAGAATATTTTTAAATCCAGAGGTAAACTCTGTATTTCCGCCCTCTCAGAAAGATGATGTCTTATCAGTGCCAATGATAATTCTTTTAGAAAAACTCTTCTATATTTTTGAGGATTGTCGATGTTGCCAGCATTGTACAGGATCTGGCTGTTAATTCCGGCAATATTCAGGAGTTAAAAAAACAATGGCATTGGCCATCTTCGTGTTCTTCGGGATACCGAATATACTATACGTACCGGACATGGTAAACGTGCTGATTCGCTGTTCAGGTGGAGTCGTGCAGAAAGTCCAAAGTGCGATTGCGGACAATCTAGACAGACCATAAGCCATTGTGTTTTAGACTGCTTGAATCATGCCCACCGTGGAAATCTCCAGGACTTTGCGGAATGTTCCCCAGAAGCAATTAAATGGCTATGTAAATTGGACATTAATATTTAGTGTCATTCATTCTATCTTTAGTGTTTGAATAATATATTTAATATATATGTATATATTATTGTAATTGTATATTTATTGTACTGTGAAAGTCCATACGCTAAATAAATAAAATATTTCAATTTTTACCTATACTGGTCCAATAGACCATATGTTTTGCATTAGAAATAAAAGTACTTTGTTTCAGGTTATGGGTTAATACTGTCCTGTAAATTGCATATTCTGGTATAGTTTAATTAAAATAATATTATTTCTAAAATTCTTTTATATAAAATTAAAAAAATACACGTACTCTATATTTGTCCTGTTTTATATTATTATAGCAGAAGTAATCGAGAGAGAATACATTAATCATGAAACACAACTATTCCAAGTAGGATGAGCTTATTTCTGTCTGTAAATCAAAGAGAATTCACTTGGCCGTTTCTGTGTGCACTTATTTCGGGCCAAATTCAGTTTCCATCACACCCAGAAAACTATCAAAGAGCTCGCCGAGTACAAGCACATAGAAAACCACGAGGCGAACGTCATCTCAAGTGTACGGTCCTAAATCAAGACGCTGTCGAATGACACCATTATCAAGCGTTCTAGGACTTCGACCAAAGCCGTTTGATGTTATCAACTCCAACGTTTGTACACACCCTCTATTTCTTTGTTCTCTTTTTTTATTTATCCCGCCGTTTACGATCATCTTTTATGTTCGTCGAGATGACTGCGAATTAGATTCTGAAATAATTTATGGCAAATAAAATGGTCTGAAGTGCGTGTGAGTGCGTTATAGAAAGAGATAAGCGTTTAATTCGAAAAGTGCCGGATGGACGTTTATGTGCTACAGTTACAAGTGGCGACGAGGGAGCCGTATCCTGTGACTAAATAGGCGTCGAATATAGAGGAAAGAAATCTTTGTAAATGTCTTTATTGCACTAAGGTAAGACAATACAGCGTCTTCAGAAATTAGGAAATTTTTTAAAACCTAACAAAGTATAGTATTTTAGGAAATTCGTTTAAAAGTATTCTCGAGTGTAAAAAGTAAAAAAAAAATAATAAAAAAAAATTTCCAATATGCCCAAATCTCAATGTAGCAAAAATGTGTGTATGGGGGCGTTGGACGCAGTGTAACAAAAATATATATATATGTAATGTAACAAAAGCATTTGGGATAATGTAACAACTTACAACAGAGCGCCAATGTATCGAAAAACAAATAAATTAGAGCTGACTAGCAGAATGTTCCAGATAGTGTCTGCTTGACACTTAAAAGAGAAGTCTGTCAACGTGCATGCCTTACAGAGACCGTAAATTAAGAAACTGAATAAGTAAGTAAGTAAGTAAGGTCCTCCTCCTCCTCCTAAGTGCCTTCTCTATTGAGGTTGGCGATCAATAAGGCAAATTTCTCTCTGTTCTGGGCTTGATGGATTAAGTCATTTCCTGTTGTGTGAGTCCAATCTCTGATGTTTCGGAGCCAGGATTTCTTCTTTCTTCCTATACCCCTTTTACCCTCGATTTTGCCTTCTAATATTACCTGGAGCTGCTCAAATTCCTTATGGCGCATTATGTGTCCTAGATATGACGTCTTTCTAATTTGGATTGTATTAACCAGATGAGGTCGTGTGTTCATTATTTCCAGTACCTCTTTATTTGTAGTTTTGCTGGTCCAGCTTATTCTTAGCATTCGGCGGTACATTCACATTTCGAATGAATTCAGTTTGTTGACGTCATACTGTCTTAATGTCCAGGTCTCACAGCCATATAGTAGTAGAGACCACACATAACAATTTTGTATTCTTAACCTTATTGTGTATGATAGCTTGGGGTTACAGAGCATTTTACGCATGTTCATGAAGCCAGATCTTGCTATTTCAATACGTCTACCAATTTCTTTTGAGTGGTCTAGCTGACTGTTTAGCTCTCTGCTCAGGTATATGAAGCTTTGGGAGCTCTGAAAGGTTATACCATTGATTTGTATGTTAGGTGTAATTTGTTCATGGGGGTTCTTGTGGAATACCATGATTTTGGTTTTGGAAAGAATAATATCCAAACCTAGACTGTGACTTTCTTCTGATAGTATGTTCATCAATATTTTTAGTTGGTCTTCTGTTTCTGCTAATACTACGGTGTCATCGGCATATCTTACATTGTTAATGATGATTCCATTGACTCTGGCACCTTCAGGGCGATCTTCAAGAGAAGCTCTGATGATATTTTCGGCATAGACATTAAATAGAAGAGGAGACAGAATGCACCCTTGACGCACTCCTCGTTCTATGTTTACATAATTGGTATTTCCGTTGTCTGTTCGAACACATCCTGTGTGGCTCCAGTATGTATTGCTCATTATAGCTCTGTCGTGGCCGTCCAGCCCTACTTCTTTTAGCACCTCAATCAATTTTTCGTGTCTAATGAGGTCAAAGGCCTTTCTGTAATCGACAAAGTACACATACAGCTATTTTTGAACCTCGAGATACCTTTCTACCATTAGCGTCAATCCCATTATTGCTTCTCTGGTGCCTGTACCTTTCCTAAAACCATATTGAGAACGACTTAGGTATTCTTCACACTTATTGTGAATGCGGTTATAAATTACTCGCATAAAAATCTTAGCCGCGTGACTCATTAGGGATACAGTTCGATGGTCTTCACATTTCCTAGACGCGACATATGTGGATGTTAGCCAGTCATGCGGTAGAGTGCCATGTTCATATATAATGTTAAAGAGGTAGGTTAATTTCCCGACAGCATCATCACTCAGGTGTTTAAAATGTTCGGCTGTTGTTAGATCTTCGCCAGGTGCCTTGTTGTTCTTTGCGTCTTTTATTGCCCGCATAACTTCTTGGGTTAGAATACTTAGTTTTACATCGGTATCCATTTGTGGGGGCCCTTCTGCTTTCCGATCACCAAACAAATCTTGTTCCCATATTTCCTTCTGTTTTTCAGGGTCTAATTCCACTACTCTTTTAAGTTTTATTCTGACAGTTGCAACTACAGGATTGTGATCTGAATTTATGTCACAGCTTGGATACGTTTTTACATTTAGAATACCATTACGGAACCTTTTATTAATTGTAATGTAGTCGATTTGGTTCCTCACAATATTTCCTTCGCAATCTTGAGGAGACCTCCACGTATACAGACGTCTTTTTGGTAATTTAAACCATGTGTTAAGAACCACCAAGTTGTTCTCTTGGCAAAATTCAACAAAGCGTGTGCCTCGTTCATTCCTCGTTCCTAAACCGTATGGGCCGATGATCGATTCGACCTTTTCTGCTCCTACCTTTGCATTCCAATCTCCCATAAATATGTTGATGTCATCTAATTTTATGTGTTTTTTAATCTCAGAATAGAAAATCTCAAGATCTGCATCTGTGCTGTCTGCTGTCGGGGCGTATACCTGTATTATATTAATGTCGAATGGTTGTCCATTTAATTTGATGATCATTACTCTGTCGCTGACTGGTAGAAAACCCTTTGTGTGTTGTTTCATGGATGCTGTTACCAGCACTCTTATACCTGATTGGACATCATCATCTTTGCCTGCATAATAGAATCGGTTTCCATTTATTGTATCCACATATCCTTCTCCTTTCCATCTCACCTCACACATACCAAGTATGTCCCACTTCATTCGTAAGTAAGGTAATAAAAAGAAATTACCAATAATTGTCTCCGGAGGAGCAGACCTAAATTGTTATTTAGGAGCAGACAGCCGTGCCGGATGCATCAAGGAATTTGGAGATTGGTCAAAATACTTGGCAATTCCAAGTTTGACCAAATCCAAATTTCTGATTGGCTCGATGCAGAGGAAATTCCACTTTGCTACGTAAAACTAAGGATTTGTTTTACATAAAAGCAAGTGGATTTTCTCTCATCGGCCAGACGAGCTTGCCTCTTCTAATCAAAGACCTAGTCAGTGCTTATTATTCTACTTGAATCTGATTGTGTTATTTCGTCACCTTATATTTAGACCTTTTCAGGTTAGATTATAAATGTGATTTTTCGCTTTTACTTTATTTGTATTTTTATTGATTTATTTCTTGCATATTGATTTTTATACTCTGTGTCTAAGCAGTTCTTTCCGGTAAGTCAAAGAACTCTTAGACATATTTCTCTTGATATTTTATTTGTTATTTTAATTCTATGTCTATGTCGTTCTTTTCGGTAAGTCAAAGAACACTTAGAAATGTTTTCATCAACATTATTATTGTATTGTTATTATTTTTGATTTTTCATCTCAGATATTTCTTCCGTAAGTTAAGAAAATACTTAGAAATCTTTGTTCTCTTTTATTTCTCTTTTTTATTTTTTGTTCTAAGTTGTTTTTTCCATAAGTCAAGAAACACTTAAAAATATTTCTACATTTTATTTTCTATATTTGATTATCTTATTTTGTTTGTCTATTCTAAGTCGTTTCTTCCCTAAGTCAAGGAATACTTAGGATATAATATATTATCTGTCTCGTTTTCGATTCGCTATTATGTAGCTGTTACTTGGAACCGTTACTAGTAACGGGTACTGATTACGGCAATTTGTTACTGTTGTCCCATAACTGTTATTTAAAACAGTTGGAGTCGTGAAATGTAACGTAACTACCTTAATATCTCTGTTACCCATGTTATTTCCAGCTCCTATAATCATGGTCAACACGCGGTCAAATTTTCAGGACAGAAAGAAAACCGAAGAGCCGGCTACAGGTCCCACAGGCCCCAATGCTCTAGACAACATAATGTAAATGAAAGTGATAAACTGTGGAAGATGTGATTGTGTGCCAGGAAAATATTAACATATACTTTCCAGGGTGTCTTGTAAATCTGTTTGCTAAAATTAAAAAGAATACAGGTAATAATTGAAATATTTTGTCTTCGCCACAAATTTAATACATATCAAAATATATACACACTAATTCTTTATAGCTACCCACCACCATTTATGTACAGTTAACCTAGTTACTTATACACTAAAAAAATCCCTGGTTATACACAATTGATCCTTGATGATCTAAGTTTACAAATAATAAAATACAAAAAAAAACTTAATGATCCTACCTAAAAGGTAATTTACTTGCTAACTCTGTACTTAGGCTTTAAATTAAATGTGCTAATAAAGTAATAAGGAAACGATCCTGACGGGATATATGTCCAAGGTTTAGCCCTATAGCAGGAGCGCCGACTACCGTTTCATAACCGGGCGCGCTGTGTATTTTGTACACAAAACACATTTTAGTCGATTTCACCAAATTTAGTGGGTTTTAACAAAATGACAACCACGATTTACAAAAGTAGTTTATTGTTACATAAAATAATAAACATAAAACATGTACCTACGGGTTACTTCACTCGATTTCTTCTGATTGCTGCCGTTCATTGTTCTTACATTTTACGCAGGTAATTGTGGTTTCTGAATGCATTTTACATACAAATATTCTACATAGCCCACATCTAACTGTTGTGCTGGAATTTTCTGAGCCTGGACATATTGCACAACGTTTACGTTTTCTAGAGCTATGCACTTCTGTTCTAGTAGGTTCTTCACATGATTAATATTTCATTAGAAAACATTGTCGCTCTGTAAGATGTACTTTCATTAAACGTTTTATTGGCACAAAACAACACCTGCGCGTTGATACCCGCCATATCCATTAGAGAAACAAATATAATTAGTGGCCATCTTCTGGTTATTCTTTTTACACAATATGATGCACACATTTGGTCAATAGTATCCACACCGCCTTTTGTGGCATTATAATTTAGAAGAATTTCTGGATTTTTAGTTTCGACGTCTACGGTGGCAGCGTCATGTATCGTGGATAAAAGTATGACCAACTTACCTTTTTTTGGAACAAATGAAACCAAAGTGACATTTTCCTGGAATCCAAAGAATGACATTCCCAGTTCTTTTTGTTTTTGGGGTAAAAATTCAATAGGTATTTCCCTTTTGTTTTTTCTCAAAGTGTCAATTGTAGTTATTTTATTTTCCAAAAGGAAAATAGCTAAAGAATAACTGGTATACCAATTCTAGCCTATCTAAAATATCACTGGGAAAGTTTAATACAGCATAAGGCCCCTCAGGTTACCGTCCACAATAAACCTACACATTTCCAACAAAGTAAGTTTGTGCATCGCCCAAAATGAACAGCTTGATACCGTATTTTGCTGGTTTATTTGGTAAATAGTGAACTACAACGTCCTCTGCATGTCTCGAGTTTTTCGTCTATTGTAACAAATTCACCAACATTATAGGAATTTTTACAGTTACTAACAAATGCGTCCAATATTTTTCTAATTGGTGCAAAGTTGTTATATATTTTCCGTTTATGTCTTGTGGTTTTGTCATTAAAGCGCATTGGACGTAACAAAAATAAAAATCTTTTGTAACTCATTACAGATCTAATAATTTCTATACCTGTTCCATCAGATGTCCAGAGTTCAAGTGCGTTAGTATGGTTAGCCTTTTTAGTGCCTAGGAGGTAAAGCACTACCAGTAACGCCATTATTTCACTTTTTGAAGTATATTTCATATCTCGTTCTCTTTTATCTCAACAGATTCTTTTTTACTATCAATGTACAAATATACAATGTACAAATTAGTAAATTGTACGATGTTTTCTAATATATCAGAATCTATAATTTTTTCAAAAGCTGAAAGTTCTGAGGTCACTTTTGAAGCCTCTGCCTTTGGTCCTGGAAGTATTTTGATAATATTTTTCTTTTAATTTTTTATTGCGACGACAGCGGAGTCTTACGCCATGCAGTTTTTTATCTTTACCTTGAAAATATTCGAAAGCAGTCGTACTTACTGCAGTATTATCCTCGAAGTTACTGGCTCTGTCGTGGTCATTCTGTTCTTGTTTAGATTCAGAGTTGTGGTCATCATGGTGTATTATTTCTTCATCTGTCTCAGATTCATCTGAACATTCTATTTCACTAGTTTCTGTTTCTGGGTCTTCATTAAGAATTTTATATAACTCAGCCTTAGTTAAAAACTTCTTTCTAGCCCTGCAAAAATAAAAAAGAGTAACACAAAAATAATATAACAATGCAACTAAATTCTTACATGATATTCTCTCAGCGTAGCCGTTATATTCCTTCTCAATTATGTTACAATATCCTGTTCAACCTAACATAAAGTAAAACTACAGTTAATTTGACTTTAATTTCGAATTACAACTTTTTATAAAGTAAAATATTTAATGGATCAAATACTTACACTAGAAGGCGCGCCGTGTATTATGTACACAAAACCGCCACACTCTCGTATTTCTAAGAATTCTCACAAAACTCAGCTGCAACAAAAAATATTACTCAACTATTTAAACGACAGATCTCTACTGACAAGTAGACGCGACGATATCGCCAGATTGACTACACTTCTATTTTTAGACGACTTTTTCTATTGGACGTGTACAAAATACACGGGCGCGCCCGCTCGAGGGTTAACTATTACTGCCACGCCTTGTCTGTATTGAATATTCTCGCTACCGGAATTATAATTGTCTGTTGAAAAACAACCTGGCTTCACTGATACCCAGTACATCGATATTTAACCTGTTCATTTCTTACATAAAATTGTGCATTTTACCAGACTGGAACGTGCTTTGAACATTCCAGGTTCCTATTCTAGTGTTAGACATTCTTATTGTATCATCTAGGTTTTTTTGACAAGGAATACGCTTATTAACGACTCGAGAGTCTTTGTCTTTTTTCTCCTGCTGGATTTGGCTTCCGAATGATCAGTAACGCTGTTATTAGTTTTTAAAACCATGTTGATTGTACTAGGAATGTCCATGGGGTATTTCATACAGTAGTTTCCTCTTGCCTTTTACATCCTTAAGCCGTTGACCAAAATATTAGTTTTTCTACTTTCTAGACCGATTTCTCAACCATATGACAAAAAGGGTGTCCTTTACCCACCTACCAATTCTTCCGCCCAGAGCCGGTGATTAGCAAGTGTGCAATTGCTTATACCGGCAGTCGGTCGGTGAAATATTCGCCATATCTGGCTTCCCTCACTTAGTTTTACCTGTAGATGCAATGCAGTTGTCCGGAGTGTGGTAGTTGGAGCCATAAGTGAGAGATAGGTGCCTTGTGAGGACCATTTATCAAAAACAATTTCCCTCTATGGGATAGAAGGTGCTACCTCTATAACCCAACCCTACACTCCCAAATGCAATATACTACTACTCGGATATGTTTTATCCATGTTATTTAAATGCAAAGAACGGTCCAGTTATGTACCCTAGGCTTTCATAAGACAAAAGTACACAGAAAACTATTTTTAATATAATTTTTCTTAAAACAAAAAATACTTAAGAATTTCTTGAAGACTTTCTCATAATTCTTGTATTTTGAACTATCATAAAATGATTGAAAAAAAGCAGTGATGATAACTCTGACGAGTAGAGATTTATGTCAGTTAAAGGAAAAGGTAAAAAGCAAAACACTGTTTTTCGTAAATTTATGTAAATTTGCCATTAACTGAAACCCATTTATTTCTCTCAGAAATGATGGATGAAATCGATATTTTGAAAACATACTTTATACAGCTGTGCTTGGAAACTGCGATAAAACACGACCTATATAGCACATCTTAAAAGTGGTGAATAGAAGAAAACACAGGTTCTCAATTTTAGCTATAAACTGTGCTATTGTGTACATATGCCCGTTTGTTGAGAATGTTTAAGAAAAATATGAAAGACGTTTTTGCAAAAACGTTATATTTCGTAAAAGCGTATAAGATTTTTTAAATTATTTTTAGTGTTAATATTTTTATTGAATACATTTACGTTTAAAGTAAAGAAGTATTTAAAAAATTGCTTTTAGGACTGTACCAATCTATACTTTTTTTTTCTATTAATACTATTTTCAAAGATTTTAAAAAAATGATTTTTATGAATGTTTAAAGTGTTAAAAGTATTCATTAGCTGTAATTTAATCTCGATTTTGGGTGGTTTCTAGTAATCTTACTTTACTTTATCGTGTCCAGACATGTCATTCATAAAATTTAGGCCCAGTATCGGGCTACGTCGGTTCCATCTTTGTTGGCGAGCCACAAATCTTCAAGGGTACATCGATGAGGACAGTTTCTGCCTGTAAGAACATGTCCCATATTCTGTGTTTCTCTCACAGTTACAGTTCACATCATCTTGGTCTATTTTTCCCAATTTTGCCATGTTTGGTTTTACTATAGCAACCCCCGTTCTTATCCTATTCAAGGTTTTCCACGTTTTAAAGTCTAGGGTCTGACCGGTCCATTAAACCTGAGGAAGTGGAAAATACTCGGTCGCTTTGGTGGTGTTCGAGCTTTGTATAGGACATGCCGATCGTCCGCGATCTGTTTAATTTTCTCTATGTGTTCTGCAACACCTCTGCGTGTTGAGGGTTCTGCAAAACCCACTACTCTATATAGATTTGAAAGTGGCCTTGGTTTTATGCACCCTGTTACTATCCTGCATGTCTCATTTAGCGCAGTATCAACTTGTTTGGTGTGGACAGATCTGCTCCAAACGGGGCACGCATATTCAGCAGTTGAGAAACACAGTGCCTGTGCCGTTGTACTTAAAACGCCAGAACGTGCGCCGCATTTACTTCCCGTTAGCTTTCTGAGTATGCTGTTCCTAGTTGTTACTTTCCCCTTTTGTTTTTATGCAATGTTGTCTGTAGGTGAGGGACCGGTCCAGAGTTACTCTAAGATATATAGGTTGGTTTGTGTGTTCTAATGTATTACCATTCCACACAATTTGGAGTTTTCGCTTGGCTTTCTTTGTGCGAAGGTGGAAAGCGCAGAATTGGGTTTTAGAGGATTGGGTCTCAGAGAGTTCTGCAAGTAGTACGCTGTCATTGTTTTTAAGGCAGTTTCGAGTTTCTTCTCCACTTCTTCAAAACTATTTCCTTGAGCACATATTGCAAGATCGTCAGCATAAAGGAAGTGCTTGGTTTCGATCGGAGTAGATCGGTCGTTAGTGTAGAGCATTGGTGCTAAAACACTTCCCTGTGGGAGGCCGTTTTTGTAAACTCTCCAGCTACTTACTTTACCCTCCAGCATAACGAAAAAACGTCTATTTTGCAGTAAGAAATATACGACCTTTCCCAGATGGTGGTCATTGAGAGTGTCGTATAATTTGCTGAGCAATGTTTTGTGCCTTACTGTGCCATAGGCTGCTGTCAGATCTACAAAAGCAGCCCCGGAAGTTTTTCTTCAAAGCCCTCTTCAATGTGTTCTGTTAATGCGAGGACTTGACCGGTGCAAGATTTGCCAGGTCTGGATCCTCCTTGTTGTGAGATGAGGTGCTTGTCAACATTTTTTTCTATTCTGGCGAGTATGAATCTCTCGTATAGTTTAAAAAAAGTGACACAATAGCGAAATAGGTCTGTAGCTACTGGGATCTTCTGGATCCTTTCCTGGTTCTCTAACAAGGCTATTACTTTAGATTTCCTCCATGATTTTGGAATTTTGCAGGTTTTGCAGCACGTGTTATAAAATTGCAAGATCCAATTTTTTGCTCCTTGGTCTAAATGCTTTATTTGTTCACTGCATATATCATCCACACCTGCAGCTTTCCCGCTTTTTAAGAATGTCGTGGAGTTCTTTTAGTGTAAAAGGTGTTCCTAGGTGGTTTGTCTCCGAATCCAATCTTCTCCTAGTGTTTGGGTCCTTATATCGGTTAGTAGTTCATCCATTTAAGGAGTTGAGTAGCGACTTGGTTTGCTGTAACCTTGCAATGTGGATTATGTTCTTTTGGATCACCGCTGAGTTTTTTTACAAGGTTCCATGCTATTTTGCTACTATGTGTCATGTCCATTTTTTCCAGGGTCTCAATCCACTTTTCCTGTCTGGCTTGACTTAGCTGTGGAGTAGTACTGCTCCGCAGTCAACCGTTTCTTGGCTAAAAGGGTCAGTAGAATAGAGGGTTTCGTATGTTCCCATTAGTTCCTTGGACTCTCTGGACATCTCGGGAACATATTATTGTCTACATCCTCTAGGAACAGTTTTTCTAGACACATTTTTGAGTACCTCTACGAGATTTTCGTAGTTCTCTACTTTTGATTCAAGGCGTAGTAGTTCAAAATCTACCATGTCTGCTGTTTCTATGTTTTTAATGTCTCTAGTAATAAATAAAGATGCAATTATCAATTTAAAAAAAAATAAGATACCTGGTAGTGATAAAACAACTAAATTAATAAAAAATGGAGGACTAGCAATATGGAAACAAAAACTGTGATAGAGAAAACCTTACAAAAATGAGTAGGGTTTAAATCATCTTTTTCCTTAGGAGAGAGAACATGTTATTGCAGCTAGAAAACCAATAAAAAAAGAAGCTAATACGAGATAAAAGAAAATTAAAAGACTTAAAAAAAATTGCCTTAAAAAGGTGCTTTATCAATAACAAAAAATACAAGAACTCCAAAAATAAGGTAAAACAGTAGAAGGTAGTTTTGGAACATTACAATAGATGACAGAGTATGAAGAACGAACCAAACAAAAGGGGAGCTGAATCCACCAACAAACTAGAGCCGATCAGCAGGGATGGATCAAAGCATGATAAAATTATGATAATGAATGAGGCGATGGAGGGATTATCAATAAGGGAAACAAGGAAAATTATAAAAAATGAATGTCATCCAAGTACAATCCGCATAGGTGCCTAGAACATAAGAAGTACTTATGAAGCAGGCGCTCTAAAACATAAGCCCCTTCTTCTTTCTTCTATGTCTCTCTATTGTAGGCATTTTGTGTCCACTTCGGACCTGCGTGTTTCTTCAAGTCATCTGATTCACTGATTTTTTTTCTTGTCATTCCTTTCTTTTCCTATAGTTTCCGCTGCGGCACTTTCTATGGAGTTGGATATATTTTGCCATGGTCTATGGTCAATTCTGGCGTTGGTGTTTCTTCTTCTTCCAGTTTTTGCAATTTTTTTTTAATCAGTGCCTGATATTGGCGTTCATTATCGAGTCTTGCAGTGTCCCATCTGTTTCCTTTTTGGCGTTGCTTTGGCTGTCTCGTCTTTAGCCTTCTTCTTATTTTTGTTTTGACCAGAAAGTGGTCAGAGTCACTTTCTGCTCCCCTCAGATTGTGTGCGTTGATGATAGTGCTAAATTGTCTTCCATCGATAAGAACATGGTCTATCTGGTTTCGTGTGATTCCGTCATTTAATACCCAGGTTACTTTATGTATATATTTTCTTTGAAATTGTGTAGTTTTTATTACCATATTGTTGGCTACAGCGAATTCTGTCAGTCTTGATCTGTTATCATTAATGTTATCATGTAAGCTATGTATGCCGATCACTGCTCTAAGAGGTCCTATTTACCTAGTTTATGTACATTGAAATCTTCCAGTATGATTTTGACGTCGTGTCTGGGTGCCATTGTGTACTGTTGTTATAAAATATCATAAAATTACTCCGTGTCGTCTTTATTTGCTTCTTGCATTGATGCGTGGATTGAGAAGAGGGTTAGGTTAAATCATTCTCCTTTAAGTCTTAGAAAGCAGATGCGCTTGTTGATTGGTTTGAAGTCAATTATGACAGACTTGAGTTTACTGTTAACTACAAACCCACATCCAAATTCGTGCCTTTCTTCTTCTCCTGACCAGAAAACCATAGATTTCCCATTTTTAGGCTTCCCCATCCTGCCCATCTTATTTCCTGAATCGCCGTTACGTCTATCTTATATTTTTAAAGCTGTTATATGGCATGTGTTGCAATTCCGGGCCTGTACCAGCTTAACACGTTTCATGTGTCTAAGAGAATGTCCTTATTTCGTAGCTTAGGTCTAATCCGTGTTCCATGTCTATTCCGAGGCAATAGTATTCGCTTCGTAGCGTCTTTCTTTTTTTTTTCATGTACGGATTGCTGGTCCATAGCAAAACCAACTTTTCGAAGGACCATTTCTCCTTTCCTCGTCTGCCCTGACCATGTCCACTGGTGTTGGTTACCCAATCTCCAGCAATGTTGCTCAGGCTCCCGGGGTTCGCCCGTACAGCTCAAGCCGCACTTCGTGGAGGTGAGGATAAGAATTAAGTGGGATAGGTTAGAGATTCTAACTAAAAACAGCATCTTGTATTGCGCCTCACTACCCTTTTTATTTTGAACCCCAAAACTTTGCCAAAAGTTTTGTCCAAAATGCATACATACAAAAATCAAGATTATGTTAAGTTAAAAATATGAGAACAGAGCATTTTAAGAAATATATTAAGGAAAGTAAAAGACTATGAAGACGTTTTAGATGGTTGTACCGTCTTGTCAGAGTGATAGATGAAACGTGTGAGAAAGATTCTCTGTTGAGAGGGAAAGGAAACATAAAAAATGATGTCCACGATAAAACTGTAGAGTAGGTTGTAATGTAGACCTACAAACACTCGGCAGAACTTTGGCCTTCGACAAAAGAAAATTGAGGAAAACAGGGAATCAATTCCAAGCTGTTGGCCTATAGGGCCTTTTGAGCTGTACATATATAAATATTTACTAGATCTTAAAAAACAAATAATATAGGCAGTAAATAAACAATATAAATAAAAATTGACTAAATAAACAAAAATTTAATTAAAAACTAAGATGGGAAAAGGTGTTAAAAGATAAAGGAGGACCACCGTGGAATTATGAAGTTTTTTTTGATGTTATAACAGGTCTAAAATACATACCCTAAAATGGTTTTTAATTGCATTGAACAAATATATTATTTTTTATCATCACAATAATTATTACTAAACAAACAAATTGTAACCTTGAAAAACATATTACCAAAGCTTACAATTTTCTTGTTTTTTTGCTAAAATAATAAAGATGTTCAATTATCTTTAACGGCATCCCCTTTGTTACACGTGGAACTTGCTAGATTGTTTCAACCTGAAAAAGAGAAACATTGTCATTTGAAAACCTTCAGGCTACTGTTAAAAAGCTACCCTTCAATTTTTAAATCACAATAAGTTGTATATTTCTTTTTCCTTGAAAATTTATTCTAACATTAGCTAACGAGCAATCTCATTAGCGTGGAGAGAATACAGTTATCAGTCAAAAGCGGGTTTGTCTTCGTTTTATGTAGGATTCACCTTCAAATATTCTACATAAAGACAATATACATTTTTTGTTTTTTGTCTTCGAAGTATCTATCATTAAGAAGGGGTAAATTTATTTAAGACTTTAATTAAAAATAGAACTACGGGAGGATTTGTAATAAAAACTTAGTATATATAGTAAAAGAAGTATTATTTGTAAGTTTATTAATAATAATTTCTAAATATTTAAATATTGCAATGAAATGAGATAAAACCACAAATTAAGGAATAAACCTGAGGCTACTAATACTACAGTAATTACTGTTTTAATTAAAATTAAAAACGACAAAGCACAAGTCAGAAAAGCTTAACTTAAACAGCGTGTAGAAGTAACGAACACCCTGACGAAGATCTCGACACCCAGACGAAATTAAAGAAATAATAAAAATATCAAAAACAAAGAAAGCTCCAGGACCTGACAACATAACCCATAGAGCTTAAAAAAATATACTGTTCAAAGCGATAGTACACATAACAAAAATTATAATCAGTATAATATGGCTGAGATACTTCTCAGACAGATAAAAAGGGGCACATGTCATAATAATAGCCAAACCAGGAAAAAATTGCACGTTTCCACAAAATTACAGACCCATTAGCTAATTCTCCTTGCTGATCAAAATATCAGGAAGGGTAATACTAAAAAAAATTAAATAAAGAAACTAAAACCCTGGAAATAATACCAGAAGCTGACTTCGGGTTTAGAAGTGAACACTCATGCGAGTTACAAGTGCTCACACTAACAGAATATATAACAAGAGGCTTTAACGATAAATTGTATACAACAGCTGCCTTCCTCGATGTCAGTTAAGCCTTCGACAAAGTTTGGCACCAGGGACTGCTATATAAAATAAACAAACAAGTGTACAGTGAGGCAATGGCATGTCCGTTTGCGTCATACCTAGTCACCAGAAGGTTCAGGGTTCGGACAGGGGCAACTCTGTCCGAAACCGGAACCCAGGAAGCGGGGGTGTCTCAGGGGGCTGTATTGTCACCGTAATTGTACAAAATATACACCGCAGACACACCGAAAAAACCAGGATCCTTGCAAGCCTCTTTGCAGACGACACACCCATAGCAGTCAGCAAACGAAACCTGAACACTGCAGCTAATTATCTGCAGAGATCACTAGACAGATTTTAATGCTATACTCCAAGTATACCAGAAAACGAAATAACCGTAGATGATACTCCCATTGAATGGGCAAACGAGTGAAAATATCTCGGAATGATACATTATAAAAAACTAACATTAACATACATAAAACTACAGCTTTCCGCACTAATAAGTGTACGATGAAAATTACGTTTTAAAACAAAAATGAGAATAGTAAACAGTGCAAAAGCAAACACACCTGCAAAAGCAACATCAAATGAGTCCTAACGACACAAGACCAAATTATTAGGGAAGTAATAGATCTACTAAAGTATGTGCCCTTAAGAAATCTATACAGAGATTCCGAGTGGACAAGAATATTAAGGAAAATGAATGAAAGAGCCTACGAAATATTTAACTGGCTAAAAAACTACCCAAGCAGACTATTAAGAAAGCTAATAGACTACGATGAATTAAGCAACAAATAGCTGGATTCAGAACAAACCAAGAATAGTCATATAGCAAGAAATTACTGAAATAGTTACAAAGTAGTCAAAATAACGATTTTTAGACTGAGATCACAAAAAAAAATAAGGCGGAATTGCTGAAACCAATCAGGAGATGGTTGGTTGGATGAATTTTTAGGGCTGTAACAATTCAGTCATATTCTAGCGATACTAAAACGATAGTATATTATAAGACCAATATACACCGGGGTATATGAGGGCAATATACACCTGGTAATGCACACCCCACCACACGCACACATATTAGTTTAGATTAGTTAAAAAAAACGAAGAAACATTACCACGGAGTGTGTGAGAACAGTATACACTTGGGAATGCACACCTTACAGTTAAGTTAGCTTAGCAGTACTAATTAAGATAAAAAACAACCTGTTTCGTCAAATCATTAAAACCCAAATCAAATTGTATAAAAGGCCCGTCAGACCTTTTATACCAGCCGTCAGGCATAGGCCTCTCAGGCAGATCGTATGCAGATCTTCAGAGATCTGACAGAGAGTCATCAGCCCAGACTGGTGGCTCTCTGTTAGGATCACACACTTTTTCTTTTTTAGAGACACCAGTCCCGATGTAGAGTCAGTAAAGTAAATAGGGAGAAAAGTTGATATGTGTGCTACCCCTCCAGTTAGGTGGCTTAACCACAGTCAATAAAAACAGAGGGTGTTACATTACACAGGGCACCCAAAGTAACTTTCAGATCATAAGCCTCCTCACGTAAATCACCCGCTGAGGAGGGGTGAAAAAAAAAAGCCTGGGAGTCAGATAGGTACCACTTCAACAGAGAAATGTGACCGATTTGATCTTTGGAAATGTGGATCGCACTTTACAATGGTATACACATGTTCCTTAGGGACAGGGTTGATCACATGTGTATGTGTAGGTGTGTGTATATATATATATATATATATATATATATATATATATATATATATATAAGTGTGTATGATTGAAATGTCAAATGGTGGTGCTTCTTATTTCTTTCCTAGATGGTGTCGTTATTTAACTGGACAAACCTTATGACTTGTCATCATAACCTTTTGTATAGATGGATTACAATTGTTTTTTTTTAATTAATTTTAATTAGTTTTTGTAATAAATAAATGTTTTTAATTTATATCAAGGTTTAATACGTGTTACGTACACGTCAAAAAGGATGTCCCCGGCAAAAATGACATACAATATTATTATTAGTTATAAAAGTTACCAGAAAGGAAAAACTGTTTATGTTATTGATACAATAAAAAAACTTATTCCCTACCGATTAAGTGAAATTTGTTTTTCCTTCTTCTGATATTTGTAGAAATTGCCGACCCGCTTGGAAAAACTAAAAAAAAATTTATTAAAAGAATAATTTAGATTTTGTATAAATATATAGTCACAAAAAAAAAGATTTAGTGCATTACAAATGCAAAAAAATATCGGTCTATTCCATTTCTAAGCTTCTTTTTAGGGGTAAACCGCTACTTTATAATGCAGAGGTTTACTCTGGACTGCTAATAAAAGAGAATATTAAAAAATATAAAAAGTAATATTTTGATCAGCAGTAAATTATTTTGAGGTTTCGCTAGAACAGGAATATTTTGACACAAATGAAAAACTGTTTTAGACAATAATATCCAAATACCAATTTGCGTTAATTTTGCCTCTAGATATTTTAACACATAATATATAATTTCGTATGTGAAACAATTAAATCGGCTGTTATAACATAACACTTGCAAACATCTATACACATGACTGTATCTCTGTGAATATGCCGAAGCGTTTCAACTATGTTATAAATCATTCAGATGCATAATTGTTTGAAGGATGTCATCGAACTGGCAGTGATCCTTCAATCATTGATACCGGAATATTCTGATGATTAAGTACTTTGACTGAATGAACTGCATTTGATTAATTTGTAATACTTACTATTGATCATGTAATGGATACCTTGTATTGATAGAAGATTATCGATTTCTGTAATTAGGTAATTGTTTCTGTTATGTAATTGGGCATGTCGGATTATATGTTATTGATTGTTGCAAGCATATCTCCTTCTAAACATTAATTATACCATAATATACAATTATAATCATAAAATAACGTTTGAATTTATTATCTTTAATTTTAAAGTCTATGTTTAATTATTATACGTAACCAATTCATTTCATAAGGGAAAATATACCGGTCACCTACTGTGCTATTTCCTTTCCCGGCGGGGAAAAGAGATAGCATCAAAATCAAAATCAAAAATACTCACGAGTAAAAGAAAAACATTACTGGAACAAGATAAGAGAAACACAGTAGATTACAAAGAGGTAAACAAAGCTATCAGAAGGAACATCAAGGAATATAAAAGGAGCGTACGGGAAGAAAAAATAGAAAAAGCAATTGAACAAAATAAAAACATGAAGTGCTTAAAACCACAGCTTGGAACCATACAAATAAATGGTATAAAGAACAAAAAAGGTACAATAATATAGAAGAAATCATACAGATAACGCAAAAATATTATAAAAACCTCTACAATACAAAACAGAAACCAACCCAAGAAATCCTTAAGCAACTACAAATAAAAATAAAAAAAATGTTAATTCCGACTTACAACCAGAAATCAGTAAGAAGAGCACTCAAAGAGATGAAGAATAATAAATCGCCAGGAAAAGACGGAATGACTGTAGAAATTCTAAAACATGGTGGAAAAACAACTAAAGTTTTGTACATACTTATGAATAAAATACTCATGACAAAACAAATACCCAACGGTTGGAACGAAGCAATAACACTGTTAATATTTAAGAAAGGAGATAAAAAGGATCTAAAGAATAACAGACCCATAACTTTACTAAATGTGATGTAGAAACTATTAACCAAAATATTAACAAATAGATAAACAACTAAATTAGATGGATACCAGGAAAGAGAACAAGCCGGATTTAGAAAGAGCTTCAGTACAAGTGACCACCTTTTAACGATGAAGATTTTAATCGAAAAAACTAACTAATATCATATCCCGCTATACATGGCATTTATTGACTTCGAGAAGGCATTTGATAGTGTGGAACACTGGGTAGTACAAAATTCCCTACAAAACAGCAGAATAGACTACCGATATATCGACTTAATTACAAATATATACAACAAGGCAACAACAAGTATCAAGCTAATGAAACAAACGGAGCCTATTAAAATAAACCGAGGAGTAAGACAAGGAGATACCATCTCGCCCAAGCTATTTAACCAAGCGCTAGAAGATGTTTTCAAACGACTACACTGGGATGGCTTGGGAATTAACAGAAACGGGCAAAATCTGAATCATTTACGATATGCTGATGTTATTGTATTATTAACAGAAAAAAGTGAATAATTACAAAGAATGATGTAAGAACTAGATAGAGAATCGACAAAAATTGGACTCGAGATGAATTACAGTAAAACAAAAACCATGAATAATCAACCAGAAGAACTAATAATTACAGTGGCATAAACAAGAATAGAACTAGTAAAAGAGTATATATATCTAGGTCAAATCACTAAATTAAATAAAGAAAATCAGACCGAAGAAATAAAGAGAAGAATAAGATTGGCCTGGGCATCATTCGAAAAACTGTCTTATATTCTAAAGAATTCAAAATACCCCCAATACCTAAAAACGAGAGTCTTCATTCAATGTATACTCCCTGTCCTCACATATGGCTCTCAGACATGGACGTTTACAAAGGAAAATATGGAAAAAATAGCAAAGACAGAAAGATCCATAGAAAGACAAATGCTGAATATTAAACTATTAGACAGAAAAAGTAACGAATGGATCCGTAACAAAACAAAAGTGACAGATGTCTCAACCCAAGTAGCAAAGCTTTAATGGAAGTTCGCCGGACACACCCTAAGGCAGAAAGATGAAAGATGGACTAAGACAATTATACATTAAAGACCATGGAATCACAAACGAAAAAGGGGAAGGCCACAAATGCGATGGTCCGATGACCTGAAGAAACACGCTAGGTCAAAATTAATGCAAATTGCCCAAGATAGAGAGGCATGAAAGAAGGAGGAGGAGGCCTATATCCAAGGATGGATGTTTATGGCTGTATAGATAGATAGAGAACCAATTTATTAACAACACGATACAAGCAAGAATGAGATAACATTTTCTTTTTTTCTGTGGCATATTATGTCCCCCCTGGATTAGTCCCAATGGTGAAACTAAAAAACAAAATTGATTATATTCTTTTAACGCAAAAATTCATGGTTAAAGACGTAACAGCTCTTAATCGCTATTCGACTGGTAGCGACTATAGACTAGTCCGAGCCAAGCTGATCATTGATAGTAGATTTAAAACAAGAAAAAAAAAATGGAAAATAAACAGAAATTAGACATAGAAAATTCGTCGTAAATATGGAGGTTGGATGTGACTTAATACTGAAAGCCATTAAGTGGAAGTTGATTTAATTGTAGCCGCTATCATCCCCATAGAGCTGTGAGTGTCGTCCTTTTTTATGTGTGGACTGTGTAGCCAAACTGAAGCACAATATTCAGCGATCGAAAAAACAAAAGCTAAGGCAGTAGAGCGGAGAGTGGAAGCCGATGCTTTGTAAGCTTCTGTATGATGGTATTTATTGTACTAAACTTTTGGGCAGTGTTTGTTAAATGCTCTTCAAATAATAGCATTCTGTATACTGTTACGCTCAGGTACTTCGATGTTTTGTTGTGGGTAAGTGTGATATTTTCAAACCGCATGTTGAATTCCTTTCCAGCAAGTTTATTGTTCAGGTGAAAGCAACTAACTTCTGTTTTGGATGCATTTGGTTAAAGGCGCCACTTGCGAAAATATTTGCCCAATATTATGACTGCCCTGAGAACTTCTTCAGACGTTTCTATTGTTCTGCATGGTGTAGTGAGGGCCCAGTCATCGACGTATCCAAACTTTGTTGATTGGGTTTCCAGCATATCTGCTAGGTATAAGCTAAATAGTAGTGGAGAGCACTGACCCCTGTGGTAGGGCATTCTTAAGTTTCTTTGGTGCTGATATTTAAGCGCATCACTACTTGAAACATTTAGTTGTTGAGCATGCTATCTATTAGGCGTGCTATTTGTTTACAGGAAATTGGACGAAACATTTTGTATATAAGGACCTCTTTCCATACTGTATAGTAAGCTGCCGAGAGATCAATAAATGCCGCTGAAGTTTTAAATCTTCTTTGGAAATTCGCTTCGATGTAGGTGGTGAGTGATATTGCCTGGTCCGTACAGCGGGTTGTAATTTTTAGGAACATATTTTAAAGCTTTGAAAAAATTTTTGACTTATTTTGCAAATTTCTGGACAAATTAAGAAAAAAAAAATATTAAAAACCGCCATTTTGACGTGTTTTATACGACTTATAAGTTTATTACTCTGAAATTTGTTTCAAATACTTCACTTTTTTCTGAAGGACAAAAAAGAGAAAATTTACCAGTTTTTGACATAAGTTGGTTGATAGCTAATTAAGCCTAAGAACTATTGCAAGAAGGAATATATATATATATAGGTTTTTGTTACGGAGGTATATACTACTCAAAACAACTGTCGTTTGCCTATCCGGTTCAGTATTTTAAACAGAGTACTGTTTTGCTTATTTCCTTGGTCTATAGGGTTTATACGGAACTATGAATAAATATTATTGTTATGATATTTATGATATCTTCTCTTCTTAAGGTGATTTTTCCATTACTAAAGGTTGGCTATAACTACAGCAAATTTGTCTCTATCTTGTGCTGTTCTTAGTATCGAATGTGTGTCCATGCCTGTCCAGTCTCTTCATTCTTCAACCAAGAGCGTTTTCTTTTTCCTGGACTTCTTCTTTCTTCCACTTTCACTTCTATTATAAGTCGTAGGAAGTTGCATTTGTCTACTCTGTTAATATGTCCTACATAACTCGTTTTTCTGTTTTTTTCAATATTTAGGAGTTCTGTATTAGTACTTATTCTTCTTAGCACCTCGTTGTTGGTCAAGTGCTCTTTCTCTATCAAACGCTTTTTCGTAGTCAATAAAACAAAGAAACACGTCTTTTCGCTGATCTCACCATTTTTGTAGTAATATGTGAAGGCCAAATAACGCCTCCCTTGTACTAAGCCCCATACGAAATCCAAATTGATTGTTGCTAAGGATTCTTTCGCATTCTCTGTACATTCGTTGATGTACAATTTTAAGTACAATTGTCAGAAAATGGCTCATCAGGCTAATTATTCCGAACTGTGAGCATCTATTTGCTTTATTTTTTTCGGGAATAGGTATAAATGTCAATCTAAGCCAGTCTTCTGGGAAGATTTCAGTGGTATATATTTTGGTAAACAATAGTGTTAACGTCTGAAGAGTTTCTTCATTAATAAGCTTTATCATCTCTACGTATATTTCATCTGGACTTGAGGCTTTTCGTGGCTTTGCCGTATTGATTGTTTTTGTAACTTCCGATGTTATTAAATCAAGTATTTTTTCTTGTACTATATTCATTTGTGGTTCTGTTTTCTCATCATTAAACAGATCTTTGATGTATTTTCCCACACATCTCCTACACTTTCTGGACCTAATGCTATTTGGTTGTTATCATCTACTAAAGTTGTTATAGTGATATTTTTCTTGATATGTGTGACTTCCTTAATCTTTTTGTATGCATTAAAGTAGTCATGAGTTTTTAGTCAACTTCCCCGTTCCCTACAGTTGCTGCTAATCCATTCTTTTTTGGCTTTCCTGATATTGCTTAGGATGAGTCTCTGGGTTTCCTTATATTTTTCTTTGTTATATATTTAGATATTATTAAACCTAAGTTTTCCCAGTATAATTAATATACACAATAATTTAAATCATAAACTGTTTTGTGCTTTTTTGAACTTTTTAACAGCAACCTTGAATTTATAATAATAACTGTAACATTATAAATAAACAAGTATTGCCCTTTATTTCGTATTCATCAAAGAGCTGCTAACTTTGTCGCTTTTAAAAACATCATTTGTTCGATTCAAATCCATTTGATCAATTGACATTGCATATCCAAGTGGAAAAACATCTTTGCTCCTTTTAACGCTGCCGATGTGGGTAACATTTCAACTCAAGTATATAAATGAAGGAATTGCGGAGCGAAAGTTAGGCATTTTATCAGTGGGAAAGTGTCTTTGTAGACTGCTGTTGTTCACTGGAGCTGAAAATGGCTATCACTGCCTTCGGTCATTCCGAGCACTTTTGTCTTCTAAGTCCAGATAACTTTAGAAATCTACTCTCTGTGTTTTAAACGATAATTTCTTTTCTGAGAAATTAGACAAATTATTCGGAAAGTTTAATGTTAACTTTTACTTAAATAGGCCAGGAAAACTGGAACTTACAAAACATTACTTTCAAAATTCTAAAAACAAAATCATCCATATTAATTCAAAACATTTTGTGTATAGTCTGCATCACCCTTTTTAAATAATTAGATAATAAAAACCACTGAAAGTAAAATGAAGCGGTTAATCAAAGTACCACTGGTGGAAGAAATACATTTTTTTAAATTAGAAGTACGTAAAGATAATAGAGACGTTCAGCGTTAAAGTGGCTTAAGCGACAAAAAAAAAATCAACTTGCAAACAAACAAAACAACAAAATTAACAAACAAAAAAAGAAAAATCAAAACAACTCAATTATTTAATTTATTTTTAACTTACATTTAGTACTAACTCGAACTCTGATTGTTGTTCTGTGAATACAAATTACAAAACAGTCTGGTCAATTGGCTATGCCAAGGCCATTAAAAAAAAAAAATATTAATATTCTTTAATGTGTAGCACAGTGATCACTTCTGGTAAATTTATTAAGAACTCCAATGGTATTTTAGACGTCAAATACCTTGTAGATGATTGTGTATGGTTAGCTTTAATAAAATATTTCTTCCAAAAATTTATTTTGTTTAACAAACATTTATATTTGTTTAAGGTTTAACAAACATCTTGGATAAAAATACCTAATCAAAACACATTTGAAGATATTATTTTACACATAACATCTAATTTAAAATTTATAATATTTAAAACAAGCTAATACAGCCAAAAATACTACTAATTTTTACCCAATAGATATATTTGTTTAGAACAAAAACATCCAAAAAATATAAAACCTTATAGTAATTTGTATTATTAATCATTTATAATACTAGAATATAATAACCTTTGTGAATTTTTAGACACAAATAAAATAAACCACAAAATTAACACTTAAGCTACCTTCGCATTTTATAATTCTGTTTGTAGTGGTATATAAACTACATTTTGGTAGTAGATAGTTGGTAGATAATGTACTAACCCTAGAATTAAGATAAAATTTGTAAGCAATTTGCGAACATATCAATCATGTAATAAACCTTTTAATACGAAAAAATGAAAAAAAAAAATGGAAAAAAAGAGACAAAAAAAAAAATAAATAAAAAAAAATAGGCCTAACCAAATTAATATAAAAAAAGACCAAAACAAAATAAAAAATATATATACATATTATATACAATATCAAAAAAGTAATACAAGGAAATAAAAAAATCAAATAAAAAAAAATATAAAAAAAAAATAAAAAAAAATCACAAACAAACAAAAAAAGAAAAATCAAAACAACTCAATTATTTAATTTATTTTAAACTTACATTTAGTACTAACTCGAACCCTGATTGTTGTTCTGTGAATACAAATTACAAAACAGTCTGGTCAATTGGCTATGCCAAGGCCATTAAAAAAAAATATATTAATATTCTTTAATGTGTAGCACAGTGATCACTTCTGGCAAATTTATTAAGAATTCTAATGGTATTTTAGACGTCAAATACCTTGTAGATGATTGTGTATGGTTAGCTTTAATAAAATATTTCTTCCAAAAATTTATTTTGTTTAACAAACATTTATATTTGTTTAAGGTTTAACAAACATCTTGGATAAAAATACCTAATCAAAACACATTTGAAGATATTATTTTACACATAACATCTAATTTAAAATTTATAATATTTAAAACAAGCTAATACAGCCAAAAATACTACTAATTTTTACCCAATAGATATATCTGTTTAGAACAAAAACATCCAAAAAATATAAAACCTTATAATAATTTGTATTATTAATCATTTATAATACTAGAATATAATAGTCTTTGTGAATTTTTAGACACAAATAAAATAAACCACAAAATTAACACTTAAGCTACCTTCGCATTTTATAATTCTGTTTGTAGTGGTATATAAACTACATTTTGGTAGTAGATAGTTGGTAGATAATGTACTAACCCTAGAATTAAGATAAAATTTGTAAGCAATTTGCGAACATATCAATCATGTAATAAACCTTTTAATACGAAAAAATGAAAAAAAAATGGAAAAAAGAGACAAAAAAAAAACAAATAAATAAAAAAAAAATAGGCCAAACCAAATTAATATAAAAAAAGACCAAAACAAAATAAAAAATATATATACATATTATATACAATATCAAAAAAGTAATACAAGGAAATAAAAAAATCAAATAAAAAAAATATAAAAAAAAATAAAAAAAAATCACAAACAAACAAAAAAAGAAAAAATCAAACAACTCAATTATTTAATTTATTTTTAACTTACATTTAGTACTAACTCGAACTCTGATTGTTGTTCTGTGAATACAAATTACAAAACAGTCTGGTCAATTGGCTAGGCCAAGGCCATTAAAAAAAAAAAATATTAATATTCTTTAATGTGTAGCACAGTAATCACTTCTGGTAAATTTATTAAGAATTCCAATGGTATTTTAGTCGTCAAATACCTTGTAGATGATTGTGTATGGTTAGCTTTAATAAAATATTTCTTCCAAAAATTTATTTTGTTTAACAAACATTTATATTTGTTTAAGGTTTAACAAACATCTTCGATAAAAATACCTAATCAAAACACATTTGAAGATATTATTTTACACATAACATCTAATTTAAAATTTATATTATTTAAAACAAGCTAATATAGCCAAAAATACTACTAATTTTTACCCAATAGATATATTTGTTTAGAACAAAAACATCCAAAAAATATAAAAACCTTATTGTAATTTGTTCTTATTAATCTTTTATAATATAGAATGTAATAACCTTTTGTGAATTTTTAGACACAAATAAAATAAACCACAAAATTAACACTTAAGCTACCTTCGCATTTTATAATTCTGTTTGTAGAGGTATATAAACTACATTTTGGTAGTAGATAGTTGGTAGATAATGTACTAACCCTAGAATTAAGATAAAATTTGTAAGCAATTTGCGAACATATCAATCATGTAATAAACCTTTTAATACGAGAAAATGAAAAAAAAAATGGAAAAAAAAGAGACAAAAAACAAATAAATAAAAAAAAAAATAGGCCAAACCAAATTAATATAAAAATAGAGCAAAACAAAATAAAAAAATATATGTACATATTATATACAATATCAAAAAAGTAATACAAGGAAATAAAAAAATCAAATAAAAAAAAATATAAAAAAAAACAAAAAAATAATTACAAACAAACAAAAAAGGAAAAATCAAAACAACTCAATTATTTAATTTATTTTTAACTTACATTTAGTACTAACTCGAACTCTGATTGTTGTTCTGTGAATACAAATTACAAAAACAGTCTGGTCAATTGGCTATGCCAAGGCCATTAAAAAAAAAATATTAATATTCTTTAATGTGTAGCACAGTGATCACTTCTGGTAAATTTATTAAGAATTCCAATGGTATTTTAGACGTCAAATACCTTGTAGATGATTGTGTATGGTTAGCTTTAATAAAATATTTCTTCCAAAAATTTATTTTGTTTAACAAACATTTATATTTGTTTAAGGTTTAACAAACATCTTCGATAAATATACCTAATCAAAACACATTTGAAGATATTATTTTACATATAACATCTAATTCAAAATTTATAATATTTAAAACAAGCTAATACAGCCAAAAATACTACTAATTTTTACCCAATAGATATATTTGTTTAGAACAAAAACATCCAAAAAATATAAAACCTTATAGTAATTTGTATTATTAATCATTTATAATACTAGAATATAATAACCTTTGTGAATTTTTAGACACAAATAAAATAAACCACAAAATTAACACTTAAGCTACCTTCGCATTTTATAATTCTGTTTGTAGTGGTATATAAACTACATTTTGGTAGTTCAGACAATGTAGTAATGTTTATATACATTTTTCACAATTGGAACACACGTAATTAGCATATTGCAAACAAATGCACCAGGGGCATATTTTACAATAATATTTACTTCTTCTATTCGTGCAAAATGTACAGTACTTTCTCTTAGTGGTTAAAGGCTCAAGGTTATTTTTTTCTATTGGTTCTATTCCAGCAAATTTTGCTTGCATCATTTCGGGTTTGGCGTGGCAAATGCATGTTTTCCGCTCTTTTCATCAACTGAAATGACAATTGTTTTAAAAAGTATCGTCTAGCGAGAGTACTATTTTTCTTAATTAGTTTGGATGGTGTGGCTTATTTTTTGTTGCGTGACTATCAGTTTCTAGCAAAACTCTATTCGTTTCTTAGAAACAGCTTTTACCCTACTTAATGAAGAAAAGTTTGTAGCACACCCATCACCAGACTGAAGCAGGGTTTGGTTACCAATACTAAAAGAAGATGTCAATAAAGAGAATACAACAACAATAGCGGATTAATTGGAAGTCAAACATAGGTCAACTACAATAATTTATACACAAAACGTATACAACACAAAATACCCTATAATCTACGTTAACAAACACTTCACATACATATAATACAACAAATTACAGAAAACTGTCACAATGTGATTGATTAATTTTGAAAAACATAACTTTCAACCACAATTTGTTCGTTATACATTTTCGCAGAATATTTTTAAAATAATCATTTTTTTAGACCATTTCGGAAGTGAAAATCAAAAATATAATTTTCATTACAATTAATTGCGACGTAACACCATAAGTTTTTATGATATATCTTCTTTACCCTGTAAAAATTATATACATAAATAAAAAATAAAACTTATTGATCGGTTTTATCAAATATTAATAAACATTACAGTTACAAATATTTTTTTTAGTTGCTAGTTTTATTACAAATTTTTAATTAATCAATATCCTTCTTTATATAACTAAAACGTAAAGTGATCTGAATCCACAGGAGTGGATACAACTTAAAAGCTTTCGACTGTAGTGCCCTTAATCCGAAAACTTTTGATTTACCTTTCGGCACGCATCCTGAAAAATTAATTGCCTAAAAAGTTTACAACGAAGTCTTTTGGGTTTAAGACTATTGTACTTCACTTTGGAGTAGTATAAAACAACACACAACTGTTTGCTTTGTATTTGTTTTTCAGTCTAAATAAGTACAGCCCAAAAAAAGAGATTATTTTAACATACAGCTTAAGTTGTAAAATTAGATTATGGTAGTTTAGGATACTGTTTTACTTGGTAGTTGATTTAATGTGCTTCAAGAACTTTTCATTTTCTATCTGTAATTTAAGAACGTATAAATTTTATCTTTACTGTCTTTACAGCCGTTTTAAAAAGTTAACTGCAGCTGAATACATGAAATTGAGGTGAATTTTTTGTCGTAATTGGTTAATAACCTAAGTAAATAATATCTAAATTATATATATGAAAGGGGTTCCTAAAGCTGTCGCTGCCTCCCTTCTCTCAACCATTTTCTTCATTTTTCTTTGTCCTCTGATTCTCCGTCTTCCAATCCTCTTCTTTCCATGGCTTCATCTACCTCATCTCTAAAAGATCTTCTTCGTCTGCATCTTTTGCGTTTTCCAATGGGGCTCTACTCTGTTATTTTTGCTATCCATCGGTTTGGGTTTGTTCGTCTGACATGTTCATACCACGTTAATCTTTTTTCTTCAATGTTATTTAAAGTATCTTAGTCCATTCGTCTTTTGATTTCGTTGTTAGTTATTTTGTCCATTTTAAAAACTCTGCAGCTTCTTCTCCAGTAGTCCATTTCTGTAGCGTTTATTTTGTTTCTGCTGATTTTTGTAAGACCTAATTTTCTGCTCCATATATTAGAATGCTGCGGATCATCGTAATAAATTTTTTTTTGTTATTTTTTGTTATGTGTATGTCCCATAGGATTAAATTCATTTGCCTTATAGAGTTTCTGGTTTGACCCACCCGATTTTTAATTTCTTCTTCTGTAGTACCTTAATTTGAGATAATGAACCCCAGGTATTTAAGTTTATCGGTCCCCTTTATTTCACGCCCATCATCCACTTCCAGGTATCTTGTTGGTTCTTGTGTTGTGTTCAGATGTTCTGTTTTGTTAATGTTTATTAACAGACTATTTATATTATATTCTTCTTCTAGTTTTCGAACCATATAACTTAGATCTTCCTTATCTTGTGCTATTATGACTTAATCGTCGGCGAAACTGAGGGTATACAGATGGTCGTTCTTTATGGGTACTCCCATTTCCTCACATTTCTTTTTCCATAGCTTTAGGGCATATTGAAGAAATATTTTAAAGAGTGTAGGTGAAGTCGAACAGCCCTGTAGGTGACCTTTCCTGGTTTTAAATGGTTTTGCAAATTTGTTACCTACCTTGACTGTAACAATATTATGTGTGTACATTGACTTAACTACATGGATCAGCTTATCTTCTACTCCTCTTTGTTGCATAGCTTCCCACAGTCGTTGTCTGGGCACAAAGTCATGCCATTTTTAGGTCAGTAAAGGCTAGATGGACTGATCTGTTTTTTGCCATCTCCTTCTCTATTAGTTGTTGTATAGTGTAGATGTGGTCATGATTTCCCAGCTATAAAACCTGCCTGCTCGTCCTCTATTTTATTTTGGATTCGTTTTTCTATTTTTTTCTTTATTATTTTTCAATATAATCTTCCTATAGATGATAAAATGCTTAAGCCTCTGTAACCTTCACATTTCCTTTTATCCCCTTTCTTGAAAATAGAGATAATATGGGCTGTCGACCATTCTTCAGGTTGTTGTTCGATACCCAAGGCTCTCTGAAACATTGTATGTATCATACGGAACATTTTTTCAGAGCCGTATTTAATTAGCTCAGGTGCTCTGCAGACTTATTATTTTTTATTTGTTTTATGTAGGTTTTTACTTCTTCCAGTGATAAATTTAATTGTTCCTTTGAATTTGTTGTTTGTTGTTCTTTTTCCATGAATTTTGTTTCCATGAAATAAATAACTAAATCATTTATAAAAGTTCCTATTTGGATGATGAAAATGTGTAGAGGTTTTTAATTAGATTGCCATACCTTCTGACTAGGTTCAGAATTGTAAAGAGCGATAAGTGCAAGTTTTGTTTTTAACTACCTGAATAATTTTATTTGTAAAGATTCTAAAACTGTTTTATAGTGGCACCTTTATTGATTACTACAGATTTTTTTAAGGATTTAGGCATGCTAGTTTTAAAATTGCTTTTAGTTTTCTTCTGTCACGTCACGTTCGTTTTCTTTGTGGGTGGGGCGCATGTTGGTATGGGGAAGGACGCGATGATATCTGCAACTAGTCACTTGAGTCTGCATCGACAGTCCTCACACATTATTTGCTTTGCGCATGTGCGGCCGCAATCTGACACCTGTAAATGTGATATTTTATTTTGTAAATTGTAAACATAAACATAACTACAACTCCTTCATCCGACAGAGTTTAATATTATATATGCAGATGAAAATATTCTTTTCAATGTGTTTATTGCAGCATACATTTTAATTATTAACACCATTTAAGGTCACATTTAAAGCACACACATAACGAGACTTTGAGTGTTGATAATAATATAACATCTTCATTGAAAAGTAAAGAAAAGGACATTTGTGCTATGTGTAAAACATATAAATCAAGATTTATCAGTGATATGTTAACAGGTGACCTGGAGACATCCCAATTGAGTTGGTAAAGTATGGACCAAAAATATTACATTAGATGTTGGTTGAACTATTTAAAAAATGCTTAAAGGCCAAAATATTCCTGATGATTAAAATATTGGATACACCAACTTAATATTCAAGAAAGGGAATAAACGCAAATGCTCTAATTATAGGGTAATAACTGTTATTAGCTCAGTGGGGAGCTAATAACAGATAAAAAAATAGAATCAGAATACGAAGATATAGAAGAACAAAATGGATTTTGTGCAGGAAGATCGTGCAATGATGGTTTATTCGTTCTGCAGCAGGTAATCGAAAAACGGAAGGCAAGGAATCTATCTACCCACTTATTGTTTGTAGATTTAGAAAAGGCATACGATACGGTACCTTTGAAAAAACTTTTTTAAACATTGACGATAGTAGGTTTCAGTAGAGAGTATGTGGATGCTATCGCAAATATATACAAAAATGCAAGAAGTGTCGTTAAAGAAGGAAACTTTATATCTGAATCATTTTCAATAACAAAGGGGCTTAGACAAAGATGTTGTCTATCTTCGACCTTATTTAAAATATATATTCAATCATCGCTAGAGCAGTGGAGCAACTTTATTCTACGCAGATGATCAGGTAGTCGTAGCGAATGATGAGGAAGACATGCACTTAGAAAAAATGAGGCCTCAATATGAATATGTCAAAGACAGAGTATCTTAAAATAGGAGATGATGAAGAAGATCAACAGTTAGTAATTAGAAATACAAAAACATGCAAGGAATATAAATATCTCGGATCTATACTATATATCACAAAAAAATATTATAAACTGTCACAGTAAATATATTAGAACAACTTTTTGTGATCTATAGGACTTTTTCAAATCAGTGGGTTTAATAAGGCTACTGGCAAAACTTCCCACTATAATAAAAAAAGTTAACGCGCCATTTATCCTACAGCATTTCTCAAAAGAATACTGTGGTGTGGAAATGGATAAATTTTTGCATATCTGTTTTAATAAAATTTTAAGAATTCTAAAGTATGTGTTTTATTTCATCCCAAACAAAAGCTTTAACATGGTCATGGATAAAATGGGGTAAGTAGTTGGTAAGTTCATGTTATGTTTATGTTCTTGAGATGTCAGTATAAATTTTATTTTTCAAAAATGAAATTAGACTTTTTTATGTTCTATATTTTCTATGAATTTTTGTAATTCTTTAGTGGTATCACTCTGAGCCATCAGATTGTTGTTCATAGTAGGGACCTTATTTATTTTTGTATTACTACAATATGCTTTTTCTTGTTGTAATAGGTAAGTACAGAAAATACAATTCAAAATGGAGCATATTGTATCACTATTAAAAATATGAGTGAAACAACTGTTGAAAGTATCAATAGTCATTTGCCGCTTTGTTTGTTGATTTTAAAAGACTAGTTATACCAAACTAATTTAAATGTGGAGCATATCAAACAAAATTCAACTGACATAAAATCTTTCCATAATATAAAAAAAATGAATATACAATGCAAAAGGTGCCCAATACATAATGCAAATATTTTCAACTTTAAAATAATGAAACCTGTTTTTGTAGAAATATGTATACAATAATTTTCTTTTGCTATTTCAATGTATATAATAAGTTGAAGTAAAATTGCAAGCACTTAAGTAAATAAACCAACTACTTTGAACTTATAATTTAATAAAGTCAGGATTCTAGTAAGTATTAGATATTAAATTACGTTATTGAGAAAAACAAAAGCAAAAGAACATCGTAAAAATTTCAGTTGCATGCATTTTATAGAGAATATAAAACCACAAAATTTTTGAAAGAAACATTTTTGACAAAGTCGATCATTTTTAAAATATTAATACATATTCCAAAACCAAGGGAAAGTGTTTTTTCTCGAATTTCAATTTTTTTGGCCACTTAAATTTATCTGCTAGGTACTGCACGGACCCTTTATACCGAGTGTTGAATCGCAAAACGGGCCATAGGAAATTCAATGAAAAATTCTAAATTGTTGAATTCCTGCTTCCCTAATTATTTTACATCAAAAGTCATAATAAACTATTTGTAGAGGACTGAATTATATGTTCAAAACAAATGTTAAAATTGTTCTACGAATTAAATGTATTGCAAAATTTTGTAAAAATACAATACGTTTTTCAGGTGACCCCTTAAAGATAGGCCACACGAGGTACAAGAATGTGTATGACATGTTGCGTTTGGTCATATTAATGATTCTGATATTTGACAAGATTCGAATTGTCAATATTTTTATTTTGTTATTAAACTATACACAAATACTAAAATTATATGTTCTGTGATCTTTCCTAATCATAATTTATGATAATTTCTAAACATAAAACTATAATAAATTTTTAAACAATAAGCCATTTTATAATAAGCAGTATCCCACTCGATTATAAAATTCTCGTCTTAACATTAGCCAGAATGCCTGGCGTTATTTTTGTACACTTTACTATATTGTTCATCTACGTACTAATCCACTATATTGTTTTTTAAACAATAAATAGCAAAACAAAAATTGTTGCAATTAAAATATTGTCAAATATAGGAAACAGAAATATGACCAAACGCAACATGTCATACACATTCTTGTACCTCGTGTGGCCTAACTTTAAGGGGTCGCCTGAAAAATGTATTATATTTTTACAAAATTTTAAAATACATTTAATTCGTAAAACAAAGCCATTAGTGAATTAAAATCAGATTCCATAATTAATGGCTTTAAAGCATCTATATTGTATCCATAGAGCTTAGATATTTCAAAGTTTGAATAATTGTGAAGAACTAAGTAGAGATTTAATAGTGCTCTTTAATATATTTAATTTATTTCAAAATACCATAGATCTACCCACGAGTGAGACTACAGAGATAGGTGGAATTACAAATGATATACAAGATACCTTTATCATCACAGAAACTCATATATCTTCAGATATTACACTCAACCCTGTAAATGGCAATGAAATCATATGCAACTTACAAGATATTCCTGTTATTACAGAAGAAAATCTACTTTCGGATTTTCGAATTCAACTTTCAGAAAACGTTGATATTACAGATAAAATAAAAGATGTCAAATAAGATACAATGATAGAAGATATTCAATCTACATCAAATAATCTGCCTTTAATTAATCAAGACAACTCATTATCTAAAGAAATTGACACCTTAATCAAAAAATTTTTTTTTTGCCAAAAACCTCAGAAAGAAAGGGCAAAATGCAAACAGAAAGGTTGTTTCGTGCTCACTTATTCAGATCGTCAAAATGCAGAAAGGCGTAAAATTGAAGAAAAAGCAGAATAAGAAAAAATTAAATAAGTACGAAAACAAAAGAGAATTGACACAAAAGCAAACAATGAAGATCAAAAAACAAGGAAATCAAGATGAAAGTAATAAAAAAAATTGCCACAAGAGTTATTTCCGGGAGCAAAAAATGTCAATCTGATGTGATGAATATATAAAATGTTACAGTAAATACAGTACAAATATTAGAGTACATATACCAGATGTTGTTGTCCTCAAAAAAAACAAGAATTGTCACGAAACCAAATTCCTGATTCTGTAGAAGAAAATGTTAATCTGCTTGTGATGTCCTCTCGTAGGAGTCACTATCCGGGTAGCTTTTAGACAGTCAGAGACAGAGTTCAAAACAAAAATAAAATTTTATTGTCTTCCTTAAATTAAATTGACAAAAATCTTATGTACATATTTACAATTTGGTTTAGTCTTCTCAGTACCTGGCCTATTTATTCAAATTAAGTTTGACCTTGTCATATGAAATTAGTCTTATCGGCAAGCGAGTGTGTATTTGAAATTTTACGGGAACGTTGTATCGATTTTTTAACAGCGGACGATAGGTACAAAGAAAGGAAAGGAACTCAACACGTCCCTTAAGTGATTCGGGTTAATAGGACACTTCTCGACAGTCTCAACACGACTGCTTCAAAGTACGAATAGTGAAGAGCTCAACACGCTCTTCGGGTAACGGCGGTATGGGACGGAACAACTTGTGAACTCAACACGTCCACAAGCCGGGGTAGGGAAGAAGAGAACCTTCAGTCAACACCTGTCGATTCTGTCTCTATGAGGAAATGTTGCGGTTTATATAGCGGAGCTTGGTAATTAGTTGTGCCCTTTCTACTGTCCATACACTCCTACTTCATGGGTTGGTTCGCGCGCACGCTGGTTTAACGGTGATGGCTTGGACTCATCGGTACATGCTTACAATTGATAACATATTTTTTGATGTCTGCAACAATATGAATTCATCAAATTTGAAGAATACATCCCAAAGCAAATGTACGAATTTGTAAACCAGCAAAGAAAAACGTGCTGGTGAGTCGGCTAAACGAAAGATATTTTTTGAAACGGAGGGATATCCAGAACATGAAAAAATACAAATTCTCTCAGGTATAACGGTGAAACAATCAGACACCAAGTCAAGTATCAATCAGTATACAGGATTGTGTTATTCTTGTTCCTATAATATATCTTAATCAAAAATTGGAATAAAATGTCTATGTTGTGTTAGAGGTTACCATATTGGTACTTGTGCAAAGAAACAACAAGAAATTGAAAACTTGAATAGTTTTGTGTGCCTTACCTGCACAAACAAAAAAAAGTTATATGCCAATTAATATGTTAGTATGTAGGCCAATATGTGTGCAGTTTGCAGTTCCGTAAGTTTTCAGATTTGTATTTAGTTTTAATATATATTATTATTTCTGATTAAAATAACCTGAGTTCTTATAAAATATGATGTTTCATGACTATTAAAAAACCCTTACAAAATTTTTCATTTTAAAAATACCAATTTACAATTTTAATTCAATTGGCATTTCCTTAAGTTGCCAATCACTCTACCCGTTACCCTCCTGATTGTTATTTCTAGGTTAAAACTTTTATGATTAAATACTGTTTGAAAGCAGTCAAGTAAATAATCAATACGCCACTATAATAGATAAATTAATACCGTTAACTGAGTGTCGTGAAGTTTCAAAATTTATAAAACCAACACAAATTCCGCCATTATCCTTAAAATCTGCGCTTGAAAACAAAGCACATTAAATCTGTACGGCCATAAATTAGTCCGGTAATGCGGCAGTAATTCAGTTAGCCGATCGTACGTCCATCTCTTCATTCACATCAATCTGGATTAAGCTTACACCTATCTCAGTGCTTCGTTGCTCTTAAACAAAAAAAGGAATTTGGATTCTGACGCCACTTCAACCAGCCCCGTCGTTAAGCTTTTAAGAAGCTACAAAATATGCTTGATTTACGTGAAACGTATAAAACATAAGCCTCCCCAGATAACTTTTAAACAAGTTTGTTTCTTTATTTTAGCCAGCTCGTTTCCCTAAACATTTTTGAAGGTGAGTTGAAAACGATTATATTGATTGCGTTTTATCAAATAAATTCCTCCACGTTCTTACATTTTAATATGTTACTATTATCACTCCGTTCTTCAGGTGTGGTCTGTGAGTCTACGAAACAATAAAAGTTTTTGATAATTCTCTCTGTTTATTTTTTTAAAATTTCTATACCTTTTTAGTACCTTCCTAGAAAGTAAATACCATTCGTTTTTTTTATACAAAACTGTTTTTAAAATCTCTAAATAGCTGCTGCATGGACGTTTGTCCTGACAGACCCCACAAGATCAAATGTGTAACAATATTTGCACTGCTTCTTAGTTGTATTTTTTTTTGCAATCTTGTTTGACTTGGCAACCCTGTGCATTCTTGTGAACTGGATTATTCGCTTGTTCCGAGAAAATACGTCAGTTTACCGATAAAAAATTTTTGTCTGTGGTCTGTGCGTCAGTTATGGATTGAAACTTGTTTCAAGTGGTTTACGATTTAAATCGTGAAATCTTGCAAAGAAAATAGTAAAGTATATGACATGTGTTTACAGATTTTTGTAAAATATTAATATAAGAATAATTTCATATCAAGATTAGGTTGTAGGTACAAATATTATAAAGTTACGAAGTAGTTGCATAATTTACAAATCTGATTTATTTGACAAAATATTGTAGTTTAGGATTGTAAAATGGATCCTTATGAAGTGAAAATAGAGAGGCTAATAAATCTGTATGAGGAAACTGCCACAAACAGTTAAATAGACGACTCTGACGACAATTCAATCACGGATCCAGATTTTTTAGGGATCAGTGCTCATGATACAGACACCGAGCAGGAAAATGAAGATGAGCAAATTCTAAATGAGAATGAAGTCGAGAATAAAGAAAATGAGAAACAAATGGGTGATGACAGAGGTTTATCTTTTTTTGATAAAGACGGAACTACACTTCCGTAGTGAAATGTAGTTCCAACTAAAAATATTAGAACACGCTACGAACGAAAACATAGTGACCCATTTGCCTGGGGTTGTTGGTGAAGCGCGACAGGCATTATCTCCCATTGAATGCTGGACGTACATATTTGTTAACTGCGTTGATATTATAGTTAAAAACACGAATTTATACATACAAAAAATTCCGTTAAATATCCAGAAAAGGCTGAATGTAGACCTACTAACCCGGTAGAAATTGGATCACTGATTGGTTTATTGTATTTGGTGGGACTTCATCAAGCATTAAGAATAAATTTGGAGCAGATATTTCCTACTACAATGACAAAACGTAGGTTTACATTTTTACTGAAGTGTATCCGTTTTGATGATACTACGACTCAAGACCGAAGAAAAGAAGTGGACAAAGTGGGCAGCAGTTCGTACTATCGGTGATAAGTTCAATGATAATTGTAAGAAGAATTACTCATTGGGAGAGTTTTTGACTGGAGGAAATGTTACTTGCCTTTAGGGGTACATGCAGTTTCAAAATGTATATTCCAAACAATCCTAACAAATATGGGCTCCAAAGTTTTTTCAATTGTTAATGCTAAAACTTTCTTCACTTCGCACATTGAAATCTATGCTGGTATTAAACCCAATGGCCCACATAAGTGCCACACTTGGGCCGCGTATAGTATTTTGGATAGTATTGATTGAAGCATGACTGTCCTCTTTTTTGATCCGGATCCCCCGATGTTGGGCACTAACTTGTTCAGTGTTGAGATCTTTTCTTCCGCCTTCCGACATGCTTCTTGCATGTGCTGTGTGAAAGAGGGTCTGTCATTGAAGGTTAGTCCTAAGTACCTGCCTGTCCTTTGGGGTCTTATTTCGGAGTTTTTATATGCAAAGATTATATCGTTTCTTTTTCGTGGTCCCCTCAAGATAATTACTTTTGTCTTTTCTAATGCTAGTTTTAGGTCTTTCTTCTCTATCCACGCCGCGGTCGTTCTTATCGCATTATTTACCTTTACAGTACGGCTAGATCGTCTGCGTATGCTATTGCTCTCACTGCTTTTTTCTTATGTATTTCTAATACTCCGTTATATGGTATATTCCAAAGTATGGATCCCAGGACTGACCCCTGGGGTACTTCCGCGGTAATTGCTTTTTTCTTCTTCTTGGGTATGTATACGGATCTTTCCGATAAGTAGTCCTTTATTATGTTGGACATACCCTGGAGCCCCAAATTTCACGATTTGGTCTACTATAAGGCCCTAGTTTGCTGAATTAAAAGTATTTCTTATGTTCAGCATAACAAAGACCACCCATCTTTCTTGCTTGTCTTGGCCGCGTCACTTATCTAGGTTGCTGCATCGACTATCGATCTGCCTTTTCCGAATCCGTATTATTGGTCTGAAAGTACTCTCTCATCTTCCAACACGCCCTCCAGCCTCCTTTTGATAAGTCTTTCATAGAACTTACCAAGGCAGTCCAATAGGCATATTGGCTGATAAGATGCTGCTGAATTTAAAGGTTTTCCAGACTTTACCAGTAAAAACAAAGAAACATGCAGGCCCGAAGTGAATGGAGGATGAAGGATAGTAAATGGATGTCTATAAGCGTTACTTTATGACGCTTTCCGTGACGACGCCATCTTGGAGCGCTAGTTGCGTGCCGCTCACTTCAGTATTTTACTGTAGAGAAAAAACGAGTAATACATGGCCAGCATAAAAGCTTCTTAAAAAAAACATGTCTTTAGTAAATTTTAAATAGTGTATTTTCATATAAATATTACCGGCCTATGTGAGTGGGATGATAAGTTAATTATTATTACTGAAATTATCACACAACTTTTTCTGTAGAATTCGAATGCCACGCTTACATCCAAATATATTTATTTTTTCACAAATAGACCCTGATCTAAAAATATTATAAAACAAAATATTAATAATATTAAATAAGCCCTTAGTTTTTTTTACAAAACAAACATATTAACCAAAAGTCCATATCGTTTTTCCCTTCGCATTCGAAAACCAGGCAGCCAATATTTGCCAGCTCCATTGTAGAAATTTAACAGAATACTCAATCAAACCGTATTGACCTATTAAGACAATCCCCTTTCAGCAAAATAAACAATAGAGCGGGAGTTTATTCGAGAGAGTACCACAGTAATTCCACTTCCTTATCAGCCAGCTAATATGACCTGACCAGGTCACTTGAATACACATAATTAACGTAATGTTGGGTTTGTTAATGTGTAGGATGTGTTAATAGAGGTCGCACGTTTGCTTCTAACACTGTTTATATGTGTTTGTAGGTCTCTGGGGACATCGTCAATTCTATCCCTACGATTATACCGTTGCCAGATTGACTCCCTGTTACAAGTATGATTCACATCGGGATGTTGACTTTGTTAAGGGGATTATAAACGAATTCGATGCTTTATTTGTTTACGGATTAAAATAGCAGCGAAAATTGTTTTACCGTTTTTTAAGTTTTTAATACGTAAAACATTTCAGCGACAACAATGGATTATACTACAATTGAATAAATATGTGGGAATATACAGTGTGTCTCAAGTAAAATAAAGTTTCTTTTCTAAATTACAAATAATGTAATCCATTTAACAAAAATGATTTTTATAAAATGTAATAATTTACCATTTTAACTACAACTACGTAAGATCTCTACTTGCAAAACAACCAATCTCTACTTTTTGGACAATGTTACCTGAATATGCTATTGAATTCCTTGTTAAAAGACGCTGGATAGCTATGCATACATTTTGTAACATAACTCTCAAACTCTCATTAAAATCAAATTGGTTGTTGTTTTAAAACATCCATTCTCCAATGTCATGTAGGTTTCAAAATAACCAATATCCCTTTGCACCAACCAGAGCATTAGATTCTATCACGAGCTCAAAGAAATATATAAAGATCTAAAGAAAACGTTAAACAAAAAAATTAAACAAGAGACAATAGAAAAGTGGCAGACCCTGATAAAAGCATTGGACGAGGATATATGGGGCGATGCGTACAAGATAAGCATGCTGACGCTCAATATAATCGCCCCATATGGACTTAAACGTAGACCAGTGGATGAAAACAGCCGAACTCCTCTTCCCTACCAAGAAACCTCAAAATTGTATAAAGATATTTCCAAGGATAGTAGATGAGTTTAAAGAAGAGAAAGTAAGAACCGCTGGCCAGGAGATGAAAACAGGAAAAGCTTCCGGCCCCAACGGGCTGCCACCAAAGGCAATACAAGTTCTAGCAACGGAGAAACCAGGCTTGATCAGACGAATATATAACGACCTACTGCAGAAGCAAGAGTTTCACAGGGACTTAACGGAAGCGAACTTGGTTCTACTGCTAAAGCCTGGGAAACCCCCCGATTCAGCAACGTCTTATCGGCCAATATGCCTCCTGGACTGTCTTGGTGGGTTCTATGAAAGACTTATCAAGATGAAGCTGAAGGGCGTGTTGGAAGATGAGAGAAACTTCTGGTTTAGAGAGAAACATTTATATAACCTTATTTATTATTATAATTATTATAACCTTATATTAACAGTTAGTACAAATAATATAAGCAAAATTTATCAACAAAATTTACAATGGCGCTATTTGTAACAATTTACAATAAGCTCCAGACGTTGAAGACACTTATAAATATTTAAATTATTACTAAAATGAAAATATCTAGATTTTTCCACGGAGCTTACATTAAGGTTAACCTTTAAACAGAAAAATTCAAATTTATGGTAATGTATATATATTCAAACCCTTTTGAAATATTAATTAAATTTTAAAATTAATTGCATTTAACTAATATAATATTCAGCTAATCCATATAAATTAAATATTTTTTTTTCAAACGTCAAATAATCATGACATTACTTATCTAACTTGATCCTGTCAAAGTTTGATGTCTCCGCGGACAGCAGTTTTTTTCCCATTTCTTTACAGCGCAGCGGAGGGAAAAATGTTGTTACGGCAACAATATGAAACATGTCACAAAGCCACAATACAAATGTCATTAACAACAATTAAACATCATTTTTATTTATAGTAATATTAAAAGTACAATTATTTAATGAGGCATTTTCAAAATTGAAACCGTGCAAAACTGTTCCCAACTCTTCATACGCATTGGTAATTGTTGATGATACTGATGGTCAAGAACAACTTTCAGCAATTATTGCCGATGTTGGCGAATCATGAGTGTGTAAAACTTTTTGAGCATCATCATTCTTATCGGACTTGGAGGGCCCCAAACGTGCTATTGCATCATTAGCCGCGGACTCAATTTCGTTTAGGTTTTTCCATTTTTGCACTAAATTTGCGCTTGCGGTTGTAACAACAATAAACTGTCTTTAATAATTGCAAACAACTGTCAAACAACTGTAACCAGGGAGACGCAAATCCCACCGACGACTTAATTATTTTAATTTCTAACATCTAGACGACTTTGATAGTTGTTACAGTTAATTTCGAGTAAAAAAGTAAAAATAGCGTATGAATTGTACTATTTATGGTTAAAAATTGCTACGTTTGGAGAAAAAATACTTTATTCGGCAAAAAAAAATACTTTATTCGGCAAAGAAGCGACTTTTTTGACTTGCCCTCTATTATGCGCCTCACTTCACTTCACAAAAGTCATGCTTCTCCGCCGTATAAAGTAATATACTATTATTTCTTTATAAAATATTTTAACAAAAAGTACCTTATATCACTCTGGCTGATGTATTCCTATAAAACAATTTTGGAATCGAAATTAAACCAAAACATTACAAACCACACACAACTGTGTCCAACTCAAACTAGAATTGGTTTATCATGGAACATAAAAATGGACAATTGGATTGTGGAGATGGACAATCCTTGGGAAGGTGCAACTGATTCAAGGTTCGGATTATCCTGGATGATAACAAACTGCAACCTTTAAAATTGTGCCAGTTAATTTCTTTTTTAAACCATATGGATCTCTCAAATGGTTAGAAACGCCGTCTTAAAATTCTATCAGATAAAGCACAGTACAAAAAATACGCTAATAAACTTAACAAAAACTGCCACATTGGTTTATATTCTTTATTTGCGGTAATTTCTGGTGTTTGTTGTTCAAGCGTCGTTTGTTCTTCATCTGCATAGAGTTTTTAAGATAGTTCTTCCACGTATCCTTTTCTATGTGTTTTGGTTGTATTAATTCCTTAACCTTCGTTATTTGACCTTTTATTAAGCGATATATTGTATTTTGCAGACCGTGAAAATCATGTTACATTTTTTATATACTCCATAATTTAGCCGCTATAAAAAAGATAAAATTTTGGCGTACCCTGTATAACGGACCGTGTCACAAAAGTTGAACAACTTTTATACTTAGATCATAGATATACATATAAACAAAATGAAAAGAATCAGAAAAACTTAATAACAAATTGCTAGTAAGAAGAGCCAGGACACTCCTTGAAGATATTTAAAGAAATTCAAGATCGGATCATGGCAATAATATAACAAAATAAAAATTAAACAAATATAAAATCAATCTAAAATGCTGTTAACTACATTATTTACTAAAACAAATTATATTCAGATACAACATGACCGTAGAGGTAACATAGCCATTTCAATACAAATATTTTAATTAAATGAAAACATTTCCGGAACTTCTAATTACTTTTTCTTGTTCGACATAGCTGTTTGTTTCTTTCCCTATCCAAAAACTTCTGACAATTCCCTCAATGCTCTTTTATTGAAAAACAACCAAATCTCAAACAAAAACACACTCCTAACTCGGATTGTTTTCTCTTCAGGTCGAAACATTTTTGTAAGACTCCTTCTTGGCTACAACATTTTCATTGGTTGTATCAGGGCCGGAGTAGCAGTATGAAATTTGAAAAAACTTATTAAAGGCCAATGGAATACAGTATATTATTATTCAGATTAGCTGGTAACAAAATTGTTTATTTTAACTATATATATTGATGTTCGGAATAAAGTGTAAATTGTCGATTAAAACAACATTAGAAATAATAACTTTATTTTGATTCAATTGATTTATCAAATGAATTGTCGTTAAATAATAAAATAGCATATCTTACTCTAACGTATGCAACAAAAATTAAGGATAATGCAAAAAATCTTGTTTAAAGAAATACTTTTACCGATAATTTCCCAAAACTCAATGTAAATCACCGTTCTGTTAGACCTTTCTATAAAAGAATAAAAAACCATTAAGTTGCATCTGGTTGATATTGTCATACTTGAATGTCTTCCATACACATCATCATCATCATCATCATCATTGGCTTTTACGACTCTTCGTGAGTTTTTGCCGCGTTTACTATTGCCTTCCATTGATTCCGATCCTGTGCTATTATTTCCCATGACCTTACTTCCATCTTCTCCATGTCTCCCCTGACTGCGTCTTTCCACCTTTTTCTAGGCCTTCCTGTTGATCTTTTACCATCTGGTCTTTGCCAAAACACATTCCTAATCAGTATGTCGTCATCACTCCGTACCACGTAGCCTGCCCATCTTAATCTATTGGCTTTTATGTATCTTACGATGTTTCCTTTCCTGAAGAGAGTCTCTATTTTATTGTTGTATGTGCTTCTCCATTCATTTCTCACTCTGTGCCTGCAAGGACCATATATAATTCGCAGGATTTTGCGTTCCCGTACTAATAGCTTATTGATTTCTTTCTTTCTTAATGTTCATGTTTCACTTCCATATGTCACTGCTGGTCGTATTATGGTTTTGTACATTTGGATTTTGGCACGCCTTGAGAGAAGCTTTGACCTCATTAGATGTTGAATGGCAAAGAATGATTTATTCCCCGCCAGTATTCGTATTTCAACCTCCCGTTCTCCTGTGTTTTCACTGGTCATTGTTGCTCCTAGGTATTTTAATTCTTTGACCACCTCAAAATTATGATCGTTTATGGTAATATTTTGTCTTATTCGCTGTCGTTCCTTTTTTGATACGACCATGTATTTAGTGTTTTCTTCGTTAATTTTCATTTCTACGCTTAGTGTTGCTTCTTCAAAGTTCGATACTATATCCTTAACTTCCAGTGTTGTCTGTGCTTTTGCATCTACATCATCTGCAAATGCGAGAATAATCTTTGCTTTTCTGACACTTATGTCTGGTTTGACTCTGGTATAGATTTTTCGCATTGCGTATTCCAATGCTAGGTTAAATAGTAATGGGGACAGCGGGTCTGCCTGTCTGAGCCCGGTGCTTATGCCGAAAGCCATTGAAGTTTTGCCTCCTATTCTAATTTGTGCAAATCATGGTCAGCTTCTTTGATACGCCTAACTCCATCATTGCACTTCACAGTTTTAAGCGATCTATGGAATCATAATATGCTTGTTTGAAATCTATGAAGATCTGGTGTACTTCTTTATTATATTTCCAATACTTTTCTAGCATTTGTCTGATAGTAAATATTTGGTCGATTGTTGATCTTTCAGGCCTAAAGCCGCATTGGTAATCGCCAATAATTTCCTCTGTATATGACAGTAATCGTTTTAGTACAATATCTTCCATACACCTATGACCATGGCTGGATTCACCTTGGATTCAAAACATACCATTATATAACTTGAACTTACGTGATTTGACAAAAAATTTTCGCAGATCTTCTGTACTCATGGAAAGTCCTTCAAAAGCCAAGAATAGTTTGATGTTTGTTTTCGTTAAACCACCATAACAAACCGAAGCAAGTTGGTCGTACAGAAAAGCAACATGCAGTTTAATGGCTTTTAATATCTCTTGTTCTCTTAATATTGCTAGAAGATATCGATTGTCGGAAGGGTCCATCTTCATGGTTAAGCTAACCATCGGTGGGGTCAAAGGGTCCAGATTTACAGTAGGCATTGCAATATTTTCTTTAACAAAATTAATGTTAGAATAATTATGCGGATTTGATTTGCAAATTTAAATTGCATATTTATCTGAAACTACACTTATCTTTCCCCTTGTATTTTTGTCCCAGTATTTTTCCCCTTAGTTGTGTTTTTTTTTTCAAAAAAACAAAAGAAAAACAAATTGTAATGTAGTAATTGTACCTAATATAATCCATTAATTTTTTGCTAATGGCCATTTGGTCGATGCGATTTTCTAAATACAAAAAAAAATATTTTTTCCTAACATTTCTTTGTTGCGCACATTTTTTTTTTGAAACAATAACTATTCTGAAACAATAGCAAATCTGGTTACAAGGCTGCTAAAATTTAAGGCCAGTATGGAGGTCTTTTCACAACATTTCATAGGCTATATTATAATGCACAAACTGCACACCTGGCCAGTTGTATGGAACTTCAAGAGCCACAATGTAGACGGACTCCAAAAGACATCTCCAGACGACAATGTACTGTACGATACTACGGCCAGATTGGACTGAAGAAAATATCAATATGCCAAAAAACTATATGTCAAGCATTTAGAATAACAACTCGAAGAATCCAACACATTTAGTAGAAGATAGAAACAGATATGTCGCTACGTGATCAAGAGCAAAATCACATAAATGGGACTAATAAAATCAACTGAACCGACAAAGAACATATCAGAGAACAAATAAAGTCATTTCCACATCAATAAAACCATTATGGTCGTGCTGTATTTACGAAGAAGTGCCTTCCTGCTACTTTCCCAGCTTACTTAAACTGACATATTTCAATCAGACTTTAATCTGCGCTTTGGTCTTCTTTGCTCAGATACGTTTACGTTTTGTGGTGAGGCTGGATACAAAGCATTAAATTTGGATGCTGCAAAGAATAATCCACAACTCGTCGTTCTCTTTACTGATCTTTAGCAAGTGTTGTACTGTGCAACATTGACTCATTTTTCAGTGATCTACTAACGTCAATGTGCCACTTAAAACTGTGTCAGTGTGCCATGATATTCACGATACAGGTTAAAACGCTGCCATCATGGTGTTGTAGCATAGATCTATTGGTAATCGTGGTCCTACAGATATTGCTTCAGCTTTCCTGAGTTACATTTAATTTAACATTCTTCCATTGAACTTCGAAGAAATAACAAAACTCATAGTCTGGTTTGACCGATGCATCGGCCAGAATAATACTGTCCAGTTCCGTTTGCTGATTGTAAATAGATATTTCACTCAAGTAGAACAAAAGTTCCTTACTAGCGGTTACAGATTCTTACCTTGTTCACGTGACTTGTCGCTCAAACATAGAAAGAAAAAAAGAGCAATGGTAAATGTATCCTTCGAGTGTATGGCAGTGATTGCCAACTCACGTCCCAGCAAGCCCTTCAATGTATACTACATGGAGCGAAAAGATTTTAAAGACATCATCATCATCATTTTTGCTTTACAACCCTGTGTGGGTCCAAGCCTCCCCAAGAATTCTCTTCCGGTCGTCTCTATCCATCGCCTTCCTCCGCCAAGCACGTATTTCCATATTTCTCATATCTTGGTCTATGTTATCTAGGAAGCTTGCTCTGGGTCTTGAATGCTCTCTAATGTTTATTATTAAACCCATTTTTGTAGCCGTTTCCTTTAGTGCTACATACACCTCTCGTGTTTCGTTTTCCGTTCTTCCAACAATACTGATATCATCAGTATATGCTAGGATTTGCACAGATTTGTTATATGTTGAAGCAGTAGTTGTGATTTGTGACGTACGTATTACTTTTTACAGAGCTAGATTGAATCGTACACAGGAGAGTGGGTCTCCCGTTATTTGTATTAAAAGGTTCAGAGAGTTCCCCCTGGATTCGTACTCTGCATTCAACTTTTTCACGAGTTTTTTAAATACATTTCAGCAGTGAAAACTACTTAAGGAAAGATTCCAAATGTAAGATCACTTAGTACCGTTGGTTTAAATTTGACAGCGATGATCCTACGAGAATATTAGCTAGAACTTCTTACAATGTCATGCAACCTTGGCAAACATTCTCATTTGTGAATTAAAAAATGGCGTGCATAAGCCGTTAGAGCATTAAACTACCTAATTAATGCGTTGCCCAATGCGTATAGCGGACCTATAAAAATAAAAAAAAAAATGCCCAAAAATCTACTTGATATGTGCCAGTACCTGAAACCCAAATACCCAGAGTTTTATAAAAAATTAGAATAAGGTAAAACATTTTTTTAGGTTTATGTTTAAGGAGCATTAAACTGTGTACTTAGCATATAAAACAAATTAATAAATATTTTGAATTGATTATACTTAGTTTATTATTAGATACTTTTTTTCAAAACCTAAATAACCAAAAAAATCACATTGTAATCAGGTGCTACACTGTTTTTTTAAAATAATTTTTTTCTAATTTCTCTGTATAAACCTGCATAATTTGTTTTTACATATATAACTTTATTTTATTGTGAAGTGAAACTGATTATGGGTCAGTGCTTATTTTCATAAATATCTTGTCAAATTTCTTGCATATTCTTAATTATGACGCTTACAACATTGTTGTGGCCCACCGTTTAATTGTTTTCTCACAATATCCATTAATAGTAACATAAATCTGTAGTACACAGTGTAGAAGTAACAGTACATAGATACAACAATTGCACAAAAGCACGGCTGTAGGGTAATCTAAAGATATTGATATTAAAAAATATGTTTTAAAATGAGTGATGAGTGACAAAAAAATTTCCAAATATATGCCATTCCAATAATTAACAAGTATTTCAAAATTCGAATTTGAATTTCGTACAATTCTCATTGTTAGCGTTTTAATTAGTAACGACTGAAACAAGCAATTTGTTGAATTCCACGAATACCAATTATTGTCTCACTTATGTAAATTGTACTCAATTCAAACTAGGCAACAATCAGCTAGTAATGAATTATAGCTTCAACAATATTTGCAGGCTTTATTACTGAAGGATTGTTCAATCAGTTGTCATTATAATTCATTACATTACAGCCATATAAACTCAACTGTATCAAATGTTAAAATCCTCTATATATATATATATATATATATATATAATATATATATATATATATATATATATATATATATATATATATATATATAGATTGAACGAAATAAATTCGGAACATACGAAATATTATATTATAAAAATCCAATACTTCAGCGGGCTGCTACATTTTGAAATCATTCAAGAACAATTCAAAATTCTACCCAAATAGGTTGTCCCGCCTATCACGTATAAAAATTAAAAGCTACACATAAATCTAAGATTTTATTGTGCCGTCAAACCACTTATCGCTTCCTACAGATGGATATTTTGAGCGGTGTAGCCAAAATCATTCCTTTAGATGTTTCTCAAATAAGTTGTTAACCATAAAATATTTACAGGAAAGAAATGAAATAACTACAAACCAATAAGTTTATTTTTGTTATTAGTCTGTTGTAGTAGATTGGTAAATACAATGAAAAATATAAATATCCAATTTATTTAAAGATATGAGTAACTCTCAAAAAGATCCGCAAATCGGATTATTACACGGCGATTGGCAACATTGTTACGTAAACAACATTGTTGCGAGACAGATAGTTGAACGATATTTTATACAATGTCTATTGCCAGGTATGGATTTATTTTTTTAAGTTTTATATTGGTCCACTATTTCAAATGCAGTTCAAACAGAAATATATTAAATTGTATGATTCGCTTTAAATTCGTATATAAGTATATATAATATTATATCACGAAACACTTTTTGACTTTTAAAAAAATTAATTTATTACAAATATACAATTATCAAAGTTACGTGTTACAAATACTTAAATGTAATGACCTATAAAAATATAATGAATGAAATGTAAAAACATAATAAACGAAAAAAAAGATCGACAAGTAGTTTTATAATATTAGTAAATGCTGACTTAGGGCCGGTTCTACAATGCTAGTATATACTGAGAATAAAGTTATACTTGGAATAACTTCATTAATGGTGTTCTACAAACAAAGAATAAATTAGAAATAAGATAATCGGAGTATATCTGTAGAATAACTTTATCCCTCCAAAGTTTAGCAGATATACCGAGTATAAATTTATACTGCATTTCTATTGGTCAAATGTGTAATATTTTAACCTCACTTTGTTTGTTTTTATATATAAAATAAAATTTTTGATATTGCACAAACATTTTAGATTGTAAATCCAAAGGAAATTTTATTAGGCAATCCAAAGGAAAAAGAAAGCATTTATTATTTCAATTCTAAAATTTTAGGATATGTATGTGATGTAATAACGTCTACACATATGACTAGTATACCTAGTATAGGTATAATCTTACCAAGGCAATATATTTTTTAATGTTTTGATAATAGAGACTGTAATTCTAGAATCTGTATTATATAAACATTTCTTTTACTAAAATTATTTATTTTGTAATCCAATATTTATACTTTTTTAAAATGTGGAGTATACCTATATAGATATATTTACATAATTTTGGTTATTATATTATAACACTAATCTCAGTTGTTGATAACAAAAAATTTAAGGAGGAAATTTTACATCTTTTTTTATCCATTTTATATTAATTTTGAAAAGTATAATAATATAAACGTAGATAAAATACCAGATAAAGCGAATCAATTATTCAATTCCTTTCAATTGTAAACAAATTTTACAGTTATGATAAATGCCAAATGTCGCTGTCAATAACAATTTGAACTAATTTTGAAGACATCAGATCTACTATTTCGTTTTACCTTAGTGTTCTGTGGTTATACCCAGAATAACTATTCCGCTGTCGATTTCACAATGTAGAACGCTCGAAAGGTTATACTTGGAATAAACTCAAGTATAAGTTATACTCAGAATAACTATTCTCCAATTTATACCTGGAATGTAGAACCGGCCCTTAGTAGGAACGTTTAAATAGCTTGGGTCCCGCTGACTCTGCTGATACTGCATGTGCAGGGATCCTTATCGGCTCTGGTTGTGAAAAGTTGAAACCTGATATCCTGGGAATCGTCGTGTTAAGGGACATCGGTTGGTACAATGCATATAACATTTGCATTGGCTTTTTTGGGAAGCAGTATGAATGTTGATTGGAGCCATTCTGTAGGTATTATACCTGTTCTATTTATGGTATTAAATAGATCTAAAAGAAGATCAATAGATTCAGTATTTACAATTTTGAGTAATTCGATAGAAACTTCATCAGGCCCGGGAGATTTGCTATCTTTAGCTTGTTTCATTGCGTAATTAATTTCTTCTCGTATAATGTCAGGCCCAGTATCATCCTTTAATTCTTTTGGTGTTTCTGTTCTCTCTTTGTCTTCAAAAAGTTGTGCTATATATTGTGTCCATCTCTGCATTTTTTGGTTTATATCTGTTATAAGTGCACCACTTTCATCCCTTAGTTGACTAGTTTAAAGTGTTTTTCCCATTTCTATTAATTTTCTAATTCTTTTATGCATGTTAAAAAAGTCAGATTTTTTCTCAATGTCTTCTAGTGCTTAGCACTGCTCATGTAACATTCTCTCGTTTGCTTCTTTTATTGTCTTTTTAATTAATTGATCAGTTTCATTATGTTTTATTGGATTTTTTGTTTTGACTGATTTTCTTTCATTCATTAATAGTAGTATTTCTTCAGTCATCCAGTCTTTATGTTTTCTATTCTTTGGTTTTAAGTTTTTATTTGCTGTTTTAATTATTGCCGCTTTTAAATTTTCCCATTTCTAATTAATGGCATAGCTAATTTTATTCAGTTCTCGGGTATTCCGTAGATTTGCAGTAAGAGTTTTTACAGTTTGTTCCTTGGTTTGTAGTTCCCTTAATCTCTTAATATCAATTCTACTTTATGTGGGTTTTTTAAACAGTTTCAATTTGGTTCGTAATGTGACTACTATGGGGTTATGGTCTGAGCCGATGTCTGCTCCAGGGTAAGTTTTGGCAGACAGTATAAAATTACTATACAGTATACTATTATCAAACTTAGAAAAAAGTACAGAGAAGCTATCAAGCTTGCAAACATTAATGAAAATGATAGGTTTATAAAAAATTCTGTCAACTCTCAACAAGCTATGTGGAAACTTATTAATGGTAACAAACATAAAAATGTTTTCTTCACTGATAATTCTAGACTCAATGCAGATAGTTTTAATAGCCACTTCTGCTCAACTGCTGAGAGAGTAATAAATAAGCTTGAGGTTCCTCAGCTAAATCTTAATGACTATTTAAAGTATATACCACAAAAAAATATTCCGTGTTTTAGTTTTCAGCCAGTGAACTTTAGTGAAGTTGACTTAGCTATTACAGAAATAAAAAATAGTAACAGCAAAAATCCTGATGTGTTTAACACAAAAATTATTAAAGCAATTAAAAATTGTTTAACCTCTAACAACTTTAATAATTCAATCAATATTTTGTAATACTTATCCTAAAGTTTTCAAAACTGCAAAGGTAGTACCTCTGTTTAAGATTAAAGGCTCTATTAATGAATATAACAATTATCGACCAATTTATTTGTTTCCCATCTTACCAAAAGTTTATGAACGAATTTAAAAAAATCAAATTAATTTACATATTAAATCTAATAAACTGTTTGCCAAAAACCAGTACGGATTCCGAAAAAATAAAACAACAACTTTAGCTATTGACCATTTCACTAGCAATGTTTTGGAAGGGTTTGAGAAATATCTTAATACTCTTGCATCGTTTTTAGATCTTATTAAGGCTTTCGATTGTGTCACACATAGTATTCTGCTTAGAAAACTTTCTTATTATAATTTTCATAGTGATGCTGTTCAACTTATTGATTCAAATCTATCAAATCGTGATCAATATGTTCACTTCAACCAGTGTGATTCTCAAAAACAATCTCTGTTGTTTGGTGTTCCTCAAGGCTCGGTTTTGGGTCCAGTATTATTTCTTATCTATATTAATAATCTAGTGTACTCTCAAAATAAAACAGTCAACACTGTTTTATTTGCTGATAACACTACTTCTATGCAAGCTATCATCCTTTTGAATTCGACACCCTTGATTAACAAACATTAAAAAAAACTTATTCAATTGGTTTTTAACTGATCGTTTCTCTTTGAATAACTCTAAATCACAAAATGTTAAATTTACTCTAAGAAATAACACTTGTGTCGAAAACGTTGCTCTACCACAATTTGTAACCGAAGCAAACTTTCTGGGGATATATCTGTATGCAGGATTAACCTGGGAGCAACATAAATATAGGTAATCTATCGAAAAACTTTTCCGACAACTTATCCTCTTCAGGAACCTTGTACAAGTGACTTCCAGGGAAACTATTTTTACAGCTTATCATAGTAATTTTCATACTCATCTGACATGTGCTATTCTGTCCTGGGGTCACTCTTGTCATATTGATAAAGTGTTTGCACAACAAAGAAAGTGTGCTCGTATTATCTCTGGGCTCTCTTATAGAGCAGACTGTAGAAACTCCTTTAGAGTTTTAAAAATTTTAACTTTACCTTGTGTATACATTATGCAGTGTCTGTTGCACATTAAACAAAATCTTAGCCAATACAATCCGCATATAGATTTTAGCAAAAGCAAAGTAGACAGATAATCGATTGAAGTTAAATAAAATACCAATAAGTAATTTTAATATTTTTACGTTTGTTGTACATAGTTACCATACTATTTTTTTATAACCAAAAATATTTTTACCATTCCCACAAAGAAATTTTTAAGCAATAACGAAAACGTCACTCATATTTAAATTTCGCATGCAAAACGAACATGCTAGTAACATATTTCTAACGAGTAAGTTCCAAATAAAATTTCTTATATTAAAGCACAATGACAAAGTTTTAATGGATACTATTACCGAATATAGGGTTTGCACAATGTCACGTTTTGCTTCTATCTTTGGTGGTCTATTATGAAAGTGCCTGTCGCCGACAGGGATGATGCAAGTAAACAGCATTTCTGTGTTGTTTGGGCAGAATCTTAATTGAGTTAACGATTGACCATGCACTATATAACGGGATAGTTGTTTGAAACTGGATGGAAATACATTAGCCACGGCTCTCTACATATGTTTTATAGCGATGGCTTATTTCAAAATTAATAACTCTTTATACGATCTTCCATCAACCATTTTCGTATTTAATCCTCATTAATTTTCGTTCCTCTTCTGCTCTTATTTGAGTTAAAGTATTAAAATAAAAAGTAGGTACATTTTTCTCTGACATGCTGATTAAGTATATTTAATCTTTTACCAATATTATATATATATATATATATATATATATATATATATATATATATATATATATATATATAGAAAAGAAATTTAATCTTTGCAGATAAGTTAAATAGTAATTTCTTAAATATTGGGGAAATCTGCAAGAAAACTCTAATGTGTATCAATTATTTCACCTAACGTTTTCGCCAAAGAGAATTAATTTGGCTTCTTCAGGGCTGAAAGAGAATAAATTATAATTAGCTACCATATATTATCTAATAAAAATCATTTACCTTACCGTAAATTTTAGAAATGTCGAGTTATGATGATAAAAAACTTTAGCTAGTAACCACATAGTGGTGTTTTTTTGTTACTATGTGCAAAAAAGTTTATTTGTTGACGTTGGAAATGTATGGTAGCTTTGAATTTAAAACGTAAAGGTTTACCTTAGGTTAATCAAAAAACCCAATGTAACTACATTTAAAGGAAGTAATTCTTTGAATTGTCGGCAATAACTAAATTTTTGATTGTTGTAAAGTTTAAATGTGAGCTTCTGTTTTCATAGAACGCAACCGCCGAACAATTGCAAGTAGTGCTTTTGCATATCTATGTCGTTAAGGTTCATTGATAAAACCGATGAAGTTAGATCCCAGTCTGGGGAGATATTAGTTTAGAATTTTCTTAATTGAAATTCTTTTTTTAATTAGTATATTGTTCATGTATTATTATAATAATATCTTATTGAGATGTATCTAAGAAAAGCAAGGGAATGTTATGTTTTTTAGTTAATGAAAATTATTATTAAAGTAGGTTAGTTGTTAATAGATATATCAGTCAAGTTAGTTATCTGTGATGTTGTATTATTCTTGGTATCTGATTTAAGTAAGAAGTGGTATATATCGCTTAGATTCTTAATGTCACTGTTAACATTGATGAAAAAATCGTTATGGAAAATATATGGAAAATAAAAGACATTTCAATAAACTCTCTCTTAGATTTATTGTTCTCACGGTGAAAAATTGTTGTGTTCGTATAGTCCATGTGATGAGCAGTGGAATGGACATGTTTGGCTAATGCACAGCGGTCAGGGTGAAGTCGAGAATCACTTTTGTGTAGTGTAATACATGATTTCAATAATTAAGATGTTTGGCCGATGTAGGAATTGTTGCAAGAGAGGCATGGAAGGTTGTAGACAATAATACTAAGCCTATCTATGGGAGTCTTATCTTTTATCTTCGAATAAAGGTTATTAATTGTTAGGGCTGATCTACAAGCCACATTTAGTTTAATGTTATTATTATTATTCCCAAAGCAATTTTCAAAACTTTTTAGAATCCTTGTTAACCCCGGAGTGATATCTCTGAAATAGGGTAATGAAAAATATTTATTGATAGGAGTATCCGAGACTGGGTTCCTACTTAAGACATCAGGATCAGCATTGTTAGTCACGATGGAAGGTGAAGTATCTTCGTTATGGATAGTGTTAAACAAAATCTTATTTACTAATGGTGTTGGATAAGAGTTTGAAATAAAAAGTTTCAGAAGGATTTGTAGGTTTTTTGTATGAAATGAAGGATCTGATAGTTTAATTACTCTATTTTTCATCTGTTTGATTAAGTTGACTTTGGTAGAGTTGTTATGGTAAGAGTGATAGTTAAAGTATATACAAGAATGTGTCGGTTTTTGATACCAATCTATTTTAATGTTGTTGTTTTCCCTAATCATCCTTATGTCGAGGAAGGGGACGGAACAGTTACCATCTTCCCTCTCTATAGTGAACTGGATGTAAGGGTCATAACTGTTAAAGGTGTCTAATAGTTCATCTACCTTGTCATTGGTTATAGCCAAAATTATATCATCAACATATTTTTTAATAAATGGAATTTGAAAGGATAGTAAAGGAATGACTGAGTCTAATACATAATCCATACACAATCCTATCATTGCAACACTTAAGTTGCAATGATAGGAGAAATCTTTGCTCCCATAGGGGTACCGAAAGTTTGTTGATAGAATTTACCATTAAAAGAGAAGTAAGTGTTATTAAAGAAAAATTCGACGATACTGAGGAATCTGTCATAAGACATGGAACAACAACCTCTAATACGGTCCCAGTTGATCTCTATTGATGTCAAACATATTCCTAAATGAACGTTGCTGAATAAGGATACAACGTCAAGGCTAACGAGGACATAATTAGATGGTAATATGTAACCATTATATTTATTTACCATCTCAAAAGAATCTTTGATGTAATATTGAATTTTATAATTATATGCATTAGTAAGTAAGTAAGTATGTCTGTAACAAAAGCTGAGATATTTTCAGTGGGAGTTCCAATGCAAGCTACTATGGGACGAATCGATAGTGTTGGTTAATGGATTTTTGGTAAAGCATAAAACTTTGCAATATTCCCATTGTATGTTGTTAGTTTTTTCTCTGTGTTACGGTCAATCTCATTAGAAGAGGCTAAGGATGCGAATAATGAATTGCATTTCCTTTGTAGAGAAGAAGTGGGATTGGATGTAAGTGAAATGTAAGATTTAGTGTGAGATGTAAGACTACTTACAACTGTGTTTTTCTCTCATTAAGAATGATAATAGCATTTATAAATCCGCAAAATATTTTTCTTTATTTATTGATTTCATGTTACATACAAACGCAATAATACAAATTGGGTTTGAACCCAAAAAATTATCTAAAAAAAATTGGTGCACATGAAATTGTCTTAAATTCAAAATTTAAAATTATTACTGCAAATATTTTGTATTGGTGTTATTTACAACTCCCCTAGAGGAGTTTAGATTAGTTGATTGCAATCAGCAAATAAGTTTTGACCGAAGAACAACGAAACAACAGATTAAAGATCAACAAATCATTGCTTGCGGTGATGCTGTTCACTACGAAATACGTGATATTTTCTCGGCGATGTTTCCTAATAAAAATTCATTGCAGGAAATTATCTTCCTGCACATGTAGCCGCAACACCTCGACGGCAACGAAAAATTTGCCGGCGTTTCGCCTCTAAAACGTTTATCTTTATTCGGATGATGCATTAAATTCATTTACTGGCAAGTAGGTGTTATTAATTTTAAGTAGAGCTCCATGAACTGACTGGAAATTGTAATAAATAATTCGCACCTAGAAGAAAAATGTCGGAACATTTTTTTAAATAATCTTAAAGTTTTATAGAATGTCGTAAATATAACATTAAGCCCGTGTCAGTAGCTTTGGAAGACAAATTATCGTTTGTTTTTTGGTAAAAACATCTTTACAAACTAAAGTTTTAAATAGCACAAACTTTATTATTTTTAACTTATACAAGCAAATTTAAAAATTATGTTTATATTACACAGAATCATTAAAAAAAATATAGTTTGAGTTGGTTGTGCTTTAAAAATTTATTTAGATTTAAATTAAGTCAGTTTTGTACAATACTGCATAAATATAAAAGTAAGAATATATAACCTTAAACCATTTCCTGTCAAACTTTTTTGAAATTTTGTATATTTATAAGAAGTGCCACTTATAACTTATAACACTTATACAGTGCTTTTCAGATAAAACTATCCGCCTTAAATACCTTTTGAACCTCTAATTTTTTGGAAAAACGCAAAAACACGTCAATTAATATCTGCAAGGGGAGACATAATGTCATATGAAAGGTTGCTGGAAAATGCACCCTCTCACCCCCTGTATCAACCTTTTATTTTTTTTAAATTACTTCCCCCATTTTTTATTTTATATTTGGATTCTCCTTTTGTTCTGATTTTAAAAATGTATAATATCTTTGGCTTGAAGTGATTATTTTATCAGATAGACAATTTTCCTGTTAACAAGACAGTATCTCCCTTACCTTAATTGACTGTAACAAAATAGGTTGTAGCATAATTTAAACTCTTTAAATATTTAACCGTACTATTTGTAGTACCTTTAAAAACCAAGAAACAAAAAAATTCACTTTTTATTCAAGTTTTATCAAAGATTTTCGATATCATTTTTACATTTGTTTTAATCGGTTACTAGCGACAATTTGTTATAACTTGTAAGTAACAGCTTATTTTGATACGTGTGCAATTTGATCGCTGATATGGTATACACTTTGCAAGAAAGAATCGAAATTGTAGGTTTATGCTACAAAAATAATAATTGTGCAAGAGCTGCTGCTAGAATTTTTAATGAAACACACCACAATAGACATGCAACTCATAAGTGTGTGATTGAACTGATGCAGAAAAAATTAGATCAAGAGGATTAGTTTACAATAAAAAACATAACCGACAAAAACTTGTAAATAGAAAAGCAATCCAAGTAGCTGTTTTAGGGCAAGTTAACTTAGACTCTTAACAATCACAGTCACTGTCAACAATAAGCAGAGCAATCGGTGTTTCATCTTCTACAGCCTTCCGAGTCCTTCATAAATTTAAGTTTTATCCATATAAAATTAAATTAGTACAAGAGTTAAATAAAGAAGATTTTTATTGTCGTCCCGAATGTTGCGAATTATTGATAAAATGCATCAATAACAATCCACAATTGTTAAACAATATTTGCTTCTCGGATGAATGCTCATTCTCATTAAACGGTTTGGTGAACAGATATAATTGCCGATACTGGGCTGAGAGTGATCCACATATTGTACGCGAATTTCACACACAGCATCCTCAAAGGTTAAACGTATGGTGTGGTATCCTACGTAATCACATTATCGGACCCTACTTTATCACTGGAAACTTAAATGGTGTATCGTATCTTGAATTATATAGGCAAGTGGTTGATCGTTAGAAGAATAGTAGCAAATGATGATAACCTTTCCGATGATTTGGTTGTATTTCAACATGATTGAGCTTCTCCACACTTTGCTTTACCTGTGCGATAATTTTTAAACGAAACGTTTTCCGGTCCTTGAATAGGCAAAAGACGACATATGATCGATTGGCCACCTAGGTCACCGGATTGAACACCCCTTGACTTCTTCTTATGGGTGTATTTAAAAACAAAAATTATGCTACTCAACCAGAATATCTAGATGATTTACAACAAAGAATAGAGGATGAATGTCGACAATTAAATGCAGACGTGTTAAGCAATGTCGGAGAAGAATTTCAAAATAGATTGTATCATTATATGGAAGTGAAAGACAGTCATTTTGTACAATTATTTTGATTATTTTCAATCCAATTTTCATGCATTTGTAATTACTTTTCTCATAAACTAATTACTTCAAGTATCATGTATTATACATTTCTGAAATTAGTACAAAGAAGGAGAATCCAAATATAAAATAAAGTAATTTAAAAAAAATAAAGGGTTGATACAGGGGTTGAGAGGGTGCATTTTCCAGCAACCTTAAATATGATATTATGCCTCCCACTTCATATATTAATTAAAGTGTTTTTGAGTTTTTCCAAAAAATTAGAGGTTCAAAAGTTATTTAAGGTGGATAGTTTTATCTGAAAAGCACTGTATAATACTCATATACAGCAGAATAGCTAAACCAGAAAAAGCACATTCAGAAGTTGAAATTTTGCTGCACTATAAATACACGCAATGCATCGAACAGAAGATATCAAATACATTAACGATAGGTTATTAAAAATCTCTATAAAAATGCGTAACATCACAATACACCTGATAAGTACATCTTAGACATATCTAAGCCCACAGCAGAAACTGAAAATTTTTATCAGCAACTACAAAACACCATAAACAACATAAATGCTAAATACAAAATTATCGTATACGGGGATCTTAATGCACGGATCGGAAACGATGTGGCATCAGGTATAAGACAAAAATACAACGAAGAAATAATTAATGAAAACGGCGAAGCACTAATAGACTTTTGCGCTAGAAATCAAATAATAATCAACAAAACATACTTTCCTCATAAAGACCAACATAAATATGTAACGTTTCAATCAACCGAATAAACGTAGCACCAAGCTATGCTTGGTACTTGGCCCCCGTACTATAATATTCCTAAGCGACCTCACTGTCCTCCGGAGGCGTGTCAGGCAGAAGCTGACAGCCGTGCCGGACGCATTTAGAAATTCGGAGAAATACTTGGAAATTCCAAGTTTGGGCAAATCCGAATTTCTAATTGACTCGATGCAGGGAAATTCCACTTTTGCTACGTAAAACAAAGGATTTGTTTTATATAAAAGCAGATGGAATTTCTCTTATCGGTCAGTCGAGCTTGCCTCTTCTTCTGTAGACCTAGTCGGTGCTATTATTGTTCCGACTAAGCTATTGTTTTATTTCTTATTTCCTGATAACCATTTATATTTTTCAGGTTAGAATATTACTTTGACTTATATTTGTTCATATACTGATTATTTGATATTATATTTGATTATTTAGATTGTTTATTTTTCTTGTATTTTGTATCTAAGTTGTTTTTCCGTAATTTAAGAACACTTAGAAATATTTACCTTACTTTTTTCTATTTTATTAATTTGATTTTGTACTTTGTGTCTAAATAGTTCTTTCCGGTAAGTCAAAGAACTCTTAGAAATATTTCTCTGATATTTGACTTGTTAATTTTATTGTGTGCCTAAGTCATTCTTTTCCGGTAAGTCAAAAGAACACTTAGAAATATTTTCATAATCATTATTGCATTATTATTTCCGATATTTATCTTAGATATTTTCTTAATATATTTGTCTCTTTTATTTTACCATTTCATGCTGAGTTGTTTCTTCCGTAGGTCAATAAACACTTAGCAATATTTCCATATCTTTTCTGTATTTGATTTTCTTATTATAAGTTGTTTCTTCCGTAAGTCAAGAAACACTTACAAATATTTGTATTCTTATTTTACTATATTTGATTCTCTTGTTTGTTTTCTGTTCTAAGAAACACTTAGAAATATTTCCATACATTGTTTTATATTTACATATTTCATTTATCTATATTTCTGTCTTAAGTTGTCTCTTCCGTAAGTCAAGAAACAATTAGAAACATTTTCTGTGTATTCTATTTTTATATACCATTTTATTTCTTTGTTTACTAAGTTATTTCTTTCGTAAGTCAAAAAATACTTAGATTATTTTACCTGTTCTGTTTTCTATTTTGATCTGCTATTTTGTAACTGTTCCTTGGAACTGTTACCTATAACAGATACTTGTCACGGTAACTGTTATTTTATACCAGTAGCAGTATTAACACGTTTTACCAGCGACAAGCAAAGATGGTCAACACCCGAGCAAATTCCGGGGACAGAAAGAAGTCCGAAGAGCCGGCGATGGGTCCTACAGGCTCAAATGCCCCCTCTCGGCAACATCACTACATTATAAATATTTTTAGCAGCTGTGCTACGGTATAAAAGCCGTTACAAATTTTTATTTGTTCTTTTTCACTCTACTACAATTGCTACAAATGCTACAATCATTCTTAAATTAGTTAGTGTCTTGGCTGTATAAACGGATAAGATTTTCTTCTTGTTTTAGGAATCTGTTTTTTTACTTGTTTTACTTTGCATGGCAGATAATTTCTTTCATAAAATAAAGCTGAAATCATTTTTACTTTAATTTTTTCTAACTGTATAAATGTACCTATTTTACCTTACTTTCCTTAATATCTTATTAATAAAAATCTTGTCTTACAAACTTATTTTTATTAATGCCACTCTGTGATCAGAGATTTGGCTGGGATCGTCTCTATGAATACTCAGCTTTATTTCTGTTCAGTCTTTTCTTTTGGGCGAGAACTGATCTTGGTTTGAATTTTCTAGCTACTACCGTGAAAGCAAGATAACAGCCAACTGCAATATCTTGGGCAACACTCAGCAACCAGATACCAAGCCACTGATGCATCAGCACGGAATATAAAATCCCTTTAGTAACATGGGAAGAAAATTGCCATTACGTAGACCAGAAACTCTCCTTAAATCCACCGACAGCGACTAGATTCAACAGGGATCGGAACCCTTCCTGAAAGATGGGACAACTCATTCCAAATCAAATAAAGCTGAGTAATTTTATTATACTTTAGTTATTCCATACCAGCAACCGGCTTAATCTTTGTGTCACAGTTTGTTTAGCTTTGTTTCATATTCATAATAATATAAATGCTGTTAGTTTTTATTTTATAAATAAATATATACCTTTTGTTATGACTTAACAAGTGTTTTTATTTTCTGTACCTTTCTAAATTTGGTGTAGAGGGAGAAAGAACAGGGTACGAACCCAGGGCTGAGCAGTCGGGCAGAGCACTATTCTGGTGGATGGAATGGTGTGCATTTTTCTCTTGAATATCCTTAGGGATATTCGAAGAATTTCTCCCCTCGTTTCTTACCACCGTATGGTGTTGCTTAACTTCTTCTTCTTTAGATACAAATCCACGAATGGATGTTAGCGATCACATTTTCCATTAATTCTCTATTTCGTACATTATGTATCAGAGATTGTATGTCGTTAATCCCTGTCCATTGCCTTATGTTTCGGAGCCAGGACATTTTCTTGCGTCCCATTCCTCTCTTGCCTTCAATTTTCCCCTTGATTATAAGTTGAAGGAACTGGTATTTTTCATTTCGCATGATGTGACCTAGATACGCCGTTTTCCTTTACTTGATGGTTTTGAAAGGTTAGCGTTCTTGGTATATTCTTTTAAGGACATTTATATTTGTGATTTTCGCTGTCCATGGTATTTTTAGGATACGGCGATAAAGCCACTTTTCGAAAGCTTCTAATCTGTGTATATCCCTCGTTTTGAGTGTCCAGCCCTCTACGCCATATAGCAGCACTGACCATACGTAGCACTTAGTAAACCTTAGTCTCAGTTGAAGATCGAAGTCTAAACAAGTCAGTACTTACTTGAATTTTACGAAAGCTTGTCGAGCTTGCTCAATGAGACATTTTACTTCCCTGTCTGATGCCCAGTCTTCAAAAAGCCACGATCCCAGGTATTTAAATTTACTCACCCTTTCAGTGGACTTAGTAGTCAGTGTTCTGGTGGAGTAATTAAGTGCATCCAAGTTTCTGGAGATGATCATGAATTTGGTCTTTTTGGTATTAATCTCTAATGCCATTCGCTTACTGTATTCTTCGAGTATAGTGACAAGTTGTTGAAGATCGACTATATTGCCACAAATTAAGACACCATCATCAGCATATCGTATGTTGTTGATCAATACTCCATTCGCCTTGATTCCCATCTCTGCATCCTCCAAAGACTCTTGGAATATGGCTTCCGAATAAATGTTAAATAAAAGAGGGGAAAGCACACACCATTGTCGAACGCCTCTTCTTATATGTATGGGTTTGGATATAGAATTGTATATTTTAACTGTGCCGTTTGATGCCAGTACAAGTTTTCAATGCATTTTATGTCTTTTTGGTCTATATCAACTTTCTTGAGAATCTGCATTAAATTGTGGTGTTGGACACGATCAAACGCTTTTTGGTAATCTAAAAAGCATAGGAACACATCCTTCCTCTGATCGTAACAATTTTGGACCAGCACCTGTGTTGCTACTATTGCTTCTCGTGTTCCTAAACCTTGCCTAAACCCGAACTGGGAATGACTGATGTCCCATTCACATTTTTTGTAGTATCTTTGATGTAGTATTTTTAAGAATATCTTTAAAGTGTGACTCATCAGCTAATGAGTCTGTAATCCTCACCCTCACCCCAAGGTGCCTTATTTTTTTTTTGAATTTAATATTGCATTTTCTATCTCCTCTTTGGTGATTAAAGGGCCAGTCAGCTGGTCGTTTGCATAAACTTCACTCATGGGTCTTTCGTCATGGAAGAGCTCCTGGATATAATTTTCCCATTTATCAATTTTCTCCTTTGTTGCTTAACGCCCTAGTCTTTATAAGATTAGACGTTACAAATACACTTTTAACAGTTATCGAGGCCAGCAACCAATAATAGATTTTATGACCACAAATCAAGAGATAACACCGTCACAAGTACTTGATGCCAGAACTCTAACATATACTTACCTAAGGACAGATCACAACCTTGTTTTATGCAAGATGCAACTAGAACAACCACAACGAAACAGAAAACCTCCAATGTTCATCAAAAAAACACAATATAGAAACCCTAACAACACAGATTACAAATCTTCTTTAAGAGAACAAGATTACTAGCAAACTAAAAGAGATCGACTTACAACCAGAATGGTCAGTAGAAGATTTCTTCTTCTTAGTGTGCCTGTCCGTTCCGAACGTTGGCGATTATTCTGGCTATGATGATTTTGTTGGTTGCTATACGAAATAGTATAGTAGAAGATACTTGGCAAAAAATCATAAAATGCATCAACCAAGCAGCAAAAGAATTAATTAAAAAGCGAAAGCTTGGTTTTGTTAAGGTTCTGTCAAGAGGTCAAAAAACGTAAGTGCTGCCTGAGATATAAAAACAGACAATCGGAAGAAGCTCTCGCAAAATATGTCCAAGTAACAAACGACGTAAACGCAAGAATAAAATCAATCAAAAGAGAACATTGGACTATATTCGCCAGTAATGGACTACGAGTTACATGATGCCCAAAAGAAAGTATGGAAAATGCTTCGGAACAGGAAAAAACCAGTTAAAGAATTCGTACCATGCGAGTACCTATAGAGACACAACAGCATTTTATAGAGCTATAATTATGATGCCAAAGAAACGCTGAATATAAACGAATACGAAGCAGATATAAGTTCTACAAGCAATGACGAAGAGCTAGAAGCTAAGACAAAGAAGATAAAAAACAGAAAATTACCTAGAACAGATGGTATATCAAATACCGTCCTAAAAAAAAAACAGTTTATTTAGTAAAAAATTATTCTAATAATTTAATTTTATCTGACTAAATATTTTTGTCAATATAAAAAATTATATTTTGACAAAACTATAAAGGTAAACTTACATCATTCAGTAGGAAATATGTCCCCCTTTGGCAGCAATTACTGCTTTTACCCATTTTGGCATAGATTTTATGAGTTTCTGGCAGTTTTCAGATATCCTTTTATCTCGATACCAAACCTGAATGGCCGCTTCTATCATTTTTGTTTTAGTGGTACAGTCGATTTTTCGCAGTCTAGCTTTGCAAATGGCCCATACATTTTTAATGGGGTTGAGGTCGGGCGAATTACCGGGCCAATCTAAAACATTAATCTTCTTATTTTTGAAAAATGCCATCATTTCCTTTGATTTGTGACAGGGAGCAGAGTCATGTTGAAGAATCGCTCCTCCTTGGGGTTGACATTTTTGGAGTTGTTTGTCCAAATACTTTTCCAACATGGATTTGTGTTTTTGGCTCTTCATCATGCCTGCAATTGGCACCAAAGATCCAACCCATATAAATGAAAAACATCCTCAAAACATTTTCTTGTGAATATTGAAAAAATGAAAAAAAAAAAAATTCACAGTGATTCTATTAATTCGCACAATACTGTATATTCTCAAATCAAATAATGTCATTATTATGATAACACTGTAGACATAAATTATTTTTAATGTTAATTATTTAAAAAAGTTAGATTTCTACAAAAAAAATTCGTTCGCCTTTGTTTTAACAATTCAAATTATTTATTAACAATTTACAAATACATATTTGTTTACTAAAAATAACAATTTACTTCAATGTATAAATTGCAAGCTTAAAAAAACAATGCATGAAAAAAAAATGCAATTACTTGTTTAACTTACAATTGTTTATTGCACATTTCCCAATTTGCAATTAAAAATGATATTTGAAAATATGATATTCGAAATCCTTGTCGTCCGAGAGATCGTCTAAAAAAAGAGCAAAATTGGTTAACAAGAAGTCGAGATAATGCAATTTTTAACGCTCGCTATGATTTTGAACTCGCCGATTCACATTTCGAGCGAATGTCCTCCACCACCACCTCTCATGCATTCCGACCGAATTTCACGCAAAAACGGTTTTTTATTTGTCTTTTTTATAGCTGTTGCCATGTACCGCATTACGTAAAATTTTTCATATAAAAAGTACTTGAGAATACACGGCAAATGTATGCCAACTTTGACCTTCAATATCTCGGCAACCAGTAAGCCAAATATATCTTTTTTTATTTTAAAAGAAGCGTCTTTTAATGTTATTTAAGAGTATAAATTTTGAAATTGGTATGTTTAAAGCTTGTAAAATTATTCAATTTGTTTATAAGCCTAAAAAATGTTTAAAATTTTTAAAAAATTTCTAAGCTCTCCTAGTGAATAAATTTGAATTGTACAAAAAGCGTTTGAAAGTTTGAGCCTTTCTTTATATGTAAAAAAATTGCAATTATCTTAGGGCTTTATTTAGGGCCTACTATAAATTTGAAAATTTGCGATGTTTTTCCAGTAGGCTGGATTTCAAAATTATTATGCAAAACCTATCCGACCGATCTTAACAAAATTTAGCACACGTTTTAAACATATTAAAAAGTTTTTCTAGACCAAATATACAGCTTGTAAGTCAAGTTTAGAAAGTCGAAAACATTTAAAGGATTAACTTAATTTGTTTGTACCATTTTTTTACAATTATTGCTATTTTTTCAACAATAAACATTAAATCTTCAATTTTTAACTAACAAAATATGATCAATATTTGTTTCTCTATGATCAATATTTTCCGAATTATAAACGAAAATAGGAGCAAAAAAATGAGAAATTTTCAATTGTTTCAATCATCCTGAAGGAATTACAGCAAAAAAATAGCTTCCTATGGAAAATGTCCAATCCAAAACAGATCCCGTCTAGACTATAGATATTTTCTATCGTTTTGATTACTCATAGAGGTATCTCCGGTATATCCTGACAAATGCTTTTATAAGGTCCGCGAAACATAGATATGTCGGTTTGTTATATTCTAATGATTTTTCTTGCAATTTCCTCATTATAAATATAGCGTCGATGCATGATTTTCCCGACCTTAAACCTTGTTGTTCTAGCGATGTTAATTTTGGTGTTGTGTTTATTCATTTAATTACTCTGTAACTTTCCAGGTCCGCTTTGTCTCCCTTTTTGAAGAGAGGGATTAGGATGCTTGATCTCCATTCTTGAGGAATTTTGTTTTGTTCTATTATGTTTTGGATTAGTTTTAATAGTTGTTTGGTCAGATCTGATCCTCCGTACTTTAGGAGTTGATTTGGTATTCTGTCCTCTCCTGGTGATCCTCTCCTGGTGATGTTTTAATTTTCTCTAAAGGTAAAAGAGGTAGAGGAATTAACAAATTAAAATTAATAATTAAGTAAACATTGAAATTAATGAATAAATAAAATTATATTTAAAATGTAAATAAACAACGTACAGTACAAATCAGTTGCTTCAATTTTCCTATGATTTCTTTTAAACGACCACTCCTCCTTACCGACAAGCTTTTGATCCCTCGAAAGTGGTCGCTGTTGGAAGTTTTTACTGTACTATGGTGCACAAAAATAAAATATTTTAATGAAAAAGCTTTTTTTAATAATAATATACGTTTATTCAAATCCATAAGTATTACATTAATTTACAATTTCAATTTCAGTTTACTTACAGTAACATAAACGTAAAAAAAAGTCTTTAAAGCATTAACATGCTTGTTGACTTAAGCTGTCTAACATTAACAGGTTTAATGTTTTTTTTACAAATTATTATTTCATTTTTACAGTTTCTAGTCTTATCTAATTTATTTCGTTTTTTTTTTATCTATTATAATTTAAATTTATTAAATTGTTACACAACTCCCTTTTTTCTTTTACCCAAGCATTAACTAATTTTTTATACAAATAAAAATTTTTGATATTTTTAAAATTTATGGGCAATTGATTGTATATTCTTGGAGCAAAATATTTAATTGACCGTTGCGTGATTGTTTTTGAAGTATGAAGACATTCAACATTAAATTTTCTTCTTGTTTCATAATTTGACACTTTTACTTGAAGAGGTATTTTATCTTTATGAATATTTTTAAGTAGCTCTAAGCAGTACAATTGCCGAACATCAAGAACCTGAGTTTTATGAAAAAGTTGGTCTAAGGGATATGTTTTTCGTTTTCCATATATTAGTTTAAGAAACCATTTCTGAGTATTTTGAAGGGTCACCAGATGGCAATCAGCTACGCCACCCCATCCTAAAATCCCATATACAAGATGAGATTGTACTAAAGACAGGTAAAGCATTTTAAGCTGTTCAACATCTAAAAATTCTTTTAAATAGCGGAATTTTGGTAAAAGTCCTCTTATTTTTTCTTATAATATTTTTTATTTGTAAGTCCCATTTAAGGTGCCTGTCTAACTAAAACTCCTAAATATTTTATGTTTATTTATTTACAACCATGTTTTTATAACTTTGAAATCTTGTTCAACTATAGTCTTAAGATCTTCCCAATTTTCGGCCTTATAAAAAAATTGCGGTGTCATCAGCAAAGCTTATTATGTTTCCATCAGTTTTTAGTTTAAGCATGTCATTAACATAGAGTGTAAAGAGTAGAGGGCCTAAAACGGTCCCTTGCGGTACGCCATAATTAATTACTTCAGGATCAATTTCGACACCATCAATTTCTACAAATTGTTTTCTGTCTGTTAAGTAACTTTTTAGTAATGTCAAAACGCGTCCTCTCAGACCATACTTCTCAAGTTTCTCTAACAAGATGCCGTGAGATATCGTGTTAAACGCCTTAGAGAGATCGACCAATATGCATAAACTACGTTTATTAGACTCAAAAGCTTCTGATATTTGTGATGTTAGTTTACAAATAGTATCTTGTGTAGATTTTCGTTCTCTAAAACCGTATTGACAATCCGATATTATACTAAACCTATTAAAAAAACTCACTAATCTATTTTTTAAAATTTTTTCAAATATTTTGGAAAAAACAGACAACAAGATACTGGTCTGTAATTAATCACGTCTTCTTTATTTCCTGAGGTTTGATTTTGCCTATTTTTAGACATTCTTGAAAACAACCATACTGAAAACATGCATTAATGAGAAAAGTTAAAGGGAGTAACAATTTCTTCCTTAATTTGTTTGATGGTTTCTGTCTTAATCCCATCCCAGCCAGGAGATTTTTTGTGTGTTTAAAGATTGTATTACATTTACCACTTCTTTTTGGTCAACGAGATACAAGTACATGCTGCTTTCTATCCTATCTATGTCCTCAATCTGTTCATTACAAATGGGTATTTTTTGTGCATACCTTTGTCCCAATGTACTGTAATGTGTATTGAATTCATTTGCAATTTCTTTTCTGTCAATTATTTTTTTCTCCTGTTTTGGTTTTAATCGATTCAATTTTTGTATTTCCTTTTATTTTTCCACACAATGAATTAATTACATTCCAAAGTGATGAAGAAGAGGTCTTATTTTTTTTCAATTCGTTGTTTTGTATAATTTCTTTTTGCAGTTTTAACTAAGTGTCTTAATTTATTTTTATATTCTGTATATCGTTGTTTTTTTAAGTTATCTGAGGGATCTTGGATTAGCTGATCATACAATCTGTGTTTTTCCTGTACAGACTTTAAAAGTCCCCCTGTCATCCAATCTTTTTTAAAAGTGGTTTTTAGATCATTTCCTTTTAAAATAATTATATTTTTGTTTATTAAGTTTAAAATTTTGTCAATGAAAAGTTTTACCGCTTCATTTTTATTTGTTTTATTGTAAATATCCAACCACTTTTCCTGCTTCAAATTGTTTTTTAGATTTTTGTAGTTGATGTACTTCTTTATTATTATTTTGTTTTCTTTGGTTTTGTTTAGATTAGGAATGGAAACTGCGATTGGATATTGATCTAAAGCAGTATTATTTTCAAATATAAATGAAGTTATGTTAGTGTAATCAGCAGGTCTATTTATAAAGAAATGGTCTATACAAGTTTGACTTCTAGGTCTAGTTGTTTTATTTATATAAGACAAACAATTTTGTGAAGCTAGAATATTCTGGTATTCTTCAGTGTGATCTAGATCCTCAAACAAATTAATATTGATATCACCAACTAATATATGAAAACACATTCGTTTTTTACTTATGAGGTATTGATGCAAATCCTGATTAAAATTGTTTATGTTTACTATCGGTGATTTATAGATAGCGCTCAAACAGATTTTTGTTTTATTATAATTTAAAATGACTTCAAGTAACTTGATGTTCCCCAATGGTACAACTGAATATTCATATTTTATAGAAGATTTAATATTGTTCTGAAGCTATTTTCTTGTGGCATTGTAAATTAATTATTATTTATTAATAAACGTATTTTTATCTTTAATTGTGGCTTATTCCCAGTTATAAATAATAATTAGAAGATTTAATGTAAATAATAACTCCATCATTTTTGTTTAAATCGCCATAATTGTATATTAAATCGTAATTTTTTAACAAAAATGGTCTTTTATCAATATCATCTTGAATGTGTATCTCCGTGAGAACTAAAATATCAAAGTTGACATTTAGAGTTGATAAAAACAAACAAAAATTTATAAAATTCTTACCTATACTGCTAATGTTACAATGTATGATTTTTAAGTCATTTTTTATTGTCACTGGGTAATCCTTATTAAAACTATCACTACTTACACATTTTGTGTCCACTTTTTCTTCTTCGTAGTCTCTAACATAGATATCCATTTTTTTTAACTAGCACACACAAATTTTTACCGCACGATTAACATTACACTTAATTAATGTTGTTCGTTTGACCTGGTTTTCCTTTTTTTCTTTTCTTCAGACGAAGGATTTGATGTAGTGGATGACTTTTGTGGCTTGGTTGATTTTCCAGTAACAGCAGACACAGATGGATGTTTTTTTGACGTTGGCTTCGTTTCGTTAGTCTTGGGTATTGTTCGGTTTATTTTATCCTCTTCTTCCGAAAAAGTTGGGTTTTCTTCAAGTTCTTTGGGCGTATAACTTTGATGGTCTATAAACAGTTTGTTGCCCCGTATATAGCTGTTTTTCCTGGTTGTTCTTCTCTTACAATTTTTAAGTGTTTTTTTAAGATTTTAAGATCTTCCTGCTGACTTTTTGTTAAATCAGGTGATATAAATATACCTTTTAAATCTATACTTCATTTAAAATATTTATATTTATCTCAAATAAATAATAAACCGTATTCATTTTCTATTTTTCATTAAAAAAAATAATAGGTTAGAAAATACTCCATAACAGAGAAACTAAATTCCATTTTAATTAGAGCTGGTACAAAAAATAAAAAAGGAAAAACATTGATCTGTAATTAATAACCACGATTACAATTCTGAATATCAAAGTGCTCATTGAAACAAAAGTAAAAAATATCAAACAAATGCGGAATGTCAAATATATGCTCCAACCCGTATTCTAGAAGCGCATGACCAAAAAGCTTCACAGGGTTTTCACACTCAACCTCTGCAGTTCCTCAAAATATCTTGTAGGGCGAGCTCTACCCTGCGAATTCCTGGAAAGCCGTTTTAAATGCGCGCGATGTGATAAAATTCGGGAAAATAAGAACAGCTGCCGGTCATTCCGTGAAGAACGATGTTATTTAACTTTTTAATTTTATTACTGAATTTTAAGAAACGATTTAATTGCAAAGAAAAACGTTAAGTAGAAACTGTGTTAATGATCTTAGGTTTTTAATTAATCTTCTAGACAGTGAAGTTATATACGGTTGTGGATAATGTAACGTATGTACATATAAGTGAGTATTTCAGGAACAAGTGAAGAAAAAAACTGATAGTGCATTAATGTAGATTGTGTTGTAATTATTGTTAAGAGGTGTTAACTCAATTTTATTATTTTGTGAAAAAACATAAGAAATATGACAGTGAAAAAACTTGCTGCTCTACTTCTATTAGCCGTTGTCTCCTCAATACATGGAAACCCGGAAAGAGAAGGTACAGTTCTTAGTTCATACTTTTTAAATTAATTGCTGCGCTAGATCCAGGAATAAACCATTTTTTTTTAATATAATGCAAAAGTTATGAAAAATTTTGGAACACCTGTTAATAATTAAATTAACTGAATCCTTTTGACATATTCCCGAAAATTTAAACTTTTTCCTGTTTTAAGACGTTCACGATGACATTACATTTGTCAGTAACATTTACTGACTTTACCAGATCCCCGTATCTGGTAACACTGTCTACTGTTCAGATGATACCAAACTTATGGGTCTGGTAAATATATTTATAAATCAACGGTTTCTGTGACTTTGTATTTAAAATCGAATCTAACACTGCCATCTCATAGTTAATATTTTAATCCATTTCTGGCAGCCACAGCTCGAGATTCGGATGCCCGGTAAAGTATTTACGGTATATAAAAAAATATACTGATACTGATGTGACAATTTGGAATATTTTACTTTTAAAAATTAATAAAACTAAAATAGTAATTAATAACTAGATATGTCTATAATTATAACAAGTTAAGCACAAAGCCGGTATATTTTTGAAATTTTCACAAAAAGTGTTTACTTTGGTCATTTTCTGGTCAGCTTTCTTACTTTTCATAGTCTGTCTCAACTTTTTGTAACAATCAATACAATTTCATCTACGTTTTCTACAAAGACTTTCTACTTTCTTCTCGTTGCAGATAATGTTTTCGTTTTGATACCTTTTGAAGATACATTTTCACATACCTTTTAGTAAACGTTATGTAGATGATTTAATTTTATCGGTCCATGAAAAAAAGTAACTGATGTTTTAAACACTTTTAACGCCAAATGTGAACACCTAAAGGTTACGGATGAGAGAGAGGCTGATAATATGTTTCTTTTTTTGGACATGCTAATCCATCGTGACAATGATGGCATGCTTAAGACGGAATGGTATCGTAAACTTTATTTTAGTAACCGTTTCATAAACTTTTATACTCAATATCCATCTAAGATGAAAACAAATTTGATTTTGGCTCTTAAAACTAGGGTTATCAACTTGTCACACATCGAATTCAGGGACAAGGGACTAAAAAATTTGAGATCTATACTACAAGAGAATTCTTATCTCATAGGGCTATTCAATAAACTCATTTTTGGTACTCCTTTTCCTTCGCAAGTTTCTGTCAACCAAAATTTTCATAACAATGAGATCCGACAATTGACATTGACACATAACGCATCAATATTACCATCTAAAATAACTTATGGTTGCCTACCCTACACTCCAGTTCTGACACCTAAGCTAATGAACGTCTTCAAAAATTTTAATGGCTTAAAAATTACAACCAAAAATGCGAAAACGGTGTCGAAGCTTTACACAAAAACAAAACATCCTTTCACAATACAGGAGTCATCGAATGTTGTTTATTCTATACTGTGTACTAATTGTAATTAAATTTACATAGGAGCATCATCTCGTTATTTTCACAGCAGGGTGATATCACATCGTAGTGATATAAAAACCAAAAAAATCAATGCATGCGAATTGACAAAACATGCATTAACGCTGAAACACGAATTAAATTTCGATGATTTCTGTATTTTGGCAAAAGAAAAGAAGCATTCAAAACGTTTTTTTTTTTGAAAATGTGTTTCATAAATATATCACACCTTGCATCAATAAAAAGTCTGACATAGATAAACTAAGCAACATTTATTGTTATTTACTAGAAAAGCACCAAAAATAAAATAAATATTTACCTGTACATAAATTACACCTGTATGTATAATATGTTGCATACCATTAAGACAGGTTTCAAAAAGGATAATTACCTAAGATAAGCCTCTAGTATTTTTTAAAAAGAAAGATAAAATCAAGTACACTTATTTTAGATGTTAATTACAGTGTTTTTACCTTACTTTCTCTATGCATATGAGTTAAAACACACCAGTAAAACATGCCATAAACTAAGGTTTACTATCTTTACCCTAAATTTTAAAAATTTTAGAATGTATCTTGTCCCTAATTTTATATTTTAATGTGTGTTATAAATGTTGAGTGTCAATGCTTTTGTAAATAATCTCAACGACTAGTAAGTTACACTAAGGAATTGTGATATTTTTACCCTAACCTACCAACCCCAACCCTAATAAACTGTGTTGTTTGTTTATATTGACAGTCACTAATATTCAGTATTACATGTATATATATATATATATATATATATATATATATATATATATATATATATTGCTCCTTATTCTTTGGTTGGTTTCTTGCCTGTTCGTTGCTGATTCCTCGTGACTCTAGGATTAAGGTTACATTATCATCCCATATCTTTATTGGCCTGCCCCTTGGTCTCTTGGTTTGTCTTCTGGCTTTTCATATTTTTTCAACTGGTATTTCTTGATTAATTCTAACCATGTGTCCCTACCATCTTAGTTAAGCCTCTTCAATTTTCTTAATAATTGATAGGACCTTATGATGTTCTCTTACTGCCTTATTTCTAATCCTGTCTAGCCTGGTTATACCCATTATTCCTCTAATCGAAATCTAATTTCGATTTTGATTCATCGGTAAGCGTTTCACTATGAAAGGTTAAAATCGGCACAAACACTGTCTTGTATATAGTCACTTTAGCTTTTTGGGATACTTCTTTTTTTGACAAAAACCTACTTTTAATTGCGTGGTACATCCAAGCAGCACTTTCTATTCTAAAACTTATTTCAGTTTTTAGTTCCTCTGTTCTCTATTTGTACTCCCAAGTATTTGTAAGTATCGACATGTTCAAGTGTATTTCCATTAAGTGTTATCTTCGTTTGTTTTCTATTTTTTCCACATACCATCACTTTCGTCTTCCTATTATTGATCCTCAAATTTCGTTTAATTAGTGCAGCGTTCCATACTTATAAATTTCGATTGAGTGCTTCTTCATTTATTCCAAATATCACTAGATCGTGTGCACTGCGTATGCACACTCTGAGATCCACACTGGATCTAGATTTCTATGTCCGGCATATAATTTCAATGTTTCGGTAATATCAAAGTCCTGTTCATGCTGTCTTACTATGCCCCTAAAATATCTTTATAATTTATCTCTTATGACTGGTGAGTTCCCTTCTTTCTGGAAGAACATTTATATTGTACTCATTTTTAAGTCAGGTAAAAGAAGAGATATTGAAAAATACTGAGGAATTTGTATACAGTCAGCAATCCCAAAACTTCTCGACAAACTAGTGACTTCTCAGACTTATGAAAACTAACAAATAGTATAATAATGTCCCAACAGCATGGCTTTCAAAGGGGGGGAGGAGCACAGTGTCAAACTTGCTGGCCTACCAAAATGATATATTCGGTGCCTTTGACAGAAGTACCAGGTGGACAGCATCTATACTGACTTCTCAAAGGCATTCGATAAAGTAATCATCGTTATTTAATTAGTAAATTAGGAGCTATTGGTATAGCTAGCAAATGGATTGATTGGTATGATAGTTTTCTTGTGGATAATGCCCAGAGCATTAAGATAAATGGTGTATTGTCTCAATCTGTTGACGTCCTCTCTGGAGTACCACAGGGGTCAAATTGTGGTCCTTTACTTTTTGTCCTCTTTGTTAACGATGTTGAGGGAGTCATTAAGTATTCAAAATTTTTTAACTTTGCTGATGATAAAAAAAATTATAAAGTCATTACTTGTCAGTATGATCAAATTCAGCTAAAAGAGGATCTCAGCCGATTTAGCGATTGGTGCAAGCTGGATGAACTAAAATTGAACATTAATAAGTGTTATGTTATTACTTTTCACAGAAAGCAAACAATTTTAAATTACGATTATAGCATTGATAACACTCAGCTGTCTAGGCAGGACTATATTAAGGATTTAGGTGTTTATTTTGATTGTAAACTAGCATTTCGTAAGCATCTAGAGGTCACAGTGAACAGTGGCATTTAAACAATTAGGAATTATAACTTTTAGCATAAATCTAGTAAACACTATTTTTACCGTAGTGCTTTTTATGACTTCTCTGTCCCATACAGTTATAGTATGATAGCTGATCACTTGAAAATGGTTTCTATTAATCGGCGAGAAGACTATTTTTGCCTAATATTTCTTTACACAATTGCTAATAATATAATAAATTGTTTTCATAAAAAATTTTCATAGAACTAGGCATACTTCGTTCTTTGATCTACCATTTCATCAATTTAATTATGAATACCTTAAGTCTCTTACTCATATGGTGAGACTATATAATGGGTACCAAACTGATCTGGACTTATTTTACAGTCCTTAGAACAATATAAAGAGACTGTTATTTGTGTGATAGTTTGTATTCAAGTTAATTATTAGTTTTTGTTAAACTTTACTAATTATTTTCCAATGTTATGCTTGCTTAGTAAATTCTGTATATTATATTTTGTTCCAATGTAAATGGTATATCCGTTAATAAATAAATAAATAAATAAATAAATAAATAAATAAATAAATAAATAAATAAATAAATAAATAAATAAATAAATAAATAAATAAATAAATAAATAAATAAAAGCATTTAAATTCACCGTCTGTATTACAAAAATTCAAAGTCAATAACAAAAACTTGTTGCTTAATAATAATATCATTACTGTTGACTGTGTATTTGTTTGATATTCTTACCCTTAGAAAAAAAAAACAAATATTTTCCCGTAATATAAATTATAGTGCGTGGTAAATGGACATGATAGACTATAAATCAATAAAATATTGAACTTTCCGAAAGGTCAACATTTAAGAAACCTATTTATAAAACTGAAACAAAGTTATACATAAAGTATCTCTAACTATAGGAAAGTAGAAAACAACTATATAAATAAACCACTTGAAAATTTATAAATACGGGGAAACTAAATGTACAAGCTCCAATTTTGAAAACTTCTTAAACAAACGCGATTTATACGTCGAAACAATTTACTAAATAATTAAAATCTGCCATCAGCATGTTTACGAAAGTTGATTTACTGGTGTCCATAACAAGGACAAGCGCAGCACCGTGTAGGCTCTAGGTCTCTCTTTCTTCTCTTTCTGGTCGTTTCCTTATTGCTGAGGATCGTGATTCCCTACAATGCGGGCTGTCAATTCTCTCCATCTCTTGCGATTTTGGGCTGCTCTCATGGACTCGGAAAACGTCTCTCCAGTGGCTTTCTGTACTTGATCTGACCATCGGATAGGTGAGCCTCCTCGGCCTCTAAGTACTTCTACGTTTCCGCACACAATTAGTCTTTCTAAGTTGTCATTGTCTCTTCTCGCAATGTGGCCAAAAAACTTTAAAACATTTGCAAGACACTGAGAGGAGAGTCTGGTCTGAATGTTTAGCTCTTCGAGAATCGACTGATTGGATCTGTGCTCCGTCCACGAGACGCGTAGCATTCGTCTCCAGCACCACATTTCGAATGCGTCAATCCTTTTCCTATCCTCTGATTTTATTGTCCATGTTTCGGCACCGTAACTAAAGATTGAAAAAACGAGTGTCCGTACCAGTCTTATTTTGAGTTTTTTGGACAAAGAGCGGTCCTTCCATATTTTTGACAGTCGACTCATCGCGTTCTTGGCCATTCCTATTCTTCTGCGAATTTCCGTATGGCAGGAGGCTGCATTGCTTAAGGAAGATCCTAGATACGTGAACTCGTCTACTTTCTCGAATTGATTTAGGGCGCCTGTTGTTTGGAGGATATTCGCGTGGTCCACAATCATGATTTTTGTTTTCTGATTATTAATCTTGAGCCCACACTTGTTGCTTTCGGTTTCTACTCTCTTTATCAGTCTCGACATCTCCTTTTCAGATGTTGCTATCAGTGTTGTATCGTCTGCGAATCTTAAGTTTGAGATCTTTTTCCCTGCAATGGAGATACCGCCTCTAGGTCCTCTAGGTCCTAAATGCTAGCCTCTAGGCTTTAGGTACTAAGATTTTTTAGTAGATACTAATAAGATGTTTACAGGACATCCTACAAAAAAACCAAAAAAAAAAGCAAAAAAAACAGCTTTAGTTATCAAAAAAATATAAAACTATTAAGCGCAAGCAGAGCTTGCCAACACAAACTTAAGAAAACCAAAAACCCAATCAGGCAGGGTTCAAATTCTTGAGCACCAAGTCTCGAACGGGACCCAGTCCAAAGCGGAGACTTGAGGCTCAAGTAAGCAATTTGTTTTTGCAGTCTCACAAGTCACAAGGTGATAATAGGATCAAAGTGATTAACTCTAGTATAAATTTGAGCCGGTTAGGGAACCAAGTTTGAGTTCTGTTACCAGGACTCAAACGTTTCCCCTTTCTTCAATTTTTTATATATTACCTCTTTTTAGTTTTCATGACGATTTGCGTTTAGCGTCCCAATACAGGAAGTTTTGTTGTCAAGTAAAATGTCAGCTAACTCTAGGCTTGTAAAGTAGTTATCAGCTACTATCGTACGTCCTGAATTCAAAAGGCGTTCTAATAGGTTAATCACTACATTTGTTGGTACAGATGCGTTACCTTTATTTCTCTCCTTACCTGCACAAATGTTTATATTCCACGTGTAGTCATTGTCACTACAAAGCTTAAAACACTTAACTCCATACTTATGTGTCTTTTGCGGTATGTACTGCTTCATAACTAGCCGATTTTAGAAAGGAATAGCAGACTCATCAATACATAATATACGCCTTGGTGTATAAACTGCTTTAAATTTTTTAATAAGGTAATCTAGCAATCGTTTGACTTTGTGCAAGCGGTCACAATCTGGACACGTGTGTAAAGACAAAAACTTTATTTATATTAGCACTTATAATTGACTTTTGTAATCGAACTGCATCTCGGGTTGATGTCTTCATGCTGACGCAACTTTTAATGCTTTCTCGATTGTAAGGTACTTGTATTCTAGAAGTCTGCTTTAAATATTTTGGTTTCAAAGACCAAATACAAATTGATTCCTTAGAGCTTTGTTTCAATTATCACCAAATTTGCAAGTTGTAGCTAATTTACGTAAAGCTGTAATATGTTCATTGGCACTTTCCCCTTCATGTTGCTTTCTTTGTGAAAATCTGAAATTTTCCACTATTTCCAACGGTTCAGGGTTGTAATGTAGTTTCATTGTATTTACCAGTTTATCACAAAGAATATCATATGCATCTGGACCCATGTAATGTAGAATTTTTGAAGCTATTTTTTTGTGCCATTTTACAGTACCGTACCTCGGAGGTAAAGGACACTATGTCCATTTTCTTACTTTTTAAGAAGAGCAGTTTTAACATTTTTTAAATTTGTAATCGGTAAATACTCAAATGTTTTTGATATTTAACCAAAATTAATAAAAGTTATAACCAACACAAAAGATAACATAAATTAATCAATTCTAAATTAACAAAAATACAAAAAGGTTACAGAAATGAAAACATAAGAATTTAACCAAACCGCACTTGGTTAAGTGGATTAAATATCTCGCATTATTATTTAATGAGAAACTGAGACTTAAATGGTCATAATTATTATTTATTGAAATTTCTTGAATCTATCAAAATGTTCTTTAAATTGAATGCAAAAATCAGTAATCTAGAGGTAAAGACATGGAGGAACTTTAGATACGTCCAGATAATGGCAGATGATATCTATCGTGCTATGTATTAAGAGTATAAGTCAAAAATATCAATTTTTCACTAGGGCTCTTCAAAGTTTTTATTACCACTTTTGAAATAACTGTTACAACTAAATATCAAAATGATGATGAAATATGATTCATAACTGTAGTAATTACCTATTTTACTTTCTATTTTTATAATACCACATTAATTATAAATATTAGTTGACTTGTACTGTTAAGGCCATGTTTGCTTCATGACTTATACTCTTAGTCCTGCCAGTTTTGAGTGTATTGAGGATTTTACAAGTGATCAAAATAATCATGAACAGAAAAATATTAAATTAAACTCTTTATTCTTTACCTACATGATGAAATGTAATTATAAAAAAACATTACAATTAAAGTTCTAAAATTAACTTACAATAAAATTGTTATTCAGAATCTTCAGAATCGGAGCCTGGATATGTGTTTTTTACCCCTGCTGATGTTTTCATAGACTTATAAAAATTATGAAATTGGGGATGTATTAGGGTTAAAAGGGCCATGATATCCTTTTTCTTTTCCACAGAAATTGGCAGACTTTTTTTGTAACACTTTGGAGGTTCTAGAGTAACATCGTCTGTGTTATTGCGACGATGGAGATCAATGCAACGGAATGGCTCATCCTTATCTAAGGTCAATTTAAAAAACATTTTTGCTGGCTCTCTTGTATATCTCAACCAACGAATATCTGTCCATTTGAAGGAAAGACCGACCTCATCCTTTGTCCTTAAAAACAGATCTTTTTTGTAGAGAGCTGCAAAATCTAAAAAATCCTTGTGATTTAGTTCAACAACACTGAACTTTTTTTTCTTTCCACATGTGCGAACTAGCTGGTACCAGTCGTATGGCGTAGAAATTGGCATTTGCAAAGTTTTTTTTTGCTTTTCAATCATCCCGTGGTCAACATCGCATTCAAGATGACTGTGACCACTCACCATGAATTTATGATCTATGCATTGCAGTTGAGGACATTTTTGCATTAGAGTTAAAAACATTGCTGAAACATGAGAGTTCCTGTTTTGTCCTCCGCACGAATCAGAATACAAAATGACGTTTTTAATTGATATTGGGAGAGAAGAAAGTTCTTGATAGAGGCACGTCGCAATTTGGTTAGCACCTCTGCCACCTTCCGCCTCATGCCACATGTAGCACTTAACTGCCCCACTACTTGTATTATGCATAGTAAGGTTAAAAGTCCACAACTGCCTCTTGTAGAAGGCTACTGACGTATTAAGGTAAGGTGTAGGCAAACATTGCTGTAGATCAAACGCAAAGCAAATTTTCTCATCTTTGTTTAGCTTAGCATCTACTTTGTCTTCCTTTTTCATGTCATACGCTAAATCTGCTTCGTCTAGGTGCATTTTTCGTTCATTTTCCACAATCTTACGTTCATGTTCATTTTGAGCAATTTTTATCTTCATCAAGAGAGTGTCACATTTGTGACAAGTATCTACTTTTGGTTTTTTGAAGGAAATATTTTGCTTATGGAATTCACGTTCATATATTGCTCTAGAAGCAGGGTTGTGGACATTTTTCTGGTACAGCGAGTACATAATTGCTAAATTTAAATAGGGTGGTAGATATTTTTTCACGCTTTTCTTTCTTGAGTAATGTGACTCGTATGCTGGAAATGATTTTATGTGATCTTGAATATGTTTAATTCTCACATCTGAAATTTTTGATGGTGGAGGTTCTTTGCCTCTTTGATCACATTTTGATATGCCTGATGTTGACTTGAGAGATGAAGAAATGGCAAGTGTCACGAACATATTAGTTTCACCTAGTACCTTCATAAAACAACCGCGACATACTTTGCTTTTTGTACCATTTATTTTAAAGAAAAAGTTATGTGTCCACTGCCTAAACTTTTCTTTATTTGGATCATCTGTTCGTTTACGCATAGTTTTAGGTTCAATACTTTCAACCATGTTTGACACAAAATTTGCCCTTTTATCACGGCTACCAAGACTCCAGTACTCCTTGAAAATTTTTTTTTGTATCTCGATGGAGAGTTTCTCTTTGCAGTTTGCTCGACAACTGCCCAAAGCTGTCATTACTCTGGCAGGTTTTTCTTTACCATCCAGTGTTACATACCTCTGGCCAGCATTTCGTTGCTGAAATTTCTCAATTCTTCTCTTTTTTGAATACTTAGCTGGTTTACCAGCAGCTATTGAGGTGCTAATATTATTACATTGAGTTGACTCTCGTTGTGCTTTTCGCTTCTTCTGTGCTCCTTGAGTGTGGAGAAAAACTTCTATATCTTCCTCAGACGCAGAATTATTATCCATTTGGTAATGATTTATTGGCTCCCCACTTATTACTTCATTTTCACCTGCTAACAAAAAATAAGTTACTTATTAAAGGAAGGGACCATTCTTGCTTATAAACATACTACTCATGAAATTCTAATTTTACCTTCTAAAAATTCATGGACAACATTCTCTATTTCTTGTATGGTGCCCTCAATGTCATCGGAATTAGGTTCTTGCATCGTTTCAAAACCAATCGTTTGGTCAGGAGCATTTCGGTTAATATCAATTAATTCTCCATTATCTGTATTTTGTTGTGTGGTAGCTTCAGTAAGCTCACATGTACTTGTTGTCAAGGGTTCAATTTGATTTACAATGCCTAAAAAGCACATATGTCTATAAGTAAAAAGTATTAGGTATTTATCTACAGATACCTATACGAATGGGAGTTCTTACCAGTATGGGGATCTATGGTCATCTCAATCCCAATAATTTCTTCCGTAGTTGAATCAATAACATCTTTTTGATTCAATAGTTGATTGAGACTTAGTCTAGGCATTTCGTTATACCCTGCAAGCAGCAAAGAAAATATGTTAAATTGTTGGTGTAATAATTTCATCATTGGTTAGCAACTTTTAAACAAATAAAACAAACTTAACTCACCTAATTTTGTAGATGAAGAATCATCCTTTTGTTCTAATAATTTTAGAATTTGCTTTCCTCTACTCATTTTTAAAAAATATTTATAAGAGGACACTGATACTTTCACAGCAACCTACTTTAAGAACACTTAAATAAAAAAAATACTTAATTATTCATGTTTTTGTTTTAAATGGGATTTAGCTATTTTTATAATTTTCTACTCAGTATTTCGAAAAATTAAGAAACAATTTATAAACAATAACAATAACTACCTTCTTAAACTTTTGACAGAACGAAAGTTATAAACAGGTTTGCCAAGTTTACAACTACTACCGAACTCTGCACACTCATAACCTCGAAATTTCCTTTTCGCACCACTTTTAAATTTGTTAATTCATTGAAATTTTATGCTTAAATTTTGATTATTTACATTTTTTCAATACAAACGCCCTCCCAATGTCTCAAATTTTGTTTTTCCTTTTTATTTTTATAATTTCCTTTTGTACAAAAAGGCTACAATATGGAAAAATTTCCATGATCTGGCATCACTGACTAGAAACACCTAACACGTGGTATAAATACTAGGAGTATAAGTCAAGCTGCATAAGTGAAAACGGAAGGTACTAACAATATAAGTTGACTTATACTCTTAATACAAAGCAGACTTTTGAAATTAGAAGTTATACTGTTGGAATAAAATCAATATTTATATATGAAAAACAGGCTATTGACTTATACTCCTAGTACAGAAATAACTAATAAACATCAAAAATTCAAAATATAGAAGAATCCCAAAACGTCTTTTTTTGACTTATACTCTTAGTACGTAGCACGTTAGATATGATAATATGGTAATATTACTGGCCCAGATTATTTGAAGATAATGATTACTTACAGTAAATCTTGACGACTGCGGCACTAGGTACTTCACTAAAGCTGTACACTGTACTTAATACTTTACTTGTATCCAACACTGACTTTAATTAACATTAAAGATACTTTAAAAATATATTTATTCTAATATAGTATAAGAAAAGAAAACTCAAATATAAAGTGTATACACACTTAGAAAACAATTCACTGACGGTGAGATAACAGATACGATGTAAGCGAAGCGTCTCAAGAGAAATCGGCTTTTACTCCACAACGGCCTACCGAGAAGTAAAAAAGGTTCTTCTAAAATTTTAGCAAACTTAAATCAAAAAAAGAAGAAAGAATATCTCCCTCTTAAAAATCGTAGGCCAGCCTGTATCTATTTCTGAGAAGGTAAGATTTTAACGACATCCGAAAGTTTGAGTTATTTACGGTAATAGTAATTGGACGTGATAAAATATAAATCTTCTAGATTAGGTTTTTCCCGAAAAACATTACAACGGGCGTTCGACGACAATTACCGAATTTATGAAAAAGAACCCGGAAAAGAATTAACTAAGAATTAGCCAAACCGGCGTCTTTAAATAAATAGGTAGGTAGATTCTTCAGTCATATTTCGGTATTTTCCCAATATAAATTTCTGATCGTAAACACGATCATCGTCGTATCATCAACATGGGTAAAGAGATAGGGTAAAGCCATGATAGGCTAAAAATGTACTTTTTTACTGCCAAGTTATTTTTGTGTTTGTAACCTTTCTACAATAAATATTAGCCATGTAGTAAAATATTCATTTTATTGCCAATCTCGTCTACGAAAAACCAATACAAAATTCTAAAATACAGATTTAGGTGTCCAAAAGTACTTATAATTCTACTATACTACAAATAAACTTTTTTTACAACGATTTTGTGATTTATAGTATTTTTTTATTCATAAGTAAGATATGAGATACAATTTTAGGTTTTCTTTTAAAATTCGGAGCCGTTTTTTCAACAAAAATAATATGAACAACAAATCTGGTTAAATTTACGAAAGTAGAAGAAAATTAAAATAGGTTTACTTAGTATATTACATACATTTATGTTTAGCGACATATGTATTAGGACATTATGATAAAGTCAACTTAAATATTCGCAAATTTTACTATTAATTATCAATTAGCGGTGTCCCAGGAGTAGCTGTAAAGCAACACGGTTAAATTTGGTATTCTTGAGGCGAGCAATCTCAGTGTAGCCCGTCAACTATGGCGACGAACAATTTAAGAGCGTTTAGCGTTAATTGCCGGGGCGTTGGGCGGTAAAGGGCAGCGCGACGGGACGAGGCATTCGGGCGGTGACACTCTAAACAGAATATAAATTGCGACCGATGAACGGCCATAAATAAAGGGAACGGGTTGATAGTTCTTGTTTGATCTGCAGAATTTGCGTTTAAGACCGCATGAATTTATGGAGCTATAGGGCTGGTCATTGGAGCAAGACAAACATTTACTACAGTCAACGTTTTGGTTTTACGTAAGTAAAAACTAATTAAGTAGAAATGTAATTATTCATTGATTTGGTATTTTTTTACCTCTTTTAACTGCTTCCGTAACACCAGTTTTTATCCTAACTATTTGATTTAAAACTCTGTCTTAGAGGGATATATTTAACGTTGACCTGTCAATTGCTCTCTGTGCCACTTGTTTATATAGACAGTATATATTGATTAACCTTTCAGGGATAACGTGACATGATGGTACACAAAATGTAACGTCCAAAGCAGTCCGCAAATCTAGAAAAGATCCAAAAAACAAACATTTTCTGAAAAACGGTCTTAGTTGTCATATATTTGACATTTAGGAGTTTCATGACATGATATTTGTATGTTGACAGATGTCATGGGACATATCTAAATAGATATATAGCATATAAGATATACATAGGTTACCACGCACATGTTTTAATTAGTTAGTGAAATAAAGGAATCTAAAATACATTCACCATTTTCATTACGTTACAAGTTTGGCAGCGAGGATGGTCGAATCTACAAGAAAATACAAATTTAAGGCCACTATTCGTATACTGTAACATTTTTTTATATAATATATTAAATTATTTTTAATTCTCTTTACCCATATTGATGATAGGACGATGATCGTGTTTACGATCAGAAATTTATATTGGGAAAATACCGAAATTTACTGAAGAATCTACCCACCTATTTATTTAAAGACGCCGGTTTGGCTAATTCTCAGTTAATTCTTTTCAGGGTTTTTTTTTCCTAAATTCGGTAATTGTCGTCGATCGCCATTTTATCACGTCCAATTATCGCAACTCTCGTGCCGCATTTGAAGTTAACCATAAATAAGAATAAAACACTTAAAACTTTGTTTTCAAACTTCCACAAAATTTATTTTAACTTATCACTACAGCTGTGTCGGCTGATTGCCTTTCTCAAGTGATCTATTTTTGGCATGCGTTTGCACTTTATAGTCTATAATGAAATAGGTTGAGGAGGGGAGAACTGTTTGTCTCAAGTTGGTCATTCAGAATTATATCTGTGTTTTTTGATTTGTTAATTTACATAGATTCTAACAAGGAGAGCTTAACGCCTTTATTTTAAATGTGAATAATTTTAAATTCGTCATTAAAAGAATGATTGTGATCTAGAAGGTGAAGTGCATATGTAAACTCTGTTTTTCTATTATTGAAAGCCCTTTTATGTTTTGCCATTCGTTTATTAAAGTTTCTACCAGTTTGATCAATGTAAGTTTTTGGGCAGTTGCCACATTTAAGTTTGTACACACCATTGTATAAGTGTTTTTTATTTTGGCTCTTGTTGTTTTTGATATATTTGCCTAGGTTGTTATTTGTTCGGAAAGCTGGTGTTTTTCCTTTCTTTTTTATGTGTTTGGCTATTTTTGTTGATATTTTGCCTGTATATGTAATCAAGCAGAAGGTACTGGGTGTTTTCTCTGGTGGTCAAAATACTAATTTTAGGTTTTTTTTTGTGTAGTTTTTGATTTAACATTTTATTAATTGTTTGTTCGTTGTATCCGTTGTTTACTGCTATTTGCTTGATGATATTGAATTCTCTCTGAAAGTTGTATTTTGACATTGAAAGTTCTGTTAATCTATGTAACATTTTATATAGGCTGCCAATTTATGTTGTGTTGGATGGGATGATGAATTGTGTATAGTCGTGTCAGTGCGGGTAGGTTTATGAAATATGGAGAAGTCATGTTTGTTTTTAAGTATATAATTTTTAAATCTTTTAAAAGCCTTTAGTCTTTTTAAAAACACTATCTCTTCATTTCAATGCACCAAAGTAGTAAAACGGACAAATTGACTAATTAATTTCATGTTCTGTAATGTCTAGATCTAGATCTAAAGTAAACGAATGTACAGATGGATATGGACTGGATAACAGAAACGAAACGGGTGACAGACTTATCGAATTGTGTCAGAACAATAATTTTGTTATAGCTTATACATAGTTCAAAATGCCAAAGAGAAGATCATATACCTAGAAGTCACCAGCAGATCAAGAAGGGAGAATTGTAAGGAACCCCTAATGGAAATTCATATTATTTGGGCCTTTTATCTTACTAGCCCTCGTGCATCAAAAAGTAAAGGGCCTAAAAACTTTTTAACATTGGAATATTGCTTGATAACAACTGCAAACAATATGGCTTACTAACGTCTAAAAAACAATATCAGAGAGAGATCGACGACCAAAAAACTCAACCGATAGACTTGAGTGAGGACTGTGAACTAGAATGCGCAGAATATTTTGTCTTACCTTAATAATTTCAGTTCCACGAAAAATTATTAAAATATTAAATTAAACGTTATATCCATTGTTCTTATTTGCTTAATTATTAGAGCAATATGTAAGCCTGTTCTTAGTTTATGAAATTATATTCACGTAAAGTTATTACAATGGAAGTGTCCTGAGGTTTCACTTAATAACAGTTTTCGCCTTCACCATATATTCGAGTATTCAGTATCCAAATTGTTAAATTACTAACGTTATTCCTAAACTATTAAAACTATTGCTTGTGTTTAAACTAACTGGTTTATTGTATTGTTTAACTTTATTTTCAGTTTACTAACATGGGAAGTTGAATTAGGATTGTACCTTATTTGTAAACTTGGCAGAGCACTAGTACAACTTGTTCTGGTTGCTTTGTGTGCAACCGGTTGTGTGTTCCATAAACTTCAATGTTATTAAATATGTTACATTATTTGATTTGAATATGGTTGGACAGATATCAATTTGTCAATACTTTCCTTTATGATCTAGTAATTAAAATTTAGTAAAAGTTTCCCTTATATTGTATTGTCATATAACTATTTTCATTTTTCTCTTATTTTTGCAGTAAAGTAATATATTGCTATTTTCTAATTACATCGCTAGCCGACCGAGCTCAATAATTTCTTTGGTCCATCATAGGCTTATACTGTCATCATCATCATACTCTTTGTCTTCACCCATATGCGGCATCTTTACCGATATGTCCTGCCTCAGCATTCCTTCTCAGGTTTTTTGGTCCTCCTACTTCTTTCAGGAACTCGCAGATTAGCAATTCTTCATATTGAGTGATTAAAGTCTCGACATTAAGCATGACCAAATTATTTAAACCTATGCTCTTTCATGTTGGCAACATTTGGTGCCACCCCTTATATCATCATCATCAATCAGCCAATCGCATCCACTGTTGGACATAGGCCTCCCTCAGTTCTTTCCAGAGTTCTCTACACTGAGCCTCTTGTAGCCAGTTTCCCGCTACACGTTTTATATCATCGGTCCATCTAGTTGGTGGTCGTCCTCGGCTTCTTTTATAGTTTCTGGCCCTCCATTGCCTAATACGTCTTGTCCACCGCCCATCTAATGTTCTGGCTTAGTGCCCTGCCCAGTTCCACTTAAGCGTCGTATTTCTTTTGATGACGTCTTGAAATCCTGATCTTTACCTGATTTGTTGGTTTTTTATGTGGTCTCGAAGGCTCACGTTCAGCATTGCACGTTCCATGGCTCATTGTGTAACTCTGACCCCTTATATACTAATTCCTAATTTTATTTTTTTTTTGTCACTTCACGTCGAAGCATTCTCATTACCGCCTCATGCATTCGTTGTTTCCTTTTCTTATTAACTGTCCAATATTCAGTTCTGTATATCACAGCTGGTCTAATGGCTGTTTTATATAATTTTCTTATTATTCAGCGCTTTTAGTTTTTCTGCCACTTGCTTTTTTTCACTTTCACAATCCAAAGATGTTATTCTATTAGTACTTCATTTTTAAATAAACATTTCAAATACTTTTTTTGCCCTACTAAGTTTTAAACATTTTTTTTTCAATAGCTTGTATCCACTGTTCCAGTTTTTATTCCAAGTTGTAATCAAAGATAGATGTTTTCGTTTTATATTTCTCTAAATGATGAATAAAAAGTTTTTTTAGCGTGATTCATAATGTGATATTGACCAGTTTTTAAGTATTAATTCGTACTGATCACAGGTCAGTTTTATTCTGTTAATATTAAAGGTCTTCATTGCAATTGGGCAGCACACAGTTATTATCAGCAAATATATTATTGGTCACACTTACACCATTCACCCAATACTTTCCGCTGGCGATGTATTCAGACTAGAGGCGAGAGTATAAAGGCTTATAATTAGGTAGTGTGTCCGTGTATGGAATAATTTCGATATTTAATAAATGAAAAGCATTTGTAAAACAATCAAAAACATGCCAATTTTTAAGTTTTATTATCTACATTTTACAATAAAATTTCATTATACAAGGTGATACAAATTAATGTGATGACGTCATTGGCTTCTTTTTAAATGTAATACCCTGTATTTTAGAACATTTTTAGATTGAAAAAAATAAGCTGATTCCAAAAAAGTATAATACTGGGGATCTAATGGATATAATTTGAAAAATATGCGCCTAGAAAATTAATTTTTATTGATTTCTAATATTAATAAAGTATAAATAAATTACCTTAAAAGTAATCTAGTAAATAATAGATGACTTTACCTAAATGTTCAAATTCTAGCCCTTGTTGTATTTTACAGTAATCCAAACGGTGTACAAATTCTTGTAGAACCTTGTTTATGGTTTCTTGAGAAATATTGTTTATTTCTCTACAAATTGTTGTTTTTAAGTCTTTAATATTTGCAGGCTTCGTTTTATAAACAACGTTTTTCAAACGACTCCACATAAAATGATCCAAAGGATTGAGGTCTGGCGACCTTTCTAGCTAATCAAAAAATGATCAAAAGTTAACTAAAGTAGGTATCAAATACTCCCTTAAAACTGCCCGTTTAAATTACCTTCGAAAAATTAGGGTCCAATGCCAATTTCTTACAATGAAAGCACATTATGCTTACCTTTGGCGGAAATTCCTACATCCAGGTAGGATTTTCTTTTGCCTAGTATCTACAATTCAGACTGTTGCCCTCCATTTGATGTGAATGTAGCCTTATCAGAAAAAATAGTATTTTCAACCAAAAGAGGGTTTTGGTGGCAGTTATCTAAATCATCAATTGTATTATTTATTTTATCTGGATCATCCTCGTTTAATACCTGTACAAATGTGCGTCTAGAGGCCATTTTTTAAGTTTTATTACATTATGTACCGTTGTTTTGCAAATATCGAGATCACGACTAACCTTACAAACATAAGGTTGTGTATTTTCTTTAAAAGCAAGTAGTTCAAACATCAAATGTTTTGTTATACTTTACAGAGGGACGACCTGATTTTCATACATTTTCAACCGTACCAGTTTCTCAAAATTTATTTTTAATCCTACTCACTGTTGACTGCATTACGGATCTTTTTAGATATTTACCATTAAATAAATTACATACTTCCATCTGGGTTAGCGATTTGTCTTCATACCAAATCATCATAAGTATTTTAATTCTTTGCTTTACACTCAAATTCTTTTCTGCGCAATTAATTCCAAGCAATATTACAGAACTTCACGAATTTAAATTATTATTGTACTACTTAATTGTTATTAAACGTTGCTAAAAATAATTACATTTTACTAAAAACTAGTAGTAGTCCATTTTTTGTGCTATTGATAATCTTCTTCTTCTAGTGCCGTCTCCACTAATGAAGGTTGGCTATAGCTATTGCAAATTCGTCCTCATCTGATTCTTTTCTCAAGAGCGTCTCTGTGTTTAACCCAGTCCAATCGCGAATTAGCCAATATATTTGTCGTCTACCAGAACTCCTTTTTCCTTCGATTTTACCCTTCATAATCAGCTGCAAAAACTCGTACTTATCATTTCTAAGTATGTGCTCCAAATATGCTGTCTTTTTCCTTTTAATGGTGGTCAAAAGTTTTCTGTATATTTCCATTCTATGCAAGTTCTATGTTGTTCGTAATTATGATCGGTCCATGACAATTGATAATAAATAATTTATATTCTAAGTGCATATCTTTTAAATTAATTTACAGGTGCAACTAAACATCTTAACTTAGAGGTACATCTTAACTTAGAGGGGCAACACGAAACTATAGAAATGGTAGAAGAATTTTGCTACTTAGAATCACTGGTAGACTACAAAAGTAACACATCCAACAGGATAAAAAAAGAATATGCGTGGCCAACCGCTGTTATTTTGACCTGGGCCCTCAACTAAGAGCGAGAAGTATGTCAATAGCAACAAAGTGCAAATTTAATAAAACAATAATACGTCCAGTGCTCACATATGGATCAGAAACATGGGCAATGACTTTGAACTCTATAGACTTTTTGGTAATGCAGATATTGTGACGACCATCAAAATAAACCGCCTAAGGTGGGTGGCTAAATAACAGAAACAAGAAGAACCTATGGACTGAATATAAACACCAGCAAAACCAAGCTAATGATCATCAGCGAACAAAACATAACTGGAGCAAATCTGTATGAGAAACAAATGAGAATTGAACGTGTCTTACAATACAACTACTTGGGAACTATAATTAATAAGTCGTGGGACAATACACAAGAGATTAAATGTCGCATCGAAAAGGCCAAAAGTGCATTCTTGGCTATGAGCTCTGTGTTCAAAAGCCATGACCTCACCCTAAAAACAAAAATAAGGCTCCTTAAATGTTACGTGTACTCAATGCTTTTGTATGGAGTAGAAACGTGGACATTGAAGACGGAAAATCTATCAAAACTTCGGGCGTTTGAATTATGGTTATACAGAAGAATTCTGAAGATACCATGGACAGACAAAGTCACCAATGAAGAAGTACTGCGGAGGATGAACACAACCGCGGATTTGGTCAACATTGTGAAGAGCCGTAAGCTGGAGTACTTAAGGCTTAATAATATAATGAGAAATGAAGGCAGATACGAGCCACTCCAATGCATTTTGCAGGGCAAAATTGAAGGAAAAAGAGCCCCAGGACGAAGAAAAATATTCTGGCTTGCTAACCTGAGAGCATGGTATAGAAAGACCTCAACACAGCTATTTCGTATAGCAACGAACAAAATCATCATAGCCAGAATGATCGCCAACGTTCGGAATGGACAGGCACCCTAAGAAGAAAAATAAGGTGGGTAGTCCACGTTATGCGGATGGATGAGAGTGATCCCACTAAAATAACTATGCTAAACAGGCCGGTCGGAAGAAGAAGAAGGGGGCGACCTAAACTCAGATATCTAGACGATGTACAGGAAGATCTGTGGGAGATTGGAGTGAAGGGCTGGAGAAGACAGACACTCGATAGGGAAGGATAAAAGAATGTTTTGAAGCAGGCCAAGGCTCACGAAAGGCTGTATCGCCAACTGATGATGATATCTTTGGAATTATTAGACCCCAAGTATTATACTTCTTTTGGAATCAGCTTATTGTTATTGATCTATAAGTGACCTAAACTACAGATTCTTACATTTTTAAAAATAGCCGATAACGTCATTACCTTAATGTATATCACCTTTTATAACAAAATGTTGTTATAGAATGTAGATCACTAAACTTAAAAATCGACGTGTTCTAAATTTTTATAAAAAAAGCTTTTCATTTAGAAAATTTCGAATGTATTGCATACTTCACTGTTATACGCAATAAATACATCTTAGTTTTAATTAAATTTGGTAAATATTGCATATTTAAAATCTCTCATCAGATATATTCTGCCTTATCTCGTACCCAATGATTACCCATCGAGCAGATGAACTCTTGTTATCCCTTGTGAACTAGGAATACACTTGTCTTATTTGAACAACTTCCTATTATCTATTAAGGTATTTACTTTGGAGCTGGCAAACAGAATTTAATTAGAGAAGAGGAGATATTCAATCAAAGTTTACTTGTTATATAGACTCCCCAAGGGCGAATCCATTGAAAATTTAAATCTTTCATGTGTAAGCACCTATCAACAATTCACTATAGTTTCCATAATGTACAGTTCCTGGTTTTGCTGATATTGGAAAATATTTTAAATAGGTTACGGTTTGATAAGGTATTGAAATTAAAAATGTTATAGCATATTTTTTGAGAATAGATTTGTTCAATTACAAATGTCAAAGGATAATCGATTTAGAAATTAAATATTTTTTTTCATATCAGTTCTTTGCTACTTTTTTCTTCTGGGATGTCACATCCCAACTTTCTTTCTATCACAAAAGAAAGTTAAACTAACTTCATCTTTTTAAGTCCCATATTTTAAAAATTTATTTATGATTATTAATTTGCTTAATTACGAAAAAAATTGCAACAATGTAATAACATCTGTACGGTGTTTGAATACAGCTATCTAGTCACAAAATGACTAACTATCAGTTATTTTTTGACTTAACTCAGGGGTGTCCTACTTGCAATGCCTCATGGGCCAAAAATAAAACCTTTAATGTTGTCGCGGGCCATATAATCATTTTGTTACAAGTAATAATAAAATAAAGTGAGGTATAAAAATAATTAAAAAAAAAGAGTATTATTTCCTTTATACTCAGCTCAACAACTACTTTTTGTTATAAACGGAAAATTTATTGATAATACTTTTCAATAACCAAGACCAAGATTGCAAAAGCAACGAAAAAGATGTATCGAATTAATGTGAGGACTGTGGTCGATCGACTTCATCCACCAATGAAGAAATGTCCACCTCCAGTTCAGTTGTAGACACTCCCATAAAATGACGTAAGGGAGAATCGGCATTTCATGGAGGGAAATGTATTTCATGGAGGAGAGAAGGGAGGTTATACACTTTCACATGTATATGTGCTTCCGAACATTGACGTCATTTTCAGTCCAAAATCTCGCAGGTTTGAGACTTTCTTCTTTGACAGTAATTTAAAAAATTCAGGTCCCTTTTCTTGTCTGGTGATTAGAAACATGTCTGCTTAAAGATCACATAACTCAAGCTGTAAGGTGGGTGGTTGATCATCAATGGTTGCTCCAAGTGGGTTAATATAAAGTAGTACACTGTTTTTGAGACTTTCAATTTCTTTAAACCTTTTATTGAATGCATCAATAACTTGTTTAATTTGTAAAATGCAGGATAAAAACTCAATATTTTTCTCACCGTTAAATTTTTGTGCTATTTGCAGACAGCTAGGGAAGTGTGTCAGGTTGTTCTTGTCCAAAGCACGTTTAAACACGTTCAGCTTATTCAGGAATTCGTTTATTATTACTATCAAATCTGAAACCGTCTGGTTTCTTCTTTAAAGACTCAAGTTTAACATGTTAAGATGATAAGTCAGATTTGTTGTAAAAGCTAACTGTTTTAAAAATTCTGGATCCTTAAATTTCTCTTCCAGTTCAGTTGTGTCAGATAAAACGTATCTGTTAAGGAATGCAGGGATTTCTTTTCTTATGGCAAACAATCGTTCCATACGCTTTCTTGCACTCAGCCACTTACATGATTGTACATTAACAAGTCTCCATACTTAGCCTCTGTTTCCACTAAGTTGCCTGTGTAAAAGAGATCGATTTCTACCTCTAATCATATTTTTTAATCTTAATTACGGTCTTAAAACTTGATCTTCCTTGACTGATTTTCCACATGAAGCTTCCTGATGTATAACACAATGAATTGTTCGTTAAGTGATACCATTCTTCACTAATCCAATTTTATTACCTGTCATTGATGGGGCTCCCTTCTGTTGCTATGGCTGAACATTCATCCAAGCCTCCAATTCTGTCAACTGTTTTCTTCACAGCCTCATAGATGTCTTTTCCTTTTGTTGTTCCATAAAGAGGACAAATATCAAATAACTCCTCTTTACTAGTAAAATCATCAAAAGTAGTGCGCACAAAAATATTAACAGCTTCCTAACATCGGTTTGATCAATGCTTTCATCCAAAAAAAGTGAGAAATATGAACTTTTCTTAACCAGGCTAAGCATAGATTTTTCTACTTGCTCACCCATAGGAACCATCCTTCTTTGTATGGTTCGATATGAAAGTGGGACTGATTCAAATTTCTCCGCCATTTTAGAATCACCGAAAGCTTTGGCTATTTCAACAGCACATTTTTTTATGAAATTGCTATCAGTGAAAGATTTTTTTGCCTTTGCCAGTTCAAGCTACACGGCATAAGATGCATGCAAAGAATGCGTTTGAGATTGTAATATTTTACTGAACATACCAGTTTGCTGTTTAAGCTTTTTCTTCAAATCTGCAACTACAGCACGCAGACTTTCATTTGTGTACGTAGCATACTTATATTTTCATGCACTGTTGTGTAATATCCTCTCACATCATATTCTTTAGGCACTGAAACGACATTCATTCACACTAAACACTGCAACTTTCCATTATTGTTAGCAATCATGTAATCACTTTCCCAACTTTCTTTGTAAATTCTGTTCTCACTATTAATTTTCCGTTTTACCGGTTTAACACTCATTATTGTATAAGAGGAATCAAGACAAAGAATTAATCAAATTTACTGTTCACTAGCAACGTAATAGATTAGCCGACTAGCCTACGTGTCAGTAGCACACTGGCACGATGGCGGCTGGCGACGGATGGTAAGCAGTGAGAGGTGTGGCCTGTGTGAACTGTGATGCGCAGTAATCAGTGCAGTTTTCATAGTGGTGGAGAACGATTGTGTTCGTTACACGTTTGCGAAGCGGCACGCGGTACAGTACTTGTGATGTAAAAACACCGCTAAACCATAAAATATAAAATAACTTAAAAAATCTTTATTCACAGTGACAGCAATTAAAGAAAATATATGCTTTTCGAAAATCTTATGTGGGTTGCAACAAATAGCCTCGCGGATCGGATGCGACCTGCGGGCCGTTAGTTGGACAACCCTGACCTAACTTACTGACTCTTATTTTATTTATTAACTAATGCACCACAACTAATATGCAATAACATCACAGCACTATACTTTACTTTTTATATTAAACTGTTACACATTTACACTAACTCAAATGTTTTGTTCTTATAAATATTCTCTTTAGTTTAGAGTTGTCAAGAAGCTGAATTGCCTCAATGTCCACATCACTATGCAGCCTCTGCTCGTGACCTGTGTTGTTCTCTTGATAATTTTGGTCACAGTTTCCATATCCAGATCCTAGTGGAGGTTTCTGTTATGGATATACCAGGAAGCATCAACAATGTTCCCCAATACTTTGTTTTAAAATCTCTGGATAATATCGCACGTTCCTAAGAAAAGTGTAATAAGTCAAAATAACAATTTTTTTCAGGAGAGCAAAAATAATGTTTGTCTTTAATTAAATGTGAATAGATGAACCCGGAAGTAAATTTATATATTTTTAAATAGCACTAAAGAAGAGTAAACAAATTATTATTTCACAATCTAATTAAATATTTTTATGAAACAAAACGGTTTTTGAGATAATGAGTTAAAAAAAAATGATATGTTACAATTTTCTTTGAAAAATAGTTAAAATCTATATAAAAGAGTTTAAAGATACAACATATTGGAATCATATCTTTATATTGGAATCATAATCACATATTTTGGCTGATTGCCTTTCTCAAGTGATCTATTTTTGGCATGCGTTCACACTTTATAGTCTTTAATAAAATAGGTTGAGGAGGGGAGAACTGTTTGTCTCAAGTTGGTCATTCAGAATTATATCTGTGTTTTTTAATTTGTTGATTTCCATAGATTCTATCAAGGATACCTTAAGACCTTTATTTTGAATGTGAAGAATTTTAAATTCGTCGTTAAAAGAATGATTGTAATCTAGAAGATGAAGTGCGTATGTAGAATCTGTTTTTCTATTATTGAAAGCCCTTTTATGTTCTGCTATTCGTTTGTTAAAGTTTCTACCAGTTTGACCGATGTAAGTTTTTGGGCAGAAAAGCATTCTTCGAGCTGACCGGGATTTGTTTTTGCCCCAAATTACAATTTTTTTCTGTTACTTTATATATTATATTAAATAATATTAATTAATAAAATATTAATTTTTAATCAGCGTTCTTTTATCTGTCTGTGGTTTATAATATCTTATTCATAAAAATTTTTGGATACAAGAACCTTTAACGGTTATATTAAATTTTAACTTCAGTTTATAACTTGGAGTTTCCCCGGCCAGCCTTTTATGACAAATACAATGCATTCTAATAAAGTTTTATAATGCGGAAATTCCATAGATTTTATGAATTAGAACCGATTATGAGTGTACTATCATTTTACATAAGGACATTACATGTTTAAATGGGGAATTCCCCATTGATGTCGCAGGTATTAATTCCTATAAATTGTGGCTACTAAAATATCCTGATTGAAAAAGCACGATTTGTGCTTTTCCAATAAAACTATACTATTATTGCATTATTATAATACATAAAATAAATAGATTGTTCAGAATAAAATAGTATTATCTAAAAATACCACACTTTTCGGCGGAAGTCAAGTGATAAAACTGAAAGATATTCCGATGATCAGAGTAACAACTCGAAATATTACGGTCTTTCTCGAAAAACGCGAAATAAAAGTGTCAACTCTTCCAAACTAAACAGCAATAACTACAAATATTACACTTTTCGACGAACGTAAAGTGGAAATATTGACAAATATTCCGATAATAAGAGTAGCAACACGAAATGTTACACTTTTACCTGGAGAACACCAAACTAAAGTTTACAGCAGTTCCAAAATAGACAGTAATAACTACACTTATTACACTTTTGATCGGAAATATAGCGGAGTGCCACAGTGCATACCCCGATAACTGCGTTTTATTACTGTTTTCGTCGGAATATGCCGATGAACCTGTTTCGAAGAATAGTGATTCTTTAGCCATCTATTCAATAATTATTGAACCTAAATTATTACGGGTTTCTTCAGAGTTAGAACATTTGACGTACTATTTATTCCTGTAGAAAAGTGAAGATAGAAAAAAAATTTGATTTATTAGACTTTTCTTCGGAACGTGCGATATGTCGATTACTAGCTTTGGTACAGTCCGTACCAAACAGACTTAAAAGATTTTTAAAGTCAGCTCACAGTTTTTATTATTAAACAGTTGTAATCTATCTGTAGACCTTAATTTTCTTCATAAAAACGTTTATGGGTTAATGTGGCCTTTACAAATTATTATTCTTACTACATATCGCTTTCAAAATATACAGTTTTTTTACATTTGCAATTTCCCAGAATAACGTTATGTAATATCTACCCTTTTTCTATCTCTTAATCAAAACAACCCCCGAGAATATACGTCTCTGACCTGCTCCTTCTTAAAAATATAACAGCCTTCTTCGAAAAGTTCAGATATATGTGAGCGTATTGTTAGAATTCTAATATTTAGTCGACGTATGCACTGAATATTCAACGAGGAGTTTGCCAACAAATTCCTAGTCATTCCACAAAAAGTAAAGTTGTTATATTTGAATTGAGTTTCTTTGGATTCTTGTTTGCTTGTTTACTTTACTGCCGTATTTAAATAAATCGAAGTTCCTGACAATAAAGACGTGTTCTTAAGATAAACGACAGTTATTCATTTAAAAGTATAAAATTTCCAATTAGTGCTATTTTTATTTTTCAAAACAGTTGTCAGTTCAAGACCAAAAATTTATACCATTACAGTATTATAACAACACTAACACAACTTTGGTTTTATATTTAGGATTGCTAACACTAACTGACTCGTGAAGTTCTAAATAGAGTTGATGCACCTTCTTTACATTTAGATTTGAAAATAAATAGAATCGACGGGATTTGTTTCTACTATAATGCAAGTTACGCCTTGAAAGGCGCTGGATGTGCATGTTCACATTTTTTCGTTAGATTTTCGGCTGAGTCCAATGGGTGATCAAATTATTATGATCAGTCACAAAAATTTAAGTTTTTCATATTTTTTCAGACATTTTATAATAAAATTATATGCTGATATACGATTAAAGTATGCCAATATATTTTGTCACTGATAACCTTACTTTTTTGACGTTTACCGCTCTAGAACTGTCATTTGTGTCAAATTACGTGACAACATACACATTGTGGTGAATTTACGCTTGGAGTTTACAACTGAATTTGTATGTTTTTGTATTATTTTTGAAAGATTAGTATCGTTTTATCTTTGTAGTATGTTTTATTAATTTATTAGTGGTGATTGTGAATGAAAACAGAATATCAGTTTTAATTTTAAAGACATTTTCAAAACATTTCGATTTTTGAAAAGAAAATCATAATGGGTAAGGCTAAAGACGTCCCTGTGTCTAAAATGGTGGAAATAAAGACACTCTATTGAATACAAAGCTTTCCCAACGTCAGATAGCTCAAAAATGCCAAGTAGCGCAAGCAACAGTGAGCAATATCAAGAAAAAAATTGAAACCAACAAACCCCTGATTCACCAGCGTGCCCAAAAATGTGGTCGAAAGCGTGTCACTATACCCAGAGACGAAAGAAAAATGAGGGATATATTCGTAAACAATAGAAAAAAGCCAAGAAGAATCCTCACGGGACTTATTCGTGAAGCTGGTATGCCAGTTTATGACATGACAGTCAGCAGAAGGCTTACTGAGCAAGGTTTCAAATCATGTCGCCCTGACAAAAAATCAAAGTTGACCATCGTAATGATGAAAAAGAGACTATAATGGGCCAAAGAACACCGAAATTGGACAATTGAGGATTGGAATAAGGTAAATTACGTCACTACTAAAGTTTAAATCACTATAACCACTGTTTTTATCCTAAAAAAAATATCTTATAGTTTTTTTTATTCACAGGTTTGTTTCTCCGATGAGTCTACAGTGGAGATACTCATGGATAAGTCGGCCTTCGTCCGAAGGCGAGTGGGTGAATATCATAAGAATTGCATAGTGGAGCGAGAAAAGCATCCTCTCAAGATTATGGTATGGTCTGTGATCAGCAGTAAGGGCACAGGGAGGCTGTACATTGTAAATGGAATGATGAATCAACATCAGTATATTGAAGTTCTGGAAAAAAAAAACTCATGCCACAAATCAAAGACTGGTTTGGCGAATCGGAGGATTTTACCTTTATGCACGATTCAGCACCGTGCCATAAGGCAAAAAGAGTAACATCGTACCTGGAAAAAAAGCAAATTAAAGTACTGAAGTGGCCAGGTAATTCCCCAGACCCCAATCCGATCGAAAATCTATGGGAGCTTATGAAGAGGGGGGTTGCCCAGGAAATTGTCACAAATAAGCAGCAGTTAATTGAGAGACTCATTGCTACCTGGCACAGAAACGATAAAATAAGAAAACTGCTAAAAGAAAACTGCCTGAGAAACATTCAAAGCATGCCAAGGAGGATCAAAGCTGTCATCGAAGCTAAAGGAGGTTACACAAAATATTAAAAAAAAAATGTTATTTAAGGTCAAAGAAAAAAATATTTAAAAATTTTGTAAAAGAACGTGTTTATGATCGATTTTTATATTATATTCACATTATTAGACACTCATATGTAGTTTTATTCTTTATTAAAGAGTAAAATATAAAGTTTTTTGAAGTGATCATAATAATTTGATCACCCACTGTATTTGTATGCTTTCTTTTGTTACTAGGTAGCGCTGCAATATCTCTGTCACGAAAACTTTGAGCAATGAGATCTACACATTTCCTTGATATACCATAGATTGAACCAAAAGCATGTCTAAGAACTCGGTTGGATAGCTTGCCCAGCTTTTAAAGTATCTGTGGGAACGAGTGCAGTCTTGCCTTTCATTTGTGTTTTTTTTTTCGAGTTCTTTGAATAGTAGTAGTTTGAATCCCCTCTTCCAAATAGGTATTTTTTAAATCTTTTCCGTCTGTTTTGTTAAACTTTTGTAAGAAAACTTATCTTGTTTCTTTGTCCAAATTCTTAAACAATTGTACCTGCAGTTGCAGTTCGCTCCAGTTAATCTCGATCCCTTCTGTATTTTTTTCCAGTTCGTATACATTTTCCCTTCTGCAATAGCTTTTTTTTATATTTCTTTTCTAGAGAGTGAAGTTAGCACTTTTACAAGCACTTTTAAAGCTTTACATGATAGAGATTTTGATGCAAGGCTGGATTACTGCAATTGTATGTTAGGTTTGCTAGAAGAACAATTGCATATCATGTCAAACATCTTGTGGACAAACAAGACTACGTTTAATAGTGCAGGTGGTGTTAATCTGCATAATATGCATTATTTGGCTAAAAAAACATCTGCACTGGATATATGAGGTGCAGGTTCAAGATAGATGGAGTCTTAATGTTTGGTGTGGCGATGGTGATGAAACTTTAAATGGCAAAAACATATTTATTTTTCTGGAAAATCAGTTGCCTGTTTTATTGAAAGATATTTCCTTACAAACAAGAAGATATAAGATATTACAACATGACGGCTGTCCTGCGCACTTTTTCACACGAGTTCGAGGTTATTTGTATGCAAGTTATCCAAATAAATGGATTAGAAGGAAAAGTATATTTTCATGGCCAGCTAGATCTCCAGACTTAACCTGTCTGGACTTTTACCTGTGTGAAAGATTCAAGGACTTAGCGTACCAAACTCGACCAACCACGCATGACGACATGAAACAGAGCATTATAAACGCAATAAATAGTATATCAACAGTTGAGATTGAAGCAGCTGTTATGTCTACGCGCGAAAGATTACATCTTTCTGTGGACAACGATGGAAACCAATTTGAATATTTATATGGACATAAAGTTTTATTGATCGAGATATTTGTCTGATCTTTCACATATTTAATTTTAACTTATAATAAAGGGTAAGTCAATACTGTACTTATTTATGTTTATGCGTTTTTATTCATATCTCGAGTTCGACAAAAGCTATCAACATGCGGTTTGCGCCATTTTATTACGAATTTAATCCAGTTCCATTATAATGTACAATAAATAGGTATTTCTATTAAACATTTTAAAGAAAAACAAATTTTAATTTTTTTTATTCGAAAGTACCCTCTAACCATAACAATTAAAGCTAAATGCAATTGTTTTGTAGTAGATGTAAATTAAATAATCCACACTCTTTCTAATGACACTAATTTCATTAAAAGTTATACCAAAAGTTATAGGTAATATCCAAAGTTATAGGTAATTATCCACAAATATTTTTCCACTCTCCCCCACCCTTTTTTGTTTAATAAAAAAAGGACTTGACTAACTTTGTGCGGAATTTAGGACTCTTTCTAGTTTACTTATTTAACACTTGGTATAATTTTGCATATTTTACAAAAAACTGGTTTTTAAATTCTTCTTCACAGGTTACGCCCCCTAGCGGTTAACCCAGAAACTTAAAAGTTATTTCCAGCGATTTTTCTTGGCCACTTTTACTAAGAAATTTTTTCTCCCAAAGTTATTACATGAATAGTTTCTGATATATAGCCGAGAGATCGCCTTATTGGACCACCCGGTACATTTACGAAGCACATTTTTTCTAGTTTTATTAAACATTTTGTAATAAGAACTGTTTTTTATATATCAGAGTGATCACGTAGGCCCCATATTTTTAAATTCAAACAGTGCGTGCCTTGTCGTAAAAGTGAACAATTTCATGAATTTAGCTTTCATAACATCTCACTCTATTACTTCTACCCTTTTTCCCAATGGAACAACCACAAAACCCTTATTTTTTAAAATCCGGTTTTTCTACATTAAAAAGTGTTCTCGCGTAGAGTGAATGCTTTGTTTTATTAGGGGATTTATGTGTTTGCTAATAAAACATATATGGCAAGGGTATGTGCTTACGTCACAAAGAGGAGACCTTTTATTTGCTTTGGATTTGCATATTTGCGGAAATCATCACGACGTCGAGAAAAATACACGTTCAAATTTTTTAGAAGTTAATTGTGCCCGTGTTGATTTAAAATTGTAATGTTATTTTAGGCTAGTTGTTCATTTCAATTCGGCACAGCTTAGCAAGTGGCCGTTTATTGTTCGAATTTGTGTGGAATTCGAAAATGCCATTTTAGCGAATTTAGTTGGAAGGATTAAAATTTCGTTAGTGTTGTTACATTTAATCAACCGCATTTTTATAAAAGCAAGATATATCAGATAGTTATAAAAATTACAAAAAAAACACGTTCTGTAAAATAAATTTGACCGTGTATCCAATAATACCGTGTCTAGACCTAATTACGACATGACAGCCCTGCAACATCCGGAAGTTAAAAAGCGAGTGGGGAAATATATTAACAACCAAGTTAACCAACTAAAAAAAGAAAATAACCAAAAACAGAAACAAAGAAGAAATCTTGGATGACTCCAGAAATCCTTGACTTAATGGAACGCAGAAGGTTAATTAAAGGAAATAAAAATGAGTATAAAAAAATGCAGGCTTATATCAGAATAAAAATAAGAAAAGCTAAAGAAAAAGAAGCTGTAGAGAAATTTAAAGAAATAAAAAGACTACAAGCCAAGCATGACAATTTTAATTTACACAAAAAGGTAAAAGAAATAACGGGTACTTTTAAAAAGCGAACACAAATGAAACTCATAGACACCAATGGAAAATTAATCATTGGCACCCAAGAGATGAAAGACAAATTAAAGAATATATTTGGAGCTGAATTTTTAAAACTCTTGGAGGAAGAAGGAATAAATTGGATCACGGCTGTTTTCAATAAAATATACATTACAGGAATCATCCCTGATAAATGGCTAGAATCAGACTTCATAGCGATACCTTAAAAACAGGGGGCTAAAAAGTGCGAAGAATATCGAAAAATTAGCCTAATAAGCCACATGTTGAAACTGTTTCTTAGAGTCATCCATGGAAGAATTTATAAGAAGTGCGAGGAACAAATATCGGACAGACAGTTCGACTTCATTAACGCAGTGGGTACCAGAGAGGCACTTTTCGGAGTACAGGTACTGATTCAAAGATGCAGGGACGTTAACTGCGACGTATACGCGTGTTTGATCGACTATGAAAAGACATTTGACAGAGTTCAACATCAAAAGATGATAAACATTTTAAAAGAGGCAGACCTGGATGACAAAGACCTCAGAATAATTTCAGAACTCTACTGGAATCAAGTTCATCTGAATAAGTTGGCCGCCTTTGAATTTTGGTGTTACAGAAGAATCCTACGAATATCATGGATTCAAAGAATGTCAAACATGGAAGTAACTAGAAGGATAGGAAATGAGGCGGAAATAATATTAACTATTAAGGGCCGGTTCTACAATGCTAGTATATACTGAGAATAAAGTTATACTTGGAATAACTTCATTAATGGTGTTCTACAAACAAAGAATAAACTAGGAATAAGATAATCGGAGTATATCTGTAGAATAACTTTATCCCTCCAAAGTTTAGCAGATATACCGAGTATAAATTTATACTGCATTTCTATTGGTCGGTCAGGGGTTGTCAAATCTGTAATATATTAACCTCACTTTGTTTGTTTTTATATATAAAATAAAATTTTTGATATTGCACAAACATTTTAGATTGTAAATCCAAAGGAAATTTTATTAGGCAATCCAAAGGAAAAAGAAAGCATTTATTATTTCAATTCTAAAATTTTAGGATATGTATGTAATGTAACAACGTCTACACATATGACTAGTATACCTAGTATAGGTATAATCTTACCAAGGCAATATATTTTTTAATGTTTTGATAACAGAGACTGTAATTCTAGAATCTGTATTATATAAACATTTCTTTAACTAAAATTATTTATTTTGTAATCCAATATTTATACTTTTTTTAAAATGTGGAGTATACCTATATAGATATATTTACATAATTTTGGTTATTATATTATAACACTAATCTCAGTTGATGATAACAAAAAATTTAAGAAGGAAATTTTACATCTTTTTTTATCCATTTTATATTAATTTTGAAAAGTATAATAATATAAACGTAGATAAAATACCAGATAAAGCGAATCAATTATTCAATTCCTTTCAATTGTAAACAAATTTTACAGTTATGACAAATGCCAAATGTCGCTGTCAATAACAATTTGAACTAATTTTGAAGGCATCAGATCTACTATTTCGTTTTACCTTAGTGTTCTGTGGTTATACCCAGAATAACTATTCCGCTGTCGATTTCACAATGTAGAACGCTCGAAAGGTTATACTTGGAATAAACTCAAGTATAAGTTATACTCAGAATAACTATTCTCCAATTTATACCTGGAATGTAGAACCGGCCCTAAAAGACGAAAACTTGAGTATTTGGGACATGTGATGAGAGGGTAAAAATACGCATTATTACTACTTCTTATGCAGGGCAAAATCCTAGGAAAAACCAGTTTAGTTTAAAACCAAAATAAACTGGTTAAAACCATTTTAAGAATAATGTCTGGGGATAGCGTATCCTAAAATAGGATATCAACAGATTAATGCGTACAAAACTAATTTGATATCTTAATATCTAAGGTTGATGTTTTTGATACATTTAAGCAAACCGAATTACCTTTAACAGGAAAGGTAGATTTATATGCGATATGTAAATATTTAACTTATCACAAAACATGTTTTAAAGTATATCAGATAATTACTACAAACTAATAAAAAAGTAATCCTTTTTGTAGACTTTTTGAGAGAGTACTCATGATAAAGCATAATTTTAAAACGAAAATTTGTTAATCAAATTTTATAGCAGGAAATTGCCCAGTCTTGAATTAAGCAAATTTCAAGCCTTCATCTCGTATAATTATTAACATCCTTGAAAAGTTAGGATAAAAAATATTAAAATGAAGCCGTGAGATCATGGCCGGCGCCAGAAATTTAATTAAAATTACAATGTCTCCAGTTTTACACCTATTTCTCTTTCTAAAAATGGCCTTTACAGAGAAAGGATTTAACTTTTATCATCTACTTTATTTGATTAATACAAGATTTTCATTTGCCACAGCTTACTAATGGAAAATTATAGTACAATAATTATTTTAATTGAAGAACGAATTACTATAAATATATGCAATGTCATTCGAAAGTTGTAGTTTTGCTAACAAGTTATGTTAATAATACATGCGATGCTACATTGATACGCTTTTATTTAAAGTAAAGAGATTTTAGAGTTTAAGTTAGGTGAGAACAAGTTTTCAAAATTTAACTACGCTAACTTCAGCTATAGTAAAATTCATTAAGCGGTGCAGGAAAATATAAACATTAAATCGTGTCCGAACCGGTATGAACCGCCGATAACATCGCCAGACGAAATAAAGATGGACATTCCGGTTAGTTTTTAAATATTTTTGAAGAACTGTTACTTGCATTTATGCATAAAATATTCATTAATTTTATAAATCGGAGTATTTTTTCACTTACTTTGTATTCAGTGATAACATTAATTTATTTACTATGCAATAAACACGAATATTAGAGAAAAAAAAAATAATAAAGTGTCATAATTATACTGTTACTTATCGGAACGAGTAGACTCATTTGGAACATCTTTAACAATTATCTGTTAAATTTATCGTTGTTTATATGCCCTGCACCGCTTAATGGAATAAGGTATAGTCTGTAAGTACAGTTTTACTGTAAATTTCACTGAAAATATATAATTAGTACGTATTTAACATCATCGAAAATTTTCATATTCATATTTGCTTGACGATAAACAAAAACATTTAATCACCATTGACCTGTATCTCCGGCCGGTTTTTTCTGGCAGGTCCGTCTTTAGGAATGTTTAAACATCAACGAATATGTCGCAAATCAATGAAATAAATTTACCAGGCAATTCTCAAATGGATAATTCCACACAAAGAAGTTACTCTACCGCACTAACACAACAAAAATTTCCATCAAAACGGCAAGCTATCATTTTTAATTCCATTGAAGATGCGAAAATACAAGATTACCTCCTCCCCCTGGGAGAAATCATCCATCCAAAAAATATACTATTCTGCTCTAGATTATCAAACAGTAGAATATGTTTATATTTATCATCCGAAAATACCGTAGAAAAATTCATGAATGAAAATAACGGCAACATTGAAGTTAATAACCAGATTATACAAGCTCGACGGTATATAATTCTCTCCGAAAGTATCATTCTCTCTAATGTTTGTCCATCCATTCCTCATAATATATTAATTAAAGAACTTGAATGCATGGGGCTTGTTATTCTATGTGCAATGTCCTTTTTAAAAATTGGTGCACCGTTACCCGAATTTAATCATAAATAATGAGCTTTAGGAGACAAATTATTTATCAGCCCAACAGATCTCACAATTCCAGAATCGTTTTTAATTAATTATACTTATACTTCATATAAAATCTTTTTATCAAGCGTCAACCTAACGTGTTACAACTGTAAACAACATGGGCATACGGCAACTAACTGCAAAACCCCTATCAATCCACTTCAAGTCAAACAGACACCCCAACTACAGAAAATCAACTAAATATAAAACAAACTGCGAATGAAATAACTACCTTACACATGAAAATTAAATCTTCGCAGAACAGTTCAAAAAGAACTATTGACGATACGTTAAGTCCTTCTTCGCCTCCCAATGTTACCACTAATAAACCGAAGTTTACCAGTCCAGCAGAAATACCGTTTAATCCTAAGAAAAAACAAAATATAGGTAAATCTCTACAAGCATTTATAAACCAGCAGTCACCACCATTTATTTTAAGCTATGTTCAGATAAAAGACCTACTCGACAACATAAAAAATTCACCCGATCCACTTACTACCGTTGAAAATTATACAAACAACTTTAAAGCTCTCATCGATATGTTAAGCAAAATATATCCCTATACACAAGACAGGTCTACAAAGCTACGAAATACCAAATTAAGAAAAATCCTTCTAAAACACTTACAGATGCAAATCCCACACGACCTAGTATCCGATACAGACAGTGACTGCTCACAAACCAATCATTAAATAAATTTATTTAATAAAATAGAGTTCAATAAATTAATACAGTGTAATATCAGTGGAGACAGAAAATTGTAATAAGGAGGTAATATTTATTTGGATCCCATCACATAATGGTATTAGAGGTAATGAAGAAGCAGATAAGTGTGCTCGTAAAGCCGTCAATTCAGCTGACTGTATTATTGTGAAATAGTGATAGCTAGTAATGTTTCAAGTGTTCGCGGATCCTAAATAAATGGCAAAACCGGTGGGAATTTTCAGTGTCCAATCTTCGGAATATTAAACCGAACATTAAACCATGGAGATGTTTCCCCACTAAAAGAAAGGATCAAGTGACAATAACTCGTCTTAGATTAGGTCATACCAGTGCCACGCACAAGTTCTTAATTACTAAATAATCCGAACTAAAATGTGAGCAGTGTAATGTTAAACTCTTCGTGAAACATGTTGTAGACTGTCCAGTTTTCTCCTCAGCAAGAATCAATTATGGTATCTCAATAAACTTAGAGAAAGCACTTGGAGCAAATTGTTCATTCACAAATATTTTAAACTACTTAAAAGCTAATAATTTTGTTAATATATAATATATTTAATATCGCAAATCTGATTCTCGCTAATAACCTTCGGGTTGATGCGAATTTGTAAATAAAAAAGAGATTTTTAAACACAATTTAGGAAAATCAGTAAAAGGCAGAGTGTATTAACTATTTTTCACAGTTTAGTTAAAGTAACAAATTAAAGTTTATTTGAGCATTTTTTATATGCCAAAGGATTGTCCTTCTAAAAGTTTGTCTTAATAAGCGATGGCCAACACCATCATCTACAACACTTCTTTGCTGAAGGTGCTTCATTCGCAGATCGCGCTATATTGCTGCCTTAATGGTAGCTTAAATTAAGAATTAAAATTCAGAAAAAATTTCATTTCTTCGGAAACTTTAGGGACTAATACTGAATTAGGTCTATTTTTATTTTTAAATTATTTATTTTATATTAAGCTTCACCGCTTCGTCAGACACTCGAACTAATACAAATTAAAAGTCGAAAAAATCCTACGAATGTCTGCTGAATATTTCCCAATATTTTCTGTATCTAAATAAAAAGTAAACGTTTAGGTGGAATAGTCTACGATAAGGTTATAGGTAATTTTTTCTTCGATAACCCTCTAACGTTGCAAAGATATCTTGATTTTATTAAATCAATTTACACCTGTTCTTACCGATAGATTGTTGGACAAAGAATAATCGCGGTCCCCAGGATCTCTAGATCGTGCACTACTAGATTTTTTTGAGGAATCTGAGTTTTCGAAAATCGTTACTTGCATGCCACCTCCTAGCATTCACCTTCAGAAATTATTTTAGTCATTATTACCCTTGTAATCAAGCTAATACTTTTCCAATACAACACTATAAGCATCCACAGACACCAATCTCCCACTCAATCTCAATCCATAGACTCAGACACTCTTTAAAACAAAACTCTTTTTCCTTAAATCAAAGAATTAGTGTTATTAAAAAAATTAACAAATATTTTAAATATAGAGGAATAAACTCTCTAAATTCGCGCGCGAAAAAAAGAGTATATTCCTAAGTATTACTAAGTATTCTATGAATGATTATGTAAAAATATCCATGAAAAATTTAGAATGAGATAATTTCGGTTTATACAGTGTTTATGTTCTGTTCAAAAACTATTTTCTAATAAAAATCATGATTGCAAAATGTTGTATCTTTAAATTCTTTTAAGAAAACTGTAACATATCAATTTTTGTTTAAAATTACTCATTATCTCAAAAACCGTTTTGTTTCATTAAAAGATATAGGTAGATTATGAAATAATAATTTATTTACTCTTTTTTAATGCTATTTAAAAATATATAAATCACTTTCGGGTTCATCTATTCGCATTTTAAAAATGACAAAATTTGTTTTTGCTCTCCTGAAAAATTTTGTTATTTTAAAAAAATGTGTTAAAATCCTTTATAAAAGGTATATAAAAATGCCTCAAACGGGCTATCACAAACACATTGCAAAACGTTTTCGGATTAAACAATCCATCATCAGTGCAAACCTGAAAGTATATAACCACTTTAATTAAAAAGAACGTTAAATGAAAATGTTGACAAAGGTTAGAGCAAAATGTGGTTAATACTTACGGTTGTACATGCTAGTAGCCACCAAAATATATGGGTAAAAACCCTTTAAATGTTATAAATTTGAAATTGTTTTACATTATTAGTATTTCTAATTTGTGATGGTTAAGTTACCGTTGGATAGGTAACATGGCGGCGTATGATTCTATATGAGTAAAATGGTCCTGAGACGAAGTGCCTACGAGGACCTGTTGATAACAACTGATCAAAATGACATTGTTGACAAGTTAGGACGGATGTTGTGTCAGAGCAGTCAGTGTAACTTACGGTAGTTGTCTAAAATTGACAGATGTCAGCCTTATTTAAAATTAAAAAAGTAAAAATTATAATAATGTAACAGTATCAACCATCAATATTGTTATCTGTATTGTAAATTAATCAGATAGGTATATCTGTAACATTGAAAATTGGTTTTTTAAAAATTAATGTAGGTCAACTAGAATTTAAGAAATTTTGTGGATTGATAGGCAACCAACTATACATGTGTAAGGATATATTTATTTTAAGCTAGAGATTTTGTCAAAAGGCCCTGTATGTTGTGAGACATTTGGTACCTAGAAAATGGTAAAAAGACACATGTGGGAAGATGGGTCCTAAAAGATATATCATTGAGTATTGATGTAATGGGTGGAGGTGTGTTTAGATCTGTTATTGAGCTGAAATGTAAATGTGACAAGAATGTGATCATAATATGGTGTTCATGTAGTACTCAACTTAAAACTTAAGTATGGAAGGCCCTTTATGTCAAAAAACTACATTTGGTACCTAGTAAAGATAAATAAAAATAGATTTTTAAGTTATAAGTAAGTAAACATGAATTACTGGTTATGTGTGTAAAGTAAAGATGGTAGGTTGTTTATGTGTGTGGGCAAGTATGCCAGACTGAAAGAAAATTGATGGCTGAAAGATGGTTAGATGTGATATTGTTCCTACATTGCTCGAGTTATAACTCAAGAAAACAAAAGGCCCTATATGTTAAAAGGAACATTTGGTACCTAAGAAATATAAAAGTAAAAAGGATGAGTTATAAGTTAGAGTGTAGGTAGGTGAAAAGTTAACAGGCTTATGGAGTGTATTGTGACAATATGTGGAAATGTAAGAGTAATTGTGTTTAAGGTGGATCTGTCAAGTTTACTAAAGATGTGAGATGTTTAAATGTTATTGTGAAGATGAATGGGAAAACTACAAAAGACTGAGGACCACAGAGACCAGAAAACCAAACCCTGAGGGAAATTGGATGAGTGAAAAGAAGTTATAAATGATAATGAAAAACGCAGTATGAAAAGGTGAAGATATGTGATTGAGTGGGTGATGGTGTATATTAATGAAAATTGTTTTTGAAGAGAATGTGGCATGAACTGCTCTGAAATTATTTTGTTAGGAAGAAGTTACATTATTATAATTTTTACTTTTTTAATTTTAAATAAGGCTATCTGTCAATTTTAGACAACTACCGTAAGTTACACTGACTGCTCTGACACAACATCCGTCCTAACTTGTCAACAATGTCATTTTGATCAGTTGTTATCAACAGGTCCTCGTAGGCACTTCGTCTCAGGACCATTTTACTCATATAGAGTCATACGCCGCCATGTTACCTATCCAACGGTAACTTAACCATCACAAATTAGAAATACTAATAATGTAAAACAATTTCAAATTTATAACATTTAAAGGGTTTTTACCCATATATTTTGGTGGCTACTAGCATGTACAACCGTAAGTATTAACCACATTTTGCTCTAACCTTTGTCAACATTTTCATTTAACGTTCTTTTTAATTAAAGTGGTTATATACTTTCAGGTTTGCACTGATGATGGATTGTTTAATCCGAAAACGTTTTGCAATGTGTTTGTGATAGCCCGTTTGAGGCATTTTTATATACCTTTTAAAAAGGATTTTAACACATTTTTTTGTGATATATGGTATACAGCCAGCTACAGGAACTTAGTTTCCTCGTGGAATTTTTGTTATTTTAACTTATTACACTTTTTCTTGGAACGTGCGATATCTAAGTACCCTGATGAAGAAAACTACTAATAACTTAAAATTAAAATAAGGTATGCGTTGTTTATACGCAGCAAAAATTAGTTTATTAGATTCTCTTTCACTATAATATAATAAACAATGGCTGAAGTAACACGTTTAGTCTTAGAAAACTATTGAAATTTCAATTTTGTCTCCTCAATAATTTCATTTTGCATAGATATGCCCTTTTACCCGAGAGCCACGGAATTCTACTAAGTAATACATGTTAAATATCACCAGAAAAAAAAATACAATGCAATTTAAAGTTTTTTAAAATCAAAAAAACAAAAGAAAAAGAGAATATTTTAAACGAAACAAATGGACGTAGATTAACAAATATTTGGAAAATAAATACTATAACAGCCATTTCAAAATTCAAAGAAATATTTTGTTTCTTATCGCAAAGTGAGTGGGCAAGAAAATCGCAATCGCAGCAGTTATAAGGAAATGCCGCTTTCTACCGTAGAATTGTGCCATCTCGAGTTTATGGTAATATTTTGCAAAATAAGTGAGTTGGGTAGATTCTTGGCTGGAATTTACCTCGAGTCTGTCACAATTTTCGCATATAGTGCAGAATACAGCACAATATTGCAGTTAACACCTGAAAAGTGCCCTTCCTTATTCCCCACGCCGACTTCCTGTTACCTCAAGATAATAGATTCATTAAAGTTGAGAGTTATGCCCCAATTTTCTCCGAACCATTTGCATAATATGCACACCAATTAAATCTAATAGTATCTTATTCGTAATGATATGCCTTCTCCGCGGAATTAAATCCATGTTAATTTGTGGACTGCGGCTCCTATGTAAATTAGGCTTTTGGGGTTACACACAAACATTATAAAGTAAACGTTGGGATGTTTCAAATTTGCGAGACACTTGAGTAAATAACGTGACAGTGAAAGTTCTCCATAAAAGAAGCGCTCTTGCTGGCTTGAATTTTAAGTGATTTTTATGTCTATACAACTCATCCACAATGGATACTCTACGACTCCGAACTTAGATACTTGCTAACGCAAAAACATTTTCAGTTTTGAACACTAAAATAATATTTGTTTTCGTGAGTGTTCCATTAAAATGCTGGAAGTATTTCTAAAACATGAATTTTTATTAATATACACTGTAAAAATTTTATAACGGTTTAAATATTCGATTTAATTTTTGATAAAAATTAATTTCTATTGTTTTTTTAGTTTCACTCTGAGCGGTATTGTTAAAATAATATGAAAATTATAAGATTCCGGACGACCGGTCCTGACTGAGCACAAGTTAACCTGTGTTTTAGTTACGATCGTAATTTATACAAAAAGTGCAAGGAAATAGTCTGATTTATTTTGTGAAAGTTGTTCATATCAATAAAAAAGGCAGTAAGTGAAAAACGACATATTATTTTTCACTTAATTATTCCAACTAACAAAGATTTTATTGTATATATCAACAATATAACATTAACCAAGGCAGCACTCACTCCTGAGGATAACACCTGTTATTTTAAAATAATTTTACCGAACCACAAGCACTAATGTTTAGTACAATTGAAAATACTCCGTTTTAAGACTACTTTATTCCTCTTGGTAATATAATTCAAATAAAAAATATCAATTACTATTTAACTGGGAATAAGCCATAATTACAGATGAAAATATGTTTATTGACGTTTCAATTTCCACTTCGGAAATCGTTCTTAAAATACAAACAGTAAATTAAACAAATTTTGTTTTTTGTTACTTAGTGAAAAATTTTTCTAATAATTTAATTTTATCTGACTCATTTATATTGACAATTCAGACATACATTATGCATTTTAAAGTGGACAACTTTAAAATGATATTGCCAATATTGTTGAGTTGCCCTCCTGGGACGACTTTACTTATAAGATAGTTCATTCGATTACATGAAATCAACTTTAACTTGAGAATATCCATCAGAACAAAAAAATCATAGCATGTAATTCGTCTTTAAAAAGACGAGCACATGACATGATGAAAGTAAAATTCTCCTGTTAGTGATTCCATAATAAATTATGAGGGAAAACCAGGAAAAAACCTCATATTATTCCCACATGGTAAGTATTTGGTCGTGCATTTAGTTTCCCTTCAATAAACACCAAACTGATTTTATATGTTTCGTTATTTAAATAACATAAATGATGTATTCTCTATACGTTACTGACTTACTCATACTGGTATTTTCTTATTAATAACTTCCTCTTTCAATATTGGTCACCAGATCCTACTACATTTTGCCGAGGAATTTGCGACACAATTGGTCTCATTTAGCATAATTAGAGCCTCTTATTTGATTTTTCTTTTTTTACCATCCGTTTCTTCTAGGACTACATTTTAGTTATTCCATTGAACTCCATATTCATTATCCCATGGGTGTTTAACATAATGTACATACCGTTCCAACAACCGAGTTTGCATGTACCTTGTCAAGAAAAATATCTTAGATGAGTTTTTAGATAACCATGGTCAAATCACTATCCGAAAAGAAGTTTTAAGAGCTCAACGGCTTATAGAACCTGCTAAAAAACTTGTTATGTCAAACGTATGCTCGACCATTCCACAAAATATTCTTAAAAAAGAATTATTTAAAATCGGTCTATATCTTGTATTTCCCATAACATTTTTAAGAATCGATGCAAATCTTTCTGATTATAGCCATATCCTAAGCTTTAGATAGCAAGTATATGTTAGCTTTCGTAATTTAACCATCGCAAGCGCTATAAAAATAACATTCGAAAACATAAACTATACAGTATTCTTTTCAAAAGATGGGAACATCTGCTTTAAATGTAAGAAACCAGGACCCGCGACAACAGTTTGCCCCAACCTACAAATATATCTAAAATACAACAAACTCCACTAAGTTCTACAACCTCTAATATTACAACTAGAGCTGATTTAAATGCACAAACTGTAACAGAAACGATTTCTACAAAATCTTTTTTCTTTTGCCAGTGAAACTACCCAATCTTCAATGTCGCTGTCTAACCAAACTCCACCTCCATTACCACACCAAAGCACCGTTGTACAACATACCGATTAAATGAAGTTATTTCTTCAGAAACTGACACTGCATCCACAGGAACTTGAAAATATCCAAAGAAAACTTAACTTGTAGAAATTAATTCGGATTTATCCTTTTCATTCATGAAAGAACCAGCCAAAATCTTCATTTATAATTACGAACCACCATTTCTACTGACCAGTGAATAATTAGCCCTCCTACTAGACCATACTGCCGGCTTATCTAATCCCATAATATTGATCAAGGATTTTACTTCTGATTTGCTAGGTCTCTCTTATATGTTAAAACAAATCCGTCCCGATTAAAAAAAGGTCAATAAAATCAAGACTAACTAACTTAAACAAAAAATATTTGCTTATTTTGAAGAGGTGGGATCTGAAATAGAAAGGGTTGCATCACAAACCAGCACTTATTATCAGCAATCGTTTAGTTTTTATTTTTTTTTATTATTTAAATTTTTTATTTCTTATATTTAACTTAATCATACAATAAAATATCATGGATTTTTCCATCGCTTGGCTATGCTACAGATTATCATTGCCAAAAACTGTCCAGACATAGTCTGTCTACAAGAGACCAACTTAAAACCCCAACAGAAATACAATCCTAACAATACATATGCTTCCGTAAAGACAGGATGCTTGTTATTCATGCTAGTGGTGGTATTGACATTAGTAAAAAATCTTTCAATGCAAATTTATTTCCCGTTGTAAGCAATTTAGAAGCCATAGTCATCAAAATTGATTTCTTAATGTCATTTTATCTATGTAATATCTACATTACTCCCAACTCACCGGTAAATTATGCAGATATACTGCACCTTATACACCAAATTCCAACACCGTGTATAGTCGTTGGTGACTTTAATGGAAACAATATAATATGGGAATCTTCTAAGACAAATACGATGGGAAGAATAATAGAAAACCTAATACATAACGGTACAGCCTCGCCACAAAAAGTATCATTTTCACTTTTAATAAAACAATATAATATTTTTATAATATATTATGTCTGTCGACATAATTACACAAAATAGTTCTTTTTTAATAAGAAGTAGAAGGGGGTTGTCACAGTAATTATGAGTTAGTGAGGATAATGAACTTAAAAAATCTGTGATTATTATACATCTTTCTTTGTTTTTGTTTTGTATTCATGATAGTTCTTTTAGAATTGCGAATAATTCAGCCCAAAAGATGGTTGTCATTGATGGCAACTTGAAACTAACTGAGGTGTCTTCCGAATAAATTGCTGCTCCAACTCTGTCTTCATTTTTTGACGCATCGGTGTATACGTTGTAGGTATTGCCATATCTGTTTAATAGTGTATGAAACTTTTGTTTAATGACGGTTGATGATATCTTTGATTTTCTTAGGTTTGTTAGACTGATGTCGATAGCAGGAATAGATATTGTCCATGGTGCAGGGTTGTGGATTGATAAATTGAAAATTTAATTTGGATAAGTATGATTGTATACGAAAGTAAAACAGATGATCAATTTGATTTGTTCGTTGAAATTTATGTGTAAATCGATCAGCAAAAAGGTTATGCAGTACTGGATCATTTCGGTTTGATGACACTGCCGCTGCATATGTTAGGCTTAGATATTGTCTTCTGAAAGAAAGAGAAAGTTCTCCACTTTCCCAATAGAGACTTTAAATTGGACTTGTGTAGTGAGCACCTAAAGAAATACGTAGACATCTATTTTGGATAATATCCAGTGAATTGCTTAAATGTTTGTTTAATCATGCTATCGTTATTTGTAAAAATCGTCTAGTTAACAGAATTTTAAATTTTCAAGTATAGCTACTAAGTAATTTGTAATCTATAAAAAAATTGAACATTTATGTATTAAATTATGGGACGTAAAAAAGTATAGAGTGACATAAATAGAGCATTCTCTGCATAAGTAATCACTAGTATACATTACTAATACGAGTAAGATGCTAAATGCCTTTCTTGCATGTCAAAGTCATCATAAAGCCAGAATTCCTGTTTCATGTGTCAAAGCAATTTATAACATAGTCATTGTTTCTCAATAAAATATGTAACTTAAAGATATTATACTGCTGAAACAGGCAATATTCGAATTATACCTTGCTATACAGCATTCAAATTTTATTACCTATTCGGAGATTGCATCAAAAAATACAGGTACTTTATAGAGACTTTGCGCAAAATAACTGTTACATATTTAACATTTAAAAAAATATAGTTAAATAGATAATACTGTGGTAATACTTATTCAATTTTAAAATTAAAACGTATTTCTATATTTATTATTATGTCTGATATTTTAAATTATAATTTTTAAATTAACTCTTGTTATATCTATCTAAATCTATAGATGTGTGTATAGTACATATTGGAAAACATCCGGTCTCAGGGCGCAAAAACATCTATTTAAAAACATTTATTCTAGTTTCAACTACGTTCCAGTTCCTCTCAAGTCTCGTTTAGACAGTCTCCTTTAGAAGTGAAAAAAAAAACAAACAAAAAATAATATAATTTAGTCCCCGTAGGAACATTGGCATATTCAGCAAGTCCTAATGCTACATTTCCTCCTTGTCCAGTCCTATATCAAAAAGCTTGGTATGTGCACTGTAGTAAGGTTCACTTTGGGATACAAACCATTCGGATTTGCAAAAACTCACAATTTACACCCAAAAGGGATAAGTTTGCCCCATATAATTTGTTTTTTAAGCTGACAACCATAATACGAGACTATGCTCTCATCTATAGCAACTAAATTTTGAACTGCTACTTGGCTGAATAAACTATTTAGATACAAAATCAAACAGAAAGCGGACCTTCTAAGGCCATCAAAGAGAAGCCAGATTCTGGTACGAGCCTAAGGTATTCATTAAATTCTGACAGGCAACGGTGAGAGAAATCTTTTTGGAACATCTCCGTCACGAAACAAGACATCCTGGCATATTTCAGCCAAGTTGGATACTGGGCCAGAAGACCACAGGGTAGCGCCGGATTAACCGTATTCAGTCTAAAACCCTAACCACCGTTTAAGAGAGGTGGTCTTGCCACTCAATAAACAACTAAAATAAAAAAATAAAAACTTAATATATAACCATACCTATTAATGTAAATCAGAAAATGGTTTATTGTAGACATTAGGCCATAAACTGATAAATAATATTATCCATAAATTTTAGATCACTGGCTCAATTTCCTCCTCTGTTCTTTTGCTCCTTTTTCTTCATCACCCCAGAAATCAGAATGTGTACTTATCTCCTCTCAACATTATGTCTACACTGTTTCTTTTATCCAGTCCAAAACCTCATTTGCCCATTTCTGGCAGTTAAAATGTAGGCGGGAGTGTCTGGTACCTAACAAAAAGGGTACTCCAATGGCCTATTCTACTTGTGAGGGTGCCAAAACTACCATGTCCGGTCAGAAACTGTGTAAGAAAGTAGTCTAGTTTCCTGAACTTACATTCCCACCACGGTTTCAGATCGGAAATAAGCTTCTTGGTTCACCTTGCCTTTCCACTATCATTCGCTCATTCTCACTGCCACTCTACTATCGTTCTTTCTTTCTTATTCTCATCTATATTGACATCCATTCTCCTCATATACATCGTCGCTCGCTCTTTACACAACAAAATGATCATACCACTGCTCCAATAACATATAGAGCCTCATTTGAAACTGACATATGCGCTAGATACTCTGGGGAGCATTTGCCTTTGCGAAGTCTCCATCAGATTAGCGTATTTCACAGTATTTAGTACGCTACACCACACGGGGCAGCATAGGTTACCACCGACTGCAAAACTTCATTTAGCACCTTTCTTTTGGTGCTTTCTGTGCCTCCAATTTTTGGCATCGGCCTTATTAACTCCTCCAGATCTTGGTTTTCCTTCTCTACTGTCTTTTGGATGTGTACTCCAAACCTTAGTCCTTCCAGAAAACCAGACTCCCAGATACTTAATGTGACTTAATGTAAATTACCTTCCACTATAAAGTGAAGAGAGGATTTTTCCTAAGTCCCTTTGAGAACTAACACCTCAGTTTTCTGAGGCGCTAGCTATATATCGTTATTTTTGATTTACCTACTAATGCAACGCAGATTGCAACAGAATGCAACAGAAATATAAGCATCCCTCTACGATTAAGAATGCTGAGAGGCTATGTATTTAACACGCTATTATACGGTGTAGAGGCCTGGACTCTCAAACAGAACAACATGAAAAATATTGAAAGTTTCGAGATGTGGTGCTACCGTCGAATGCTGAAGATTAGTTGGGTTGAAAGAATAACAAACTGTGAAGTAATACGAAGAATAGGAAAAGACCCAGAGATTTTGTTAACGCTAAAGCGAAGAAAGCTCGAATATTTTGGTCACCTGATGAGAGGACATAAATACGCATGACTTCAAAATATAATGCAGGGAAAAATAGAAGGAAAACGGAATCCAGGCCGTAGAAGAATGTCATGGTTGCGGAATTTGAGAGAGTGGTTTGGCTGCACCACTAATGAACTCTTTAGGTCAGCCGTAAACAAGGTCAGAATAGCCTTGATGATTTCCAATCTCCGATAGGAGTGGCACAAAAAGAAGGAGAAGAAGCAACGCAGAGCTGTATTAGTCGCAGTAGTCTGTCAATAAACTGTCACTGTTTATTTTTAAGTTATCATTTAGATAGAGATACAGTAATATATCTTCAAATCGACGATAGCTACCTTGCAGTCAGGTTCTTTTTCTGCTTAATCGGCAGTCATCATTCGCTTACTCGGCAGTTGGTGGTAACCAGACATTAAAATTATTCCCAAAAGGACATAAAGTTGATTCCATAATACATTTTAGCTATAAATTCCTTTTTGCTCGACATAAAGATTAGTTTGTGTAATGTATGTTTGTTTTATTGGAGTATCGTTAAAAAAGTATTTGAAAGCTTCAAGCGGAGAATTTAGTATGTTTTTATAAAATCTGTGGTCAATGCTGCAGAGGTTATAGTAATCACAATTGAATCTCAAATATTTTCTTTATGTTAAGACCAAACAGTCTTTGAAGATGCACTTACTTTTTTTTAATATGTATTAAAGTACCTGACTGTGAGAAATAAATATTTATCCTATTCAAACAGATATTAACTGTACTGTTTGAATTATTCTCAGTAATTTTCTTCAACATTTCAACAATTATTTGCAATCTAAGAATTAAACGCTGTAGATCATTCGGATTTTTTTCAGTTTGGTTATTTGGTAAATCTGAATATTCGTCAGTATCAACTTCAGCAGATTTAATAGGAGGCAACAGATTTAACTATTGCTTCAGACCGAAGAAAAAATGAATCATTCTAGTGCTCAGTGACTATCAAAGTTGCCACGTGAATCCAAGATACTATAAATAGTTTATAATTCAGTACACAGTTAATTTTGTTAGATCAGTGTATCGAAATAAATACTAGTGAGCACTTAATAAGTTCACCTACAAGCAAAGTTGTAGGTTACCAAATACAAGAAGGCATGCTGAAAATTATAGACCACAAAAAAATAGGCCAAACATACAACACATGGGATTTTATAGCTGCTAAAAGTCACTGGTAAGTCACAACCACAGTATAAAGAGGTTCCACAGTAAAACTACTCGTCTGTCGGCACTTTGATCTCAGGAAGTAATACCGGCAAAGTACGAAATTGGTAATCCACCACCGTTAACCTTACAGAGCCGTATTAAAATTTTCTGAGCCTACTACTATTAATTTATTTAAATAAAAAATGCAGCTTCCCATATTTAACTGTCCAGATGTTCTCACTAAATGTTAATATTACAAAAACAAAGGGTTTAATAAATTAAAAACAATATTATAATTCATTGTTTATATTTTTCAACGGTATTTTAAATATCAACGGTATTGCGCAAGTTTTAAAATCTCAATGGTTTTTAATATATGTATTGTACATGTCATATAAACGTTAAATAAAAAGGAGGTTAATTTCGAAGCTCTCACGGCATCGGCATTACTATACTCTGTTTTTCAAACCAGGAGGAGTAATTCAAGTTTACCGCGTCATAACGCTTGTTTATAATTCGTCCAACGGCAGGCAAGTTTACTCCACTGTTATGAAATTTTGACATTTATGAAATTTTGTCCTTATTTACATTTCGTAGGTGAATTTGGTTATATCGGCGATTTTTTGTGTTTTCTGTATTATTCGTTTAGTTTTAGTTGTAGTCTGCAAAAAATTAATTAAATTTTGCAATAGTCTTTTCGTCAAATCAATCGCGTAATGTGCAAGAATACATCAATTAAAATTCAAACTACTGAAAAGATGTTTTGTGGTGATTTTTAGCCACAAATTTAAATAAAAAAAATTCTCTTCGTCTTTCTTATTTTTAACAATTTCAACAATTTTTTAATAAAATAAACGAATATGAGCTATTCTAATTCGGAAATAAGCTACAATTTAATTTGAAAAAATAATTTTATTAACGTTTCGTCTTCCAAGTCAGACGTCGTTGTCAAAATACAAAAATAAATTATTATTTTGTATTTTGACAACGACGTCCGAATTGGAAGTCGAAACGGTAATAAAATTATTTTTTTCAAGTTAAATTGTGTCCTAGAAAGGACGTGAGGAGTCAGATCAACAAAGCATCTGCATTGTCAGGATGTCATTTTTAAACTATAGGTAAATACAGTGATCAAAGGAAAATGAGTTGATGCGTTTTTAAGAAAATTATGTCCAGTGTTATCTATTACACAATATTATCCACTTTCAGTAACATTTAGGTTGTATGAATTAGAAATCAGTCTTAAGAATAAGAAAAATACTTACTAATAACGCCAGAAATAGAAATATATGTACGTTATGTTATGTTGAAAAAAATTAAAATTTATATCGAAATAGAAAAAGAACACTATTAAATTTTTTTAAATCAAGAACAAATCAAATCAAAAGATATTTCAGATAGTTGGAGAGAGTACCGGATGATTCCTATTCTCCTTCTAAAAAAATGAGGAACTTGGACAATATATGGCAAAATAGCTTTTGAAATAAATATAGAGCTGAATAAGAATTTATTATATTATAGAAGAAGTAATTATCAAAAAAATACATTATAAAACTAAATTATGAATTACTTAACTAACTAAATTATCAAAAAATATAAAAACCTCTTTATACTGTGTCACAACCAACGAAGTTGCTACTGAGCGTTAATGAAATAGGAATGGCGGTTTTTGACAAAATACCGGTTTTCGGTTATACCGGTTTTTTTTGCTTACAGTTTAACCTGGCAGTTATAACCGGCCAAAAAAACCGGTTTTTGCAAAAACCGGTTTTCGGTTTTTTAATCCAATAGATTAGAAAGTTACATTTACAATGCACTTTCGTTTGCGATACTACATTCGACTCGATATCAATATGATCAAAATTAGTACTATCGAAAGAACATCAATATCAATGTAAATACAACACAATTTTTTTGTGCTTTGTGAGAAAAAAATTCCCCAACAAAAATTTCCCAGACTCTTTCAAATGGGATTTAAAGAAAATAATATCAACATAAATATTTTACTTAAAAATAAATTGGATAATGCAATTCATCTTTTATTTTTACTACTATCAAAAAAAATTGAGCATGTATTACTTTTAACTCATTTACGACTTCCGGTATGGGTATAAATCGTTTTGAAAACGTAGGGAAATCCTTGGAGGTTCGTATTCGTAATCGGTAATTCGATATTCATAGTCATTATTTTTGGTAATCAGAAAAAACCATTCACCCACTTTCAATGTCAAGAGTCAAGTGTGAAAAATAGATGAAGTATAAATACCAGATCACTTCTTATGTAAAAATATTATGATTACAAATACTTTTTCCACGAAATACTATAATAAAATTTAATTGTTTCTGGCTGATGTGAGCTTGCACTTTTAGTTTGCTTCTGTATTTATAAAATAAAAAATTGAATTTTAGTTTTGTTTGGAATAATTACTTGAGAATAATAATTATGATTGGGTGGGATCCAAAATAATACCTAACCTAATCCTAATCACTGTAAAAATGTAATAACCGGTTTTTACTTTAAAAATAAAAAACCGGTTATAACCGGGACAAAAAAACAACCGATAAAACCGGTTATTTCGAAGTAAAAAAACCGGTTTTGTGTTAAAACCGGTAGGTTTTTCCCATCCCTATAATGAAATAGCTAATCTATTTATATTGCATGGGAACGAATGTTGAACATTCAGATTATAAAATGTATCAAATACTAACAGATAATGGTGGATTCTTTTCCACCTCTAATCTAAAAAGAAGTATAGAATGAATCAAACACTTATACATTGTTAATAAATGCAAATGATTCCAAATACAAAGAATAAAAACACGTGCTTAAGACACTCCAAATGTTGTTTTTACATCTTGCGGCGGTGCAAAGCTATGAATAATTTTGTGATTCGCGAGCTCTCTGTAATTACCGGCCGTATATACGCCACTGTTGAAGCATGACAATAAAAACTAAAATAGAAAACGATTTGAATTTAAAATTGGCTTTAGAGTCATGTCCTAACTAGCTGAACATAACCGAGTTTCGAGTTTCTTGTCTGCGTGTTCCAACCACTAACAAATTATAGTCCGGTAGGGAAATGCCCCGGTAATATTAAATACCTTTACTTATTAATTCTTATTAGTTTAATAATCGGGTACAAATTAAAAAAAAAATATTTTTATTGATAAGAAAGGCAATATTAGTGGATGTATATGGTAAGTACTGCTTCTCAGCATTTAACTACTGCAAATATAATCGCATAGTAAGTTTGTAGCAAAAAAGCTGACAAAACTTGATAATAAAAAGCATTTTGTACATAATACTTAACGATGACCATGTTGCTCTAGTCAAAAAGCTTTTTGGTAAGGATGCAGGTGGTAAAAAATTGTAAATCAAATAGATATATAAATAACAGATAATAAATAGATAAAAAAAAATCACAGTTTGACAAAGAAAAACAACAAACACAGAATACAGCTAAACTGTAAAATGAAATGGACGCCAATAAGTTTTAACCGGAAACTTATGAGGAACTTAAGGCCCTCCTTTTTTGTCTTGTAGATCATCTTAGGAAATGTCAGGACCAAATAACCCTCTCAGAATAAAACATCGGGCTTAAAAAATTCAGTAAAATCTGTCAATAATAACTCTGCAAGGATTGACCAAGTAAAAATATGCAACTCCTTTGGATGCATCTTTAACAAAAGTTGGTAGGTTACGAGTTTTTTGCAAATAACTTGAGAATGAACTACCTTAGCATTGTTCGGCCATGGCTAAACGGTATCATATTTTAGCCTTACACGAACAGATTAACAAAGAATGGCTTTACAACGAGTCATTTGCAATAGCTTTAGAATTTAGTAAAAAAAATATGGATAGGTTTTTTAGATCTTCTAGAAGAGATTTATGACAAGGAAAAATTCCAACATGATACAATTTTCAATGTAGATAAAAGTGGTCTATCGTTCACTCAAAAGTTGTTAAAGTAATTTAGAAAAGATTTAGAAAAAGGAAAGTTACTGCACTAACATCTGCTTAACGTGGATCTCTCACTACAATGGTTGCCTTTATGAATTAAACTGGAATCTTTGTTCCCCTTTTAAGTAGTTTTTTTCGAAAGACTTTATGTGATGAACTGAAAAAACGAGCTCCCTTAGGAAGGATACAAGCAAATATGTTACAATGTGATTTCAACACTTTATACCATTTATAAAACCTTTGAAAGATAATTCTGCCCTTCTTATCTTAGACAGACATTTCAGTCACACTCAAAATATTAATTTATTCGATTTGGCAAAACAAAACTATGTTCAAATTATCACTCTCAGCCCACTTATTAGGCAAAATATAATCACTTGCCAGAATATTCATGAGACTTTTAAAGTCGTGTACAGCGAAGAAATTTGACAATGGATAGAACATACTAGCCTGTTAGTGCTTACAATGTAAGGGAACTTATTAGAAGGAGAGCTTACATTAAATAATAAAAGGCTGAGATAGCTATCAATAACTTTAGAGTTACTGATTTTTTTTTATTAATAGAAATATATTCACGAAATCTAAATACACTCTGTAGTTATGCAAGAATTAACAGCTTTCTTTAAATTCTACCAATCCCCAGGAACTAGACGAGTAGAAAGAGCTAACTCCCAGTAAAACTTAATTGAATGATGTTGAAGTTGACTTGGCAAGAACATCTAATTTAGTTGTTCCGCCAAAGTCACCTGAATCTTGTCAAGCTAACCTGCTGTTCTTAAAGAAACCAAACTCTACCTAGAGCCAACCAGCCAGCCAATAATAATAAGGTCGTTTTCCGTTTCCTATCCCATTGCAGTACCACAGCCATAAAAACTGCTCCAGTCATGCGTGTGGTAGTCCAGTTTCAAGCAGATTTAAGATCATTTCCTCTACGCCTTGAGCTGATTCTAATGATTGCTGCTACCCTTCAACAGAGATACAGAAAAAAGCTAACTAGTTTTTGAAGTGATAAAGGGATCGAAAATGTTTTCTCTCAGTGAGGAGTTGAGAGTAAAGCATTGCTTGCATTGGCCGGACTGTTTCCCTAAAGTAGACATACTTATTCTCTACTGGAATCATGGAATAGTGTCTACTTGCTACCTAGTGTAGTTTGAAACATTATGGCAATCATATGAAGATTGTCTATAGGAAATATCCATCTAACATATGGCTACCTGATGCCTTCATCACAACAATCAAATTGCGCCGCGCTGTAATACAAATTTTATGAATTAGACAAAAGAATACTTAATAAATATCGTTGTTATACAAGAATTGAAACATAGCTCGGTATTAGTCCTATCTTTAAATATGTCTTAAACAGCATAGACCAAATTAACAAGGAGATCAAATTCCTTGAGAAAAATCAACTGGTAAACAAAATATAAATGTCAAATATTTTTTAAACTATTATTTAAATTATTTTAATTTACAATAAATACCACGTAACTGTAAACTGTAAATTTTGTAGTTTAAGTTAATGAAGATATTTGTCACATAAAATTTAAATAAAAAAAATTAGATATCTCAAAACTAAGCAACTTATTATGTCGTAATGTATGTTAATTAGAAGGTTTTATAAGGCAAAAAGTTCGATAATGTACGTTTAAAGATTATTTTACATGGTAGTTTTGCCGATATTTTATGGCATATCTTTGCAATACTAATGACCAATAAAATATTCTACTATCAACTAAATTTACCAAGAAGTTTTGAAATTTGGTGCAAGCTGTGTAACAAGTTTATGACAGAATAAAATTTTATATATCCAGTCTTTAACAGTTTCCGATATTTTAATAATCCTTTGTGATTTCCTTTACGAGGCCAATATCTAAAACTTCTTTAATGGAATTTTGAATTAAAGAACTGAAAACAAATTTTAGTAGTTTTTGTGAAAAGAAAAATCTAAATTTCAACAAAATTCATGGCCAGATAAAAATGATCGAACAGCTACAGGCAAGAAAAGTCTAAAACAATAATAGGGTATTAAGTGGTACGCTTTCTCCAATCTAAGCAAAAATCTCTCTACCAAAATTTTATTCATTTTTACCTACTAAGCGTATTAAACTCCAATAGTTAGTCCAGAAGTTACTCCAATACAAAATCTATTCCATGTTTTTTAGAAGTATTTAATAATGCCTCTGTCAAGATATCACTCTATGGACTAAAATTAACCCAATCAGAACTTTAAGATTACAATGGTTATGCTAATGATATTAGCTAAGAATCTGAAATAGTCAACCATGTCTTGCATGTCTGCAAGGTAGCAAAAAAAGTATGTTTATAGAAACACATCCAGTTAAAACAAACCTGTTTACATTGTTCTAAAACTATTTTCTTGTAGCATTATAAATTAGTTACTATTTAACTGGGAATAAGCCACAATTAGAGATAAAAATACGTTTATTGACGTTTCAATTTCCACTTCGGAAATCGTTCTCAAAATACAAACAGTAAATTAAACAAATTTTGTTTTTGGTTACATTATTATGATAATGGATATGAGACTAAGGTGTATAGAAAACCAACACACACCAATAGATATTTAAATTTCAAATCAAATCACAATATTAATGTAAAAAAGGGAATAATTAAATCCTTATACGGTATAGCCAAAATTACTTGCTCTAACGAAAATTCGTTCTTGGAGGAGAAACATTTGTTAACATCTGTTTTATTAAAAAATGATTATCCTTTATCGTTTATAAATAAGGAATTTTCAACAATCGATCGAATAGAACAGAACAACTTAGAACGAGATCCTACAGCATACACAAGGAATAATACGAGGAAAATAACAATACCGTACATAAAAGGATTATCAGAAAAACTTAAAAGGATAGGAAATAAATTCAAAATTTTAACAACATTCAAAACAACAAACACGTTGAGATCTATTTTGTCCAACACCAAACATAACATAACAAGAAAGGACGAAGAATTGCATTAATAAAATACCTTGTGAATGCTATCAGTTTTATTTAGGTGAAACATCAAGGCCATTAAATGTTAGAGTAAGTGAATATCAATCTCATATTAAAAATAGAGAATTTGATAGATCTCAAATATGTAAACACGCATGGGATAATGAACATAGGGTTCAATGGAATAATTCAAATGTAGTCCTAAAAGAAACGGATGGTAAAAAAAGAAGAATCTAAGAAGCGGCTCTAGTAATGCTAAATGAAGCCAATTGTGTCGCAAATTTCTTGGCAGAGTGTAGTAGGATCTGGTTACCAATATTGAAAGAGGAAGTTATTAATAAGAAAATACCAGTATTAGTAAGCCAGTAATATATAGAGGATACATCATTTATGTTTTTAAATAACGAAACATATAAAATCAGAATTTTGGTGTTTATTGAAGGTAAACTAAATGCACGAACAAATACTTACCATGTCGGGATGGTATTATGAAGTTTTTTCCTGGTTTTCCCCTCATAATTTCCTATGGAATCACTAACAGGAGAATTTTACTGTCATCATGTCATGTGTTGGTCTTTTTAAAGACGAATTATATGCTATGATTTTTTCTGACGGATATTCTCAAGTTAAAGTTGATTTCATGTAATCGAAAAACTGTCTTATAAGTAAAGTCGTCCCAAGAGCGCAATTCAACAATATTGGCAATATCATTTTAAAGTCGTCTACTTTAAAATGCATAATGTATGTCTGAATTGTCAATATAAATGAGTCAGACAAAATTAAATTATTAGAAGACTTTTTCACTATGTCACAAAAAACAAAATTTGTTTAATCTACTGTTTGTATTTAGAGAACGATTTTCGAAGTGGAAATTGAAACGTCAATAAACGTATTTTTATCTTTAATTGTGGCTTATTTCCAGTTAAATAATAATTAAACCTGTTTATGTTTTGTACTAAAAAATGCACATTGTCTTCAAGTCCTATAAATTGGATGATGGTTAGGTTTTGCTATCCTGACATATTTGGATATAAATGATTTGTGTTTTTAGTTGCAATTAACGAGTCTAAAAGTATCTAATAAATAAATTTGGTTTAGCATGTGTTTGATGAACAATGCACATGTTATAATTGGTCTAGTACTGGCTTTATAAATTCTTAACTTTACCTTAGAGTCAACCCTGCTGTCCTATTCGAGTCTATTTGACCTAAAAAAATGTGTTTATTATTCTGCAAATTATTACGGGGCGTAACGTTTTGGTGTTTCGCGGAGTAGAGAAGTTTATAGTTCGTCTTTTTACTTCACGCAATATTCCACTGTTGTTAACTATATTCCTAAAAAGAATAAAAATATTATTCTTATGAGTACTTTGCATCATGATAAGTCTATTAGTGACCGAAATGACAAAACGTGTTGCCGTGTTGTACCGTGTTGATATGAGTTGTACCTTGTACAATTTACTAATCCAGATGTATATTTTTTTAATATAAGTTTTTTTTGAAGATATGCAATATAGGAATAATTATCAAAGTATAAATAAAGTCTAATGTATTAGAAAACTATGTACAAGTTTTCCAAACGTAAAAAAATATTTCTCTGTAATTTTACCACTTTTGCCAAAGTAAATATCAAATTCTAGATAATACTTAATAATTCTTTACTTTTATAGTAGATTTTAAATAAAGGACTATCACGAGAAAACTGTAAAAATCTATCATTTACATATATATTTACAAGTAACCAATTAATTATTTTTATTGCCATGTATTTATGTATTGACCAACAAAAACGTCGTGTAAAAATATGGAGAGGGAAACCAAACTTGGGAGTTCTTGTTTCGCATTAGTAGATTTATTTCAAAAAGCATTTTATTATAAAAAAAGAGAGTGGGGTAAATGACTCGTAAATAAAAATATCTGGGAAGTCTTTTGTTTTATGTAATCAAAAATGACCCTGTATCAACTACTAACAGTTATTAGCAGGAGGTACAAACACAAATTATAAGTATTCAATTTCTTACAGTGTATATATAACTTAAATATATTCTATTAAATACTGTAAAATTTAATGTTTTTTAAATATTTAAGCACTTGGTTGAACCGGCACCTTAGTAGATCCTTCATGTTGGTAAAGAGGTTATTTTTTCTTCTTTCTTGGCTGTATGTTTTGCATTCTAACAGAATATATTTCACAGTGATTTGGATCTTGCAGTTATGGCAGAAACGAATGACTTCTTTATTTATTAGGTGAATATGGGTTGGTAGGTATGTTCTAATCGTAGTCGAGTTATTATCACTTGTTCTCAACGTTTGAGTGGGAGTGACAAGGTGGTGCCGACAGTTTCTATAACATCTTTTGATTTGTTGTATTTGGAATTCCAGTTACTCTGCCATAAGTTGGTAATATGTTTTTTAATCGAGGTTTTATGGTCGTGTATTGTTACCATATGTGAAACAGGGATGCTCTCTTCTAGTGTAGCTTAACTCGCAAGTTCCAATGCTTCGTTTCCCTTGATTGCCACATGTGATGGCAGTCATAAGTTATTTTTATGTTTTTTGTTGATAGTAGTATGAGTTCATTTTTTATTAGCATTATAAATTCATTTGATGAATACAATTGCTGTAAAGCTAATATTGTACTTCATATGTCATACATTATAATATAATGAGGTGCGGATTTTCTTCTGCAAAATTTCAGTGCCTCTAAAATAACCAGTGGTTCTCCAGTAAATGTGCTACCACTCAGAGACAGCCTTATTTTAAAATGGTCTGCTCCATGTTTGTAAGCCGTTGTTAGTCTTGACTGAGTTTTTGATGCATCAGTCTTAAGAGTCTTGGAACTCTGTTAAGCAAGTGGATTGTACTTTTGCTGGAAATTAAAAAGTATACTCTAAATTTAAGTATAATTTTGTTAGTAATTTCAATTATTAGTTTTTATGCTATGTAAAAAATTATTGGCAAATAGTACATTCATAAATTTCCTTGTATATTTTGAATTATGTTTCCTTTAATGATAAAATCTATCCATCATAAATGTTTTGTTATTTTAGTAAAAACACAAATATTTTCATTATCGAGACTTAACTACCTGTCAAAACACCCTCCCATCAGCCGACTAGACATCACCGTGCAGACGGGAATTTAAGACTAATTAATGAATCTTGGTATCAGATAACAATAATCAGCTATTTACTCTCCTTAATTTCGTTATCGCCGTCTCTTCACCCGTTCACAGACAATCTTTCTCTCTTCCCACTTTGCCGGCAAATTTAATTGAAAATTCTAATGGCGCATGAAAGAAGAGAAGCCAATGCCAATTTTAAGGGCTTTGCTGCGAGTAGGACAGGGGGATTGGTTTGTGTGGGTGTCTTTGTGATGGTGGGCTGGTATTTTGTATGTGGGGGGTTGTGGGGGTGTCTACGTGGATGTGGGTGTGGGTTCGGGACGGGAGGCGGATGGGGATTGTTTTTCCCGATTATCATTGCAGGGTTTGGGGTGGGGTCATGCAAAGTGGGGTGTGGCTATAAATGGTACGCTCTTGTGGTGCGGCGGGGGGTGGTTTGGTTTTTGTTTGGTCCTTTGTTGTAGGTGGGGCTAGTTAGTGTGGGCGTTTTGGTTTTTCTTACTGGGGGGTGGTGTTTTTTGTGTTTGTATTTGTGGGGGTGGTGGCAGCAGCACTCCCGTGGGTTCGTGGCGCGTTGCGGGAGTGGCGGGAGTTAAGCTAGGGCGGGGGGCAGGTGTTGAGATGTCTGGGTTCGGGAAGTAGCCTCAAGGGGTTTGTGGATATGTGTCGGTGGGTCGGGGCTTGGGCCTCCGGCGGGTTGCGGGGAGCTTTTGACTAACAGGTATGGTATATTCATATTGTTTGCCATGAGGGGAGGGGGTGGGGGGTGTGCGCTCCGTGAGGTAACTCCGGGACGGTGATGTGTGTGCAGCGTATGTCTATGATTGCTACGGGTTGTTCGGTGTTAGGGGGCCGTCTGTATTAAATGCTGGGTTGGCGGCGGGATATTTTAAAAAGACAAACACATGACATGATGACAGTAAAATTCTCCTGTTAGTAATTCCATAGTAAATTATGAGGGAAAAACAGGAAAAAAAAACCTCATAAATACTATCCCGACATGGTAAGTATTTGGTCGTGAATTAGTTTACCTTCAATAAACACCAAAATTCTAATTTTATATGTTTTGTATTTAAAAACATAAATGATGTATCCTCTATAATGATTACTGACTCTACTTATACTGGCATTTTCTTATTAATTACTTCCTGTTTCAATATTGGTAACCCAGTATCACTCTACATTCTGCCGAGGAATTTGCGACACAATTGGCCTCATTTAGCATAATTAAAAGCCGCTTCTTTGATTTTTCTTTTTTTACCATCCGTCTCTTGTAACGGCTAGATCACCCATTGCACATTGAAACCCTCAGGGGGTGATGTTCGGCATAAACTAATTTAATTGGAGAAATCGGGATTATAATAGAATAATTCTTTAAAACACATATCTTTATTTATTTATATTTTAATAAATCAAAATGTAATAAAAATAAAAATTGAGGTTCTAACAACAGGAATTATGCATCTATGTACAAAATCTCAAGAAATAAAGAAACTTAGCTCTACTCTATGGAGAAATCCCTCCTGCTGTTTATCTCTTCTCAACTCGGACCATACAAATGTCTGCAAAACCATGCCGCTAAGGGCCGAGAGGCCAAACCAAGTGGATCCCTCTCCCAATCTCAAAGCCATGCAGATTTTATCCAAAATCCGAGATGGAATTTATTCTTAAATTACCCCCAAAAAAAAAAAAAACCAATTCCAATTTCCCGTAATTTCTTCGGACAAAAACATACAAGTCAACGAAAATTTTTTCTTATATCATAATCAAGGTGGGTTTTCATGAATAAAAATTCAAGGTGGATTCTCTTGGAATAAAAAACCAAGGGTGGATTCTCTTGAATAAAAACCAACGTAGAATCCTTAGAATAAAAAACCAAGGTAGAAATTCTCTTGAATAAAAACCAAGGTAGATTCTCTTGAATTAAAAAACACAAGGTGGCTAGAAGAAACTAAAAACAAAAACCGCGATAAAACTCGTCATGGCAACGAGTTTTGTTACCAACATAAAACAGAAAGAATTCTGGCAAGCGGAAAGCTCTTTCCTCTGAGATCCTGATACCCGATCCAGAATTCCTCTGGAATGTTGCCAAAACTCACAACATCAATAATTTGTAATGAATAGAATAAATTATTTAAAATGAAAAATGGAAAAAGACAAGTGTGAGTAGAGTATGGGCCGCTTGGGGCACCCCCCACCACTCCCACTCTGACGTCACACGGTTGCAAATGCCAAACGGCTTAACGTAGGATGACGTACGAGGGCTCATTGGAAAGAGGATGAAAAATGGGGTTGAATGAAATATGTGCCGTGCGCATCGGAGCATGCCAAAAGGTCGTTACATCATATCTTTGTTTCTATTGGTCCGATTGTAACGTACGAGGGGTCGTTGGAACGGGAAGGAGGTAACGAATACGTTGAGACAAAAAACAAAGATGGCGGCGTTGCCAAAGGGGACGCTAAAACGTATCTTCGTTGCTATTGGTTCGATCGTGACGTACGAGGCCTCGATGGAACGGGGAGAAGGTGGGGAGACAAAAAAAAAACAAAGATGGCGGCGTTGCCAAATGAGCGCTAAAACGTGCCTTCGTTGCTATTGGTCTGATTTTGACGTATGAGGTGTCAAAGCGTTGGTGACACACAGAAGCCATGTACAAGCTCGAACATTCTTCTTCTTGTACATACAGTGCCTAAGAGAACGTCGACACAGAACGTGGTAGAACGTGAAATGTTGCTTGAATAACGTGACATTCGACATGTATTTGCGACACAAAACAAACATGCATTTACTGTTCATCGTAGCAGGAAGAACAGGGTGATAGAGCTCAACGTATAATAATGTGTGACATATTGATGGGAAGGGGATGTGGTAACGATTATGTTAAGATAAAAAGTAAGCGGTAAGACAATGCCAAAACAGACGGTTGTGTGTGAGGTGTTGATGGGGAAGGGGCCGTGGTAACGAATGTGTTAAGGTAAAAAGCAAACGCAAAGACAATACCAAAACGAACGGATCGTGATGTGTGAGGTGTTGATGAAAAGGGAGGTGGTAACAAATATGTTAAGACAAAAAGCAAACGCAAAGCCGTGCCAAACGACGCTATGTCGTATCTCTGTTGTTATTAGTCAGATTACTACGTGTAACGTTAAATGAAAAGAAGAGGTAACGGGGAAATATATTAAGACAAAAGACAATGACCAAAAAACGCCGTTATATCGGATCTTCGTTTAGCATAATAGACATTGAAAGAAAGTGGCGCTAACAGAGAATCATCGCCGAAACGTTTCTATATCAAATATTTGACATAGTTTGAATGGGGTTCCACATACAGTTGATCAACTCGTCACGCCACCTGTCGACTACATCTAGCAGCTGACATCGTAAAAAAAAAGACACTCCTTCAGTCTATCTCTCGCTCCCGTGAAACAATGCATAAAAGGTGAGGTGTGCAATTATTCGAATCATCTATCATAATTTAGAATGTACATAATAGAAAAAATGTAAAAGACAAAATTAAAAAAAAAAGGCAAGGTCTATACAGATTACTTTATTGTTTACAGAATAAAAAACCAATAAAATAATTTTTATTATAATTAATGTAAAGTTTAAATGTTTATTCATTATCGTCATCTTCACCATCTTTATGATCTTCATCATAACCAACATCATTATAGTCCTCATTATCGTCATCTTCACCATTAAAATCGTCATCATAATCAGCATCATTATAGTCCTCATTATCGTCATCTGCACCCTCTTCATGATCTTCACCACTAAAATAGTCATCATAATCATCATCAATATAATCATAACCATCATCGCTTCTTATACCTAAAACCCACAACCACTGCACAATATCGTTATGCCAGAGGGGTTTATGGTTGTTATGGTCGACCCCAATGTTATTGATAGAGGTCCTTATACCAGGGTAAGTGATCTGAAACACGATACATAGATAGAGGGTAATAGATGAGGAGAATGATAAATAGAAAAATCAAAAGATGACAGCATAGCATAAGGATCTAAATAGCGTAATTTGAGGATGTATATGGCATATCGTCGTAAAGAGGAGAAAGTGATGTGAATGACGTGACATTAGACGTAGGATGTGACGTTCAACGCAGAACGAGACACATCGATGCAAAGTAAAGAAAATGACGCTAAAAATTTAGAGCAAAGAAAATAATGAGCGTGTTGGTTTCCAAGGCACCCGTGAGCACCGTTGACACCCCCCCCCCCCCAAGAGGCCTACAACCAATAAGATTCCTCAGAGAAATCAAACATGTAAATTTGATGTTGAATTAAGATATTTTTGATAGCATAGAACAAGCGATTGTTTGTCCCACATTCGAGTGAGTAACGAGCAAAGTTGCAATGATGTTACAAAGTCTGAAATCTTTTAATATATGAATCACATATTTCAGAAACCCCATAACTCCATTTTTATAAAATGTTGAGAAATTAGAAAAAACCTTATTTCATGAAATATTTTTAAAAACCTGTTGTGCTTTTGTAATAAAATCATGAGATTAATGTGTTTTAATCAGTTTGCATAAAAAGTGGTGAATTTTAGCTTTATATTATGTTTTTTTTTCCTTTTTTACTTTTGTGGATTTTTGGGGTTTTTGAAATATACACATTTTTCAAAGATGTAAAAATAAGAAAACAAGTTTTATATAAACATTTATTCAAAAATATGGGCATACAGAATAATATATCAGTAGTAATCACTCATCTGGTTGTATTATTTCATTTGAATCTCCCTCGCATGTTGGCAAATTAAAAATTTCTCCGTAAAAGTCCTTGACTTCTTCATTATCTGGTAGATACTTTTCCAGTTTTCTCAAGTCTTGCATCTTCTTGATATTAATAGGAATATGTCCTTCGGTGTACGCTTTTCTGGTAGGGAAACTAATAACATCCTTGTTGCTATTTCGTAGCCGAAAAGAATGATGTATCAAGCCATCTATGTACTCTTTTGCAATAACAATTCCATCGTGATCACTCGAATGAATAAAGTGTCGAAAGTTGGATATTTTAAAAGCAATTTTTTGATCTCTTGGGATATTTCTGCCCAAAGATTCATTGGAGAGCATTGTCTTTTTAAAATACGTGGGCCACCATCCTTTAAAGTTCAATATGTCATCAGAATTCGGCAAAACTACAGTAAATCGGTTTAAACTCTTGTTAGATGTTATGATAAGCTCTACATACTCTTTTAAGGTATAAATCCTGTCTGATTTTTTAATTTTCCTTTTAAGAACGGAAAAATCCCGATCACACGGTAGAAATGAATGTCCCCGTGTGGGATAATATTGTTCAATCTTTTTGAATCTATTGGTTGAAACTAATGCAGAAAAAAGTCTAACTATTGTATGGTTCTTGTTCTGGGCGGCACATGCATCAGAAAAGAAGTGAAAATGGTTAATATTTTTAAATTCTGGATTGTTGTCAAGAAAATGTAATAAAAATGATACAACTTCATTAGGCCCTTTAGTTCCTGTTCCCTCATGATACACATAGAATGTTACCTTATCATCTTTCAGATTATGAATACATAAAACATTAACAGTAAGTTGTCTTAAATAGAATGTTTCCTGGACAGGAATAACTGGTAGTTGCAGGTTTTGCATATAATCAATGCAAATACCACCTACATTCTCATCTACTTTACAAAGTTCTGAAATGGTTTTAAGTTTGTTATAAAATTTGTTTGCCCGTTTCTTATGAACCATTTTTTCTGCCAGTGCCACTCTTTTTGCTGTTTCATTTAAGAATTTACTTTTTATTTTAGTTTCTAACTCTTCACATGTAGAGCAGGTGTCGACTTGTGGGCGACCGAAAGATAATGAAAATTGTTCTTTAAAAATCTTTTGATAATATGAATATTTAACGTTTTGTTCTGGGTGAACCTCTTTAAACAACTTATACATTATAAAAATATTTAATTTTTCATTTAGATACCTATATTCTCTACTAGTATAATGGGCCGTTTTGACCGGAAACGAAGCAATATGTTGTATGATTGAATCTATAACAAGTCCTGACTTCGCATTGCCAGATTTATTTTTACCTCGTTTATCTATAGGAACTTGCCCCTCTCGTCTTAACGTGGTTAAGCGACGCAACCGATCATTAGTAATGCCAAAAATGGCAATAAAAGCTTTTCTACAGATTTTATTTGTACCTGTTGGTCCCTGAATTGTATATTTAAAAGAAGCTAGTCTATCAGGCTTGCAAGAAATATCAGCTGGTTTTTTGCGCCTTCGACGTGCAACTTCATGGACTGAAATAAGCGATTGTAGCAAACAATCTTGTTCGTTCTTGGTGTTAAGGCTCCTGAAGTTTCGGAATAATTGAATGCGTGCTTCTTCAGAAATTTGTAAAAAGCATTTTTGGCGACATCTAAAAATAAGTATCATTCAAATTACGATAATAAAATATTAGATATTGTCTAGCTAGTTAGTAATATTTTAAAGTTTTAAGGCTTACTTGCAGTCTGGTCCTTGGTTCACTTCAGGCGCCAAGACACCACTCCAGCGTTTATAGGCAGACCCTTTAACTCTAGAGTTTTTAATAACTTCTCTTTTATATTCACTGATATTACGTATTCCACGCTTTTTTTTGCGCGTTGAAGACTGATTTTCAATTTCCATTACTTAAATTATTATTAATTTTTACTGTAATAACAACTAACCATATGTAGAGATCACAAATAAATAATGTGCATAACCTCAAAAACAAAAACCTGTCATGTCAAAAATCAGTGTGTTCAAATATTATATTTTAGAAACACCAAAATTCCTGGAGTTTTGGTGTTTCTGCAATACATGAAATTTTCATCTGGCAACAAATGTATGTAAATTTAGTGAGTTTTGGGGTTTCTGTTTACTGTTAAGTGCGTATACCTATATACTACCAAAAATTACAGAAAACTGTAATTTCATAAATTTGTGATTTTTGGGGTTTCTGAAATACGTATTCATATATTTTAAAACATAGGAAATGGTTCAGCAAAATATTTTTATGATCTGAGGGCCATCTTTTGTATGAGTAGGCTACATGAATACTAAATTTTAACTTAATAAGATCGGTCAGTATTTGTCAAGTGGGCTATAGCAGATATCTTTTATTTTTCTTAACTGAACATCTTTTTAAAGTAGATAAAGCTATAGGGTTCAGAAGACATCTTTTTATGATCTGATAGCCATCTTTTGTATGAGAAGACTGCATGAATACTAGATTTTAACTTAATAAGATAGGTTCAGTAATTGTCAAGTGGGCTATATCAGATATCTTTTATTGGTCTTAACTAAACATCCTTTTAAAGTAGATAAAATTATATGGTTCAGAAGACATCTTTTTATGATCTGATAGCCATCTTTTGTATGAGTAGGCTGAATGAATACTAAATGTTAGCTTAATAAGTTTGGGTCAGTAATTGTCAAGTGGGCTATATTAGATATCTTTTATTGGTCTTAACTGACCATCTTTTAATGACAAAGTATCTTATTTAGGTAGATAGGACAAACGGTAACTCACTACAGCTTTTTAGTGACCCTACTTTACAGTGTGACAGATAATCATGTGTATCACAAAGTAGAGGAAAAAATTACGCTGCTGAAAAATAAAAGTAATACATTAATATAAATTTAAAAAAAAAATAAAAAATTGTACAAAAAAATTAATAATTAAAAGGTGTTAGTTTTAAACTTTGAGTTTTTTATAACCGAAAGGTATAGATGTAAAATCATCGAAAAATTTTCTTTTGGTTGAATTTGGTCTATATTGTTTTTCACAGGTTTTCGTAATAACAGAGTGATCTTGTGTTCTTTGAATTTGTTTAGCAACTATGGAAACAGGATCGGTTTTTGTAAGTACCATATCTCTGATTTTTTCAAAATTAATTAATTTAGAAACTTCATAATTTAAACAAATACCTTTAACCTTACAACAAATTTTCTCGTCGCCATTAGGTAAAGTATACTTATATGCATAATTTTTAGGTCCTCCAGAAACGAACTCTGAAATATATCCACCACCGAGTTCATCAGTTAAATCGCCTATACAATCGCCAGTAGGTAGGTCGGGTAACTTAACCTTGGAGACGTAAATAATTGAGTCGGTATCATAGTACAAGGTACGTTCGCCCACTATCTCTAAATATGAATATAATTTAAGACGAGCCAAGGCAGTAACATAAGAAGCCAGAACCACGTTAACTGAGGGTGACATGGAAGCCGCTTCTTCTACATACTCCCATGTGACAATCAAGGTCTCCTCATTTACAGGAACAAGAGTATTTACAAAAATTGAAGGATTTACCATCATAGCAAAGAACGCTCCAGGCTTTTTTACAATAGATGTTTTGGGGAGATTCTCACGCTGCGCAAACTTACCCCAGAAGGAATTCAACATCAACTTAGCCAACGACCTCAGACCTGGATTCTCCGTTATTTCGGAAAACTCCAACCAGACATTCTCCCTTTGGAGAAACTCCTCGATGTATCGGTCTTTTTTCCTCATCCAATACACAACCTCGTGGCCACCCTGAAGCTTGTTGCTTAATCTTTATAAATTTGTTCATCATGTCAGAGAACAGACCCTTTTGAGATGTCGATAACTGAATTGTATCATAATTCCATACCTCATACGTTTCCAACAGTTTATAACCTTTAGATAAGGCTTGTACCACCTCTTCTGCAACCCACGTGCCTGTTAGAGCCCTCTCTTTATCGGAATGTGGGCATTCCTTCTGAACAAAGTCCTCACCACATTTACGACAAAGAACAAAACATACATTTACTGTTCATCTTAGCAGGAAGAACAGGGTGATAGAGATGGGTAGGAGGCAATATCCTACACCTAATTATACCCGATACCTTAGATAAATCTATATCCTGACACTCCCCACCAACGTACACTTTAGGATGACCTACAGGAAACCTGCCATACTTGCACACCCACGGATACAACGAGCAAACATCAACGTATTTAATTTGCTCGTCCTCTTTACACTTGTAATACTCTACGGTATTACCTGTACGACCACCATACAGAGCATCTCGCGGATTGAGAGGTAGAGTTGTCATTAGGGGGTGACCGTCAGTATATGATGTTATCTCTGATGTCATCATTTTACGGAAGACACATTCCCACATTTCAGCCAATTCATACCCTAGAGAACGTAAATGCTGGTTTTTAGCAAGTGTTTTTTCATAACGATTCTCCATACAATCGGAAGGATCATCATGAAGAGGAGCAGTTCTATTTTCAGGGTAGCAAGTCGGACAACCGTGATAATAACAGCCTTGGAATTCAAAAACTATGTTTTCGTAAAGACCGTCTACCTTACAATTACCAATAAGAGCTTCAGGACCCCTAGCAGCATGTGGGATTGTAATACAGCGCTGTTTTTCTTCCCACAATAACCACTGTAAAGCGATTTTAGATTGATTATCTTTGAGCCGATAACCAATCTTTGGAATAAGACCTATGGTGTCAGGCTGTAAAAAGTTACGCCTAAACACTTTATTGCATGTGGAGGCTACAGTTGTTGCCTCGAGAAAAGGACATACATTTGACGTGTCTAGCAACTGTTGGCGAAAAATGAGACAAGCCTGTGCTAATATTTCAACATCAGATATACAGTACTCTTCAATTTCCTTTTTAAAATCAAAGATATATCCTTCATTCACTCTTTCAGCATGCCACACTTTCAACCTGTCACGTGCATCCTCCTTCAAAGTATCTGGATCGTAACATTTGAGAGGTGGTATAGGCCCAATATAGTTCTGGTTTTCCTCTCTGTTGAAGAGATGTGGAAAATACCCTTTCTTTAACTCCGTCAATCCAAAAGACTTGGGCAGAGCAGACAACGGCATAGGGAAATAATTAAGACTGTCGAGAAATCTTACATTCCCAACAGTCATGGACATCAGCTTCGTACCACGCATAATGAGATCTGGGTTAAGTCAGTCTTTGTAAGGATATGATTAAGGATGAACTGATGATCGAAACCACCTCCATTGTGAGCGAGAACAACAACATTTTTAAATAGTTTTCTAATTGATAAATATGGTGAAGAAAAGGAGGGATGACGTTAGCTGATTTCAGAATTTGTAAACGAACACCACACTTTTTACAAATAGCGGTACTGAAATCTAAACACTCATCACACACTTGTTTAAAAACACAGAGATTCGGTTCTTGAAGAAGCGAACCGTCGGACATTACTGTTTCCTGGCGAGTTTTCCAGGTCATAAAATATAAAGAGAAAATCTTTTGATGGAGGAGCACCGGAATCGGGTTGCATATAGCAGAAATGATCGTTGGGGCAATTCTTTTTACAAGTTTTACAAAAGACCTCGCCACAGACATGATTTTTGGTGTAGATCTTGTAACACTCTTTGCACCTCTTAATTTTACCGCATACCGAGCTAATATGAGCATTGAAACAGACATCACCGTAAAAAATTCGACCACATTTCTCACAAGGAACCCTGACAACGTCTTTAGAACAAGAAGGAGTTTGACGACAAGCAAAACACGTGCCGCCACACCTATGTTCGTTTTTATTGTTGTAAGGTTGATAACATGCCACACAGAAATATCTTGAACAAAAGGCACTTGTTAGCGAGAGTACTACGTTGAAATGACCTTCATGGAACAAAAGATTAAGCCTAGACCCTTCACCAACACCTTCGAAAATGACATTACGTCCCTTACTACCGTACTTATACACCACGATCTTATACCCTGTAAGACACAGTTGGAATTGTTGTAATTCTGAAATACTTGCTCCCTCTTCAGGAATAACAACACCCGCATTTTGCATTAATTGCAGTGCTTTCTCACGTTGTATTTTACCAGTGTCCTTACGTATTTTAGTGAATTCCAGATCTTTGTCGACGTAAGCTTTGGCAACAACCAAAGCGCGAGGAAGGCAGAGATTATCGGTGTTTTTGATAACAACGATTCCCCGGCGTTTGGAACACTCCTCGTTAAACGAGTTGTACATATAACCACGACCTTTTCCAACAGGCATCTTACAGTTGTAATACCGAGACAGAACGTTTCGGTATTGAGGCCGGTGCTATTACTCTGATATATGGAACTTATCTTATTCCATACATCATCGAAAGTCACCTCGGAGGCAGGCTTGAACCTCATCCAACCCTGACCTTGAGCAAAATCATTGGAGCAAAAAGTGAAGCCGACCAGATCATGTGGCAAAATATTTACAGTACCCTTTCGAACAATATCCTCGAGGGCCTTTTTAACCCAACTTACAGGTTCCTCACCTGGCGGTACATCCCTAATTTTAAATTCCAGAGTTCGTCCCTGGACACCAAATTTACGGATTTTCTTGGTCTGATCTTTGACAATTAAAAACCTTTCCATGGTACGTATAACAAACTTAAAATTATTGTAAAATAAAAAAATCAAAAGAGCAAAGTTGTATGCAAAGCAAAGCAAAAAATGTATTATACTCACCAAAGTACGTTTGAACACTAGAAATAGCTGGAACAGACTGAAGAAAATACTTTGGTTCAGTGTCGTCTCAGCGGAAATAGACCTATAACATCGTCTACTCCGCTATACGCTCTGCACTAGGATATTCGCGTATAGCTTGCGAAATATCCTAGGCACTTATCCAATGTAGGTTAGGACGTGGTTTAAAGGTGAACTGTGTCCTGAAAAGGACACAGTTAATTTCTTACAAGTCGAATATTTTTGACTAATATCTTGATAAAGACAAGTCGTATTTTCTTACATGAGTAAAATGAAACAGGTTTCTTTTGTGCACTTGCACCGAAGAATGAAATAATAACACAGTTTCTGGTAAACAAAACAACCTCAGAGTCTAAGGTGAAGTGGAATTTTGGGCAGAGCCCCGGTGATCGGCTCCCTAGAGTTTCGAGCTCTAGGAGAGACCGAGGTAGGAACTGGACTGTCTTTGGCTTGGAATTCGACTCATATTTATACATAATATTTCGTATGAATTCCAAACCAAAAGACCAATGAAAATTAAGAGAATAGGTAAGGTGGGCGGGCGAATGCACATCAAGTGTTCGCTGTAGATCGATAGCTATCGGCACTTGATGACATCCCCCTGCTTTGGAAGACTCTGAGGATGTGAAAATTTATTAAAATTCGAAAAAAAATATTACAAGTTAAGATTGTAAAATTACGACAATTAAAATGGTAAGTAAAATACGATGAATATTAAAAGAATTGAAAAAACAGAAAATTTTAAAAGGTCTTTACACACACAACACTTATCTTGAACTGGGTGGCCGGATGTTTCTGCATCTCCCTCTGTGGCAGGCTCCATCTGCGGTCGGTGCACCATTTCCCTCGGCGGTTTGTCTTTTTCCCTGCGATCAGGTTGTCCATGGCTACGTCCAGCCGGTAGTAGCTTGCTCCCTATATGGCGTTCCGTTACCAGGTAAGCACTACTAGCTACTCCGGGGGACATTCCGGTAGCTTCCGGGGCTGAAGCTTCGAAGAAGATCGGTTCGTCGAGACATCTGGTACACCTAAGGCATCCGGATTATCACAAAGCTCGATGGCGGAGTATTAAAGTGTAGCATTTTAACACTCCGCGGCTCTCCCCACTGTTCTCTTGACTTCAACCCATGTTGAAGTCAATTGTGTGTAAGCTTGGCCTGTGAGTTGCCGTCGAGCTGGGTCGTGGTCCGGTACAGAATCCATTGTTGGGCGCCATGTCGTCTCAGCGGAAATAGACCTATAACATCGTCTACTCCGCTATACGCTCTGCACTAGGATATTCGCGTATAGCTTGCGAAATATCCTAGGCACTTATCCAATGTAGGTTAGGACGTGGTTTAAAGGTGAACTGTGTCCTGAAAAGGACACAGTTAATTTCTTACAAGTCGAATATTTTTGACTAATATCTTGATAAAGACAAGTCGTATTTTCTTACATGAGTAAAATGAAACAGGTTTCTTTTGTGCACTTGCACCGAAGAATGAAATAATAACACAGTTTCTGGTAAACAAAACAACCTCAGAGTCTAAGGTGAAGTGGAATTTTGGCAGAGCCCCGGTGATCGGCTCCCTAGAGTTTCGAGCTCTAGGAGAGACCGAGGTAGGAACTGGACTGTCTTTGGCTTGGAATTCGACTCATATTTATACATAATATTTCGTATGAATTCCAAACCAAAAGACCAATGAAAATTAAGAGAATAGGTAAGGTGGGCGGGGCGAATGCACATCAAGTGTTCGCTGTAGATCGATAGCTATCGGCACTTGATGACATCAGGGTATAAGGTAGATTTCTAGTTGGACGGAAAACTGAACGATATCTCTAAAGGTCCCAAAACGTTAAGATTTGTGTAAAAATGTGTAAAGAATGAATGTAAAAGTGTAGATTTGTTAACATTTACAAAATTTTGGTTACACCTTAAAATTGAGTAGCAGTGATACATAAAACTAAACATATGGAAGTAGTGGGAGAAGTGTTTTATTATTAAAAAAATTATACCTCACTTGATCGTTTATTGTAAGCGACCACAATGCCTAAAACGTGTGATTGAAGAACCCCGTGAGATTGTCAGGATGTACTGCAGAAGTTAAAAAACATGTGTAAAGTATGCAATAGAGTTAAGGTACTTATATGAGGTTAAAAGCACCTTAAAAAGATTGGAAAGATATTAAAAGGGTTCAAAACCTATTGCTATAAATGTCACTAAAAATTATGAGCCGAGAAAAGAGACCATTTATAACATGCCGCTACAAGCTTTGAAAAGGTTCAAAGTAAGCGGTAAACTTTCCTGAATTATGTAATTTTAAATAATTCGTTAACTGTTTATAATAAAAATGCTAAAAAGTAACCTTTTGTAAAATATATGTAGGCATCAACAAATAACCCCGCACTAACAAAATTAAGTCAAAATTAAAGTAAATGGATACCGTTTACCACTTAATCCAGGTCTATTATAAAGCATTAAAGAAATAGCAGTATCAGTACGATAGAAATTCGGTCCAGTGTAAAATTTATGGTAACATTACAAAACGGACTTGTATTTATAAACAACTAAAAAAAATTAGGATAACGATCATGTGAGCAGGAAAACAGCTTTCCCAAAAAGTTTATTCATAGTGATTGTCAGAATTAATTCGGAAGTTATATTTTGATATCTTTTCTACTTAGATTTTATTTGTTAGGGACAATTGTTTACACAAGTAACACATATCGAGAGTATCTATAAATAGACAATTTGGATAACCCTTTAAAAAAAATTACTTACACAAGAATTTTCACATTTGTTGTTTTACGGTTAGTAGTGTATATTTCAATAGACAGAAAAGGAACAAAAACTTTTATTAACGTGTATAACAAAGTTGTAAAAGGCACAGTTACGAAGTTGTCAAACTTTCCGAAATAAAAGAAAAATTAATAAAAGTATTGTATTCCTTGAATATATATTGAAAAAGATTCTTAGCTAAAATGTTAAGACTTTGACTAATATTTTTCTTTTTTAAATTTGTTTATCCATATATATCAATAAAAAAAACTGTATATATTTAAAAACTATACCGATTTACCTTAATGGACTCCCTAACAAATGCTAGGTTACCACATATACAATAAATATATTTTTAAAACTTAGAAAACAAGCAAATTTTCGTGTATGATATCATACAGCTACATTAAAATACATTTTACAGATTTTACAAGAAATTAATCAACGGTTTTGAATTTTTTTAAAATTAATACTTATTGTATGTTACCAGCTTTCATCAATTTGACACATTTTGTAAGGAAATCACTATAAAGAAAAGAATAAATGGCCTATTAATCAAATATATGCACTTTGTAGTACCTGTGGCAAGATTTTCTCATCTGTGAGGTAAAGTAATTAAGTAGCATAAACACCTAATTCAATTAAGAATATTTATATAAATAACGTTTTTCTTTAATACAGTTAAACTAAATTTATTTGACTGTCTCTGAGTAACTTATTATCTTGTGACATGCACGACCCTAAAAACCTTATTATTCGCTTTCGGAGACAACTTGCTGCAGAAAAAAGAAATTCAGACAGTTTTTTTCTTTGATCGTATTTATTGATTTTCTCAATTGAACGGTAACGTAAAAAACTATAAAAATATACCCCTTTCTTTCTAACCATCTGTATATGTACAATTATTTAAAATGTTCTTCAATAATAAAAAAAAACATCCTACTCAAGAAAATTAAAGCATTATTTATAATTCTGTTTTAAAAAAAGGAAAAATTTTTAATAATAAAAAAGTTTCGTTTATTTTAATTCATTCGGTAGTAACAAATATAGATTACCGAGTAACGAATAAACTATAACATCTAAATATAAAAATTTCAAGACAAATTCCAATTAATTCCTATATAATTTTATAATTTTCATTTCCAAGATCCATTTATAGCGGGGTTAAAACTAATTAAATATGTACAATTTAATATTATCTTGCATTTAATGGTTAGTTAGGTGTTAAGAATAAGAATACCTATGACTTTTGGGCACCGCACTACGTATGACCGATTTAGAAGTTTGGTTACAAAAGAATTTACACTATGTTTATTGTCATTGGTATATATATATATATATATATATATATATATATATATATATATATATATATATATATGTGTGTGTGTGTGTGTGTGTGTGTGTGTGTGTGTGTGTGTGTGTGTGTGTGTGTATCCTAACCTATTTTTTCAAAAAATTGCCGAGTTAAAATTTGGCCAAATTACCGGAATAAAAGAAAAATGTTGAAAGTAGATATATAATTTTATGAAGATATACTGAAAAGATTCAAATCTTACTTAAAAGTGTAAGATGATATTTTTCTTTTGTTTTATAGTTTATTAATATTTATTAACCTTTACATACCAATAAAGCAAACGGCATAATGAAAAAACTATAACAAAGATTTACCTTAACGCACTCACTAACAATTATTACCAAGCAGCACAAATCGAATAAAGATATTTTAGGTAAACAAAAAAATAAGAACAGTTATCACCGTCAACGCGTTAATTATTTCTTCAAAACCAATTATTATTCGAAATAAAATATAATTTCGCTTACCTTTAATAAAAATCCACTAAATCACTAGTTTACTACTTTATTACCAAACACTAATTAGAACTCATACCTAAATTGTCGACTATTGTTTTATATATAGATTAAGAATACAACTTGTTATGACAAGAAAACTGGGGCGAAGTAGTGTGTATGGGTATGGGCAAAATGAGTGTCTAGACCGCCTCGGTTCATTGACCTCCTCCTCATTTTGCTCATACTAATACACACTACTTCGCCCCAGTTTTCTTGTCATAACAAGTTGTATTCTTAATCTATATATAAAACAATAGTCGACAATTTAGGTATGAGTTCTAATTAGTGTTTGGTAATAAAGTAGTAAACTAGTGATTTAGTGGATTTTTATTAAAGGTAAGCGAAATTATATTTTATTTCGAATAATAATTGGTTTTGAAGAAATAATTAACGCGTTGACGGTGATAACTGTTCTTATTTTTTGTTTACCTAAAATATCTTTATTCGATTTGTGCTGCTTGGTAATAATTGTTAGTGAGTGCGTTAAGGTAAATCTTTGTTATAGTTTTTTCATTATGCCGTTTGCTTTATTGGTATGTAAAGGTTAATAAATATTAATAAACTATAAAACAAAAGAAAAATATCATCTTACACTTTTAAGTAAGATTTGAATCTTTTCAGTATATCTTCATAAAATTATATATCTACTTTCAACATTTTTCTTTTATTCCGGTAATTTGGCCAAATTTTAACTCGGCAATTTTTTGAAAAAATAGGTTAGGATACACACACACACACACACACACACACACACACACACACACACACACACACACACACACACACACACATATATATATATATATATATATATATATATATATATATATATATATATATATATATATATACCAATGACAATAAACATAGTGTAAATTCTTTTGTAACCAAACTTCTAAATCGGTCATACGTAGTGCGGTGCCCAAAAGTCATAGGTATTCTTATTCTTAACACCTAACTAACCATTAAATGCAAGATAATATTAAATTGTACATATTTAATTAGTTTTAACCCCGCTATAAATGGATCTTGGAAATGAAAATTATAAAATTATATAGGAATTAATTGGAATTTGTCTTGAAATTTTTATATTTAGATGTTATAGTTTATTCGTTACTCGGTAATCTATATTTGTTACTACCGAATGAATTAAAATAAACGAAACTTTTTTATTATTAAAAATTTTTCCTTTTTTTAAAACAGAATTATAAATAATGCTTTAATTTTCTTGAGTAGGATGTTTTTTTTTATTATTGAAGAACATTTTAAATAATTGTACATATACAGATGGTTAGAAAGAAAGGGGTATATTTTTATAGTTTTTTTACGTTACCGTTCAATTGAGAAAATCAATAAATACGATCAAAGAAAAAAACTGTCTGAATTTCTTTTTTCTGCAGCAAGTTGTCTCCGAAAGCGAATAATAAGGTTTTTAGGGTCGTGCATGTCACAAGATAATAAGTTACTCAGAGACAGTCAAATAAATTTAGTTTAACTGTATTAAAGAAAAACGTTATTTATATAAATATTCTTAATTGAATTAGGTGTTTATGCTACTTAATTACTTTACCTCACAGATGAGAAAATCTTGCCACAGGTACTACAAAGTGCATATATTTGATTAATAGGCCATTTATTCTTTTCTTTATAGTGATTTCCTTACAAAATGTGTCAAATTGATGAAAGCTGGTAACATACAATAAGTATTAATTTTAAAAAAATTCAAAACCGTTGATTAATTTCTTGTAAAATCTGTAAAATGTATTTTAATGTAGCTGTATGATATCATACACGAAAATTTGCTTGTTTTCTAAGTTTTAAAAATATATTTATTGTATATGTGGTAACCTAGCATTTGTTAGGGAGTCCATTAAGGTAAATCGGTATAGTTTTTAAATATATACAGTTTTTTTTATTGATATATATGGATAAACAAATTTAAAAAAGAAAAATATTAGTCAAAGTCTTAACATTTTAGCTAAGAATCTTTTTCAATATATATTCAAGGAATACAATACTTTTATTAATTTTTCTTTTATTTCGGAAAGTTTGACAACTTCGTAACTGTGCCTTTTACAACTTTGTTATACACGTTAATAAAAGTTTTTGTTCCTTTTCTGTCTATTGAAATATACACTACTAACCGTAAAACAACAAATGTGAAAATTCTTGTGTAAGTAATTTTTTTTAAAGGGTTATCCAAATTGTCTATTTATAGATACTCTCGATATGTGTTACTTGTGTAAACAATTGTCCCTAACAAATAAAATCTAAGTAGAAAAGATATCAAAATATAACTTCCGAATTAATTCTGACAATCACTATGAATAAACTTTTTGGGAAAGCTGTTTTCCTGCTCACATGATCGTTATCCTAATTTTTTTTAGTTGTTTATAAATACAAGTCCGTTTTGTAATGTTACCATAAATTTTACACTGGACCGAATTTCTATCGTACTGATACTGCTATTTCTTTAATGCTTTATAATAGACCTGGATTAAGTGGTAAACGGTATCCATTTACTTTAATTTTGACTTAATTTTGTTAGTGCGGGGTTATTTGTTGATGCCTACATATATTTTACAAAAGGTTACTTTTTAGCATTTTTATTATAAACAGTTAACGAATTATTTAAAATTACATAATTCAGGAAAGTTTACCGCTTACTTTGAACCTTTTCAAAGCTTGTAGCGGCATGTTATAAATGGTCTCTTTTCTCGGCTCATAATTTTTAGTGACATTTATAGCAATAGGTTTTGAACCCTTTTAATATCTTTCCAATCTTTTTAAGGTGCTTTTAACCTCATATAAGTACCTTAACTCTATTGCATACTTTACACATGTTTTTTAACTTCTGCAGTACATCCTGACAATCTCACGGGGTTCTTCAATCACACGTTTTAGGCATTGTGGTCGCTTACAATAAACGATCAAGTGAGGTATAATTTTTTTAATAATAAAACACTTCTCCCACTACTTCCATATGTTTAGTTTTATGTATCACTGCTACTCAATTTTAAGGTGTAACCAAAATTTTGTAAATGTTAACAAATCTACACTTTAACATTCATTCTTTACACAATTTTTACACAAATCTTAACGTTTTGGGACCTTTAGAGATATCGTTCAGTTTTCCGTCCAACTAGAAATCTACCTTATACCCTGAACCAAAGTATTTTCTTCAGTCTGTTCCAGCTATTTCTAGTGTTCAAACGTACTTTGGTGAGTATAATACATTTTTTGCTTTGCTTTGCATACAACTTTGCTCTTTTGATTTTTTTTATTTTACAATAATTTTAAGTTTGTTATACGTACCATGGAAAGGTTTTTAATTGTCAAAGATCAGACCAAGAAAATCCGTAAATTTGGTGTCCAGGGACGAACTCTGGAATTTAAAATTAGGGATGTACCGCCAGGTGAGGAACCTGTAAGTTGGGTTAAAAAGGCCCTCGAGGATATTGTTCGAAAGGGTACTGTAAATATTTTGCCACATGATCTGGTCGGCTTCACTTTTTGCTCCAATGATTTTGCTCAAGGTCAGGGTTGGATGAGGTTCAAGCCTGCCTCCGAGGTGACTTTCGATGATGTATGGAATAAGATAAGTTCCATATATCAGAGTAATAGCACCGGCCTCAATACCGAAACGTTCTGTCTCGGTATTACAACTGTAAAGATGCCTGTTGGAAAAGGTCGTGGTTATATGTACAACTCGTTTAACGAGGAGTGTTCCAAACGCCGGGGAATCGTTGTTATCAAAAACACCGATAATCTCTGCCTTCCTCGCGCTTTGGTTGTTGCCAAAGCTTACGTCGACAAAGATCTGGAATTCACTAAAATACGTAAGGACACTGGTAAAATACAACGTGAGAAAGCACTGCAATTAATGCAAAATGCGGGTGTTGTTATTCCTGAAGAGGGAGCAAGTATTTCAGAATTACAACAATTCCAACTGTGTCTTACAGGGTATAAGATCGTGGTGTATAAGTACGGTAGTAAGGGACGTAATGTCATTTTCGAAGGTGTTGGTGAAGGGTCTAGGCTTAATCTTTTGTTCCATGAAGGTCATTTCAACGTAGTACTCTCGCTAACAAGTGCCTTTTGTTCAAGATATTTCTGTGTGGCATGTTATCAACCTTACAACAATAAAAACGAACATAGGTGTGGCGGCACGTGTTTTGCTTGTCGTCAAACTCCTTCTTGTTCTAAAGACGTTGTCAGGGTTCCTTGTGAGAAATGTGGTCGAATTTTTTACGGTGATGTCTGTTTCAATGCTCATATTAGCTCGGTATGCGGTAAAATTAAGAGGTGCAAAGAGTGTTACAAGATCTACACCAAAAATCATGTCTGTGGCGAGGTCTTTTGTAAAACTTGTAAAAAGAATTGCCCCAACGATCATTTCTGCTATATGCAACCCGATTCCGGTGCTCCTCCATCAAAAGATTTTCTCTTTATATTTTATGACCTGGAAACTCGCCAGGAAACAGTAATGTCCGACGGTTCGCTTCTTCAAGAACCGAATCTCTGTGTTTTTAAACAAGTGTGTGATGAGTGTTTAGATTTCAGTACCGCTATTTGTAAAAAGTGTGGTGTTCGTTTACAAATTCTGAAATCAGCTAACGTCATCCCTCCTTTTCTTCACCATATTTTATCAATTAGAAAACTATTTAAAAATGTTGTTGTTCTCGCTCACAATGGAGGTGGTTTCGATCATCAGTTCATCCTTAATCATATCCTTACAAAGACTGACTTAACCCCAGATCTCATTATGCGTGGTACGAAGCTGATGTCCATGACTGTTGGGAATGTAAGATTTCTCGACAGTCTTAATTATTTCCCTATGCCGTTGTCTGCTCTGCCCAAGTCTTTTGGATTGACGGAGTTAAAGAAAGGGTATTTTCCACATCTCTTCAACAGAGAGGAAAACCAGAACTATATTGGGCCTATACCACCTCTCAAATGTTACGATCCAGATACTTTGAAGGAGGATGCACGTGACAGGTTGAAAGTGTGGCATGCTGAAAGAGTGAATGAAGGATATATCTTTGATTTTAAAAAGGAAATTGAAGAGTACTGTATATCTGATGTTGAAATATTAGCACAGGCTTGTCTCATTTTTCGCCAACAGTTGCTAGACACGTCAAATGTATGTCCTTTTCTCGAGGCAACAACTGTAGCCTCCACATGCAATAAAGTGTTTAGGCGTAACTTTTTACAGCCTGACACCATAGGTCTTATTCCAAAGATTGGTTATCGGCTCAAAGATAATCAATCTAAAATCGCTTTACAGTGGTTATTGTGGGAAGAAAAACAGCGCTGTATTACAATCCAACATGCTGCTAGGGGTCCTGAAGCTCTTATTGGTAATTGTAAGGTAGACGGTCTTTACGAAAACATAGTTTTTGAATTCCAAGGCTGTTATTATCACGGTTGTCCGACTTGCTACCCTGAAAATAGAACTGCTCCTCTTCATGATGATCCTTCCGATTGTATGGAGAATCGTTATGAAAAAACACTTGCTAAAAACCAGCATTTACGTTCTCTAGGGTATGAATTGGCTGAAATGTGGGAATGTGTCTTCCGTAAAATGATGACATCAGAGATAACATCATATACTGACGGTCACCCCCTAATGACAACTCTACCTCTCAATCCACGAGATGCTCTGTATGGTGGTCGTACAGGTAATACCGTAGAGTATTACAAGTGTAAAGAGGACGAGCAAATTAAATACGTTGATGTTTGCTCGTTGTATCCGTGGGTGTGCAAGTATGGCAGGTTTCCTGTAGGTCATCCTAAAGTGTACGTTGGTGGGGAGTGTCAGGATATAGATTTATCTAAGGTATCGGGTATAATTAGGTGTAGGATATTGCCTCCTACCCATCTCTATCACCCTGTTCTTCCTGCTAAGATGAACAGTAAATGTATGTTTGTTCTTTGTCGTAAATGTGGTGAGGACTTTGTTCAGAAGGAATGCCCACATTCCGATAAAGAGAGGGCTCTAACAGGCACGTGGGTTGCAGAAGAGGTGGTACAAGCCTTATCTAAAGGTTATAAACTGTTGGAAACGTATGAGGTATGGAATTATGATACAATTCAGTTATCGACATCTCAAAAGGGTCTGTTCTCTGACATGATGAACAAATTTATAAAGATTAAGCAACAAGCTTCAGGGTGGCCACGAGGTTGTGTATTGGATGAGGAAAAAGACCGATACATCGAGGAGTTTCTCCAAAGGGAGAATGTCTGGTTGGAGTTTTCCGAAATAACGGAGAATCCAGGTCTGAGGTCGTTGGCTAAGTTGATGTTGAATTCCTTCTGGGGTAAGTTTGCGCAGCGTGAGAATCTCCCCAAAACATCTATTGTAAAAAAGCCTGGAGCGTTCTTTGCTATGATGGTAAATCCTTCAATTTTTGTAAATACTCTTGTTCCTGTAAATGAGGAGACCTTGATTGTCACATGGGAGTATGTAGAAGAAGCGGCTTCCATGTCACCCTCAGTTAACGTGGTTCTGGCTTCTTATGTTACTGCCTTGGCTCGTCTTAAATTATATTCATATTTAGAGATAGTGGGCGAACGTACCTTGTACTATGATACCGACTCAATTATTTACGTCTCCAAGGTTAAGTTACCCGACCTACCTACTGGCGATTGTATAGGCGATTTAACTGATGAACTCGGTGGTGGATATATTTCAGAGTTCGTTTCTGGAGGACCTAAAAATTATGCATATAAGTATACTTTACCTAATGGCGACGAGAAAATTTGTTGTAAGGTTAAAGGTATTTGTTTAAATTATGAAGTTTCTAAATTAATTAATTTTGAAAAAATCAGAGATATGGTACTTACAAAAACCGATCCTGTTTCCATAGTTGCTAAACAAATTCAAAGAACACAAGATCACTCTGTTATTACGAAAACCTGTGAAAAACAATATAGACCAAATTCAACCAAAAGAAAATTTTTCGATGATTTTACATCTATACCTTTCGGTTATAAAAAACTCAAAGTTTAAAACTAACACCTTTTAATTATTAATTTTTTTGTACAATTTTTTTATTTTTTTTTAAATTTATATTAATGTATTACTTTTATTTTTCAGCAGCGTAATTTTTTCCTCTACTTTGTGATACACATGATTATCTGTCACACTGTAAAGTAGGGTCACTAAAAAGCTGTAGTGAGTTACCGTTTGTCCTATCTACCTAAATAAGATACTTTGTCATTAAAAGATGGTCAGTTAAGACCAATAAAAGATATCTAATATAGCCCACTTGACAATTACTGACCCAAACTTATTAAGCTAACATTTAGTATTCATTCAGCCTACTCATACAAAAGATGGCTATCAGATCATAAAAAGATGTCTTCTGAACCATATAATTTTATCTACTTTAAAAGGATGTTTAGTTAAGACCAATAAAAGATATCTGATATAGCCCACTTGACAATTACTGAACCTATCTTATTAAGTTAAAATCTAGTATTCATGCAGTCTTCTCATACAAAAGATGGCTATCAGATCATAAAAAGATGTCTTCTGAACCCTATAGCTTTATCTACTTTAAAAAGATGTTCAGTTAAGAAAAATAAAAGATATCTGCTATAGCCCACTTGACAAATACTGACCGATCTTATTAAGTTAAAATTTAGTATTCATGTAGCCTACTCATACAAAAGATGGCCCTCAGATCATAAAAATATGTTTGCTGAACCATTTCCTATGTTTTAAAATATATATTAAAAGATTTCAGACTTTGTAACATCATTGCAACTTTGCTCGTTACTCACTCGAATGTGGGACAAACAATCGCTTGTTCTATGCTATCAAAAATATCTTAATTCAACATCAAATTTACATGTTTGATTTCTCTGAGGAATCTTATTGGTTGTAGGCCTCTTGGGGGGGGGGGGGGGGGCGGTGCTCACGGGTGCCTTGGAAACCAACACGCTCATTATTTTCTTTGCTCTAAATTTTTAGCGTCATTTTCTTTATTTGCATCGATGTGTCTCGTTCTGCGTTGAACGTCACATCCTACGTCTAATGTCACGTCATTCACATCACTTTCTCCTCTTTACGACGATATGCCATATACATCCTCAAATTACGCTATTTAGATCCTTATGCTATGCTGTCATCTTTTGATTTTTCTATTTATCATTCTCCTCATCTATTACCCTCTATCTATGTATCGTGTTTCAGATCACTTACCCTGGTATAAGGACCTCTATCAATAACATTGGGGTCGACCATAACAACCATAAACCCCTCTGGCATAACGATATTGTGCAGTGGTTGTGGGTTTTAGGTATAAGAAGCGATGATGGTTATGATTATATTGATGATGATTATGATGACTATTTTAGTGGTGAAGATCATGAAGAGGGTGCAGATGACGATAATGAGGACTATAATGATGCTGATTATGATGACGATTTTAATGGTGAAGATGACGATAATGAGGACTATAATGATGTTGGTTATGATGAAGATCATAAAGATGGTGAAGATGACGATAATGAATAAACATTTAAACTTTACATTAATTATAATAAAAATTATTTTATTGGTTTTTTATTCTGTAAACAATAAAGTAATCTGTATAGACCTTGCCTTTTTTTTTTAATTTTGTCTTTTACATTTTTTCTATTATGTACATTCTAAATTATGATAGATGATTCGAATAATTGCACACCTCACCTTTTATGCATTGTTTCACGGGAGCGAGAGATAGACTGAAGGAGTGTCTTTTTTTTTACGATGTCAGCTGCTAGATGTAGTCGACAGGTGGCGTGACGAGTTGATCAACTGTATGTGGAACCCCATTCAAACTATGTCAAATATTTGATATAGAAACGTTTCGGCGATGATTCTCTGTTAGCGCCACTTTCTTTCAATGTCTATTATGCTAAACGAAGATCCGATATAACGGCGTTTTTTGGTCATTGTCTTTTGTCTTAATATATTTCCCCGTTACCTCTTCTTTTCATTTAACGTTACACGTAGTAATCTGACTAATAACAACAGAGATACGACATAGCGTCGTTTGGCACGGCTTTGCGTTTGCTTTTTGTCTTAACATATTTGTTACCACCTCCCTTTTCATCAACACCTCACACATCACGATCCGTTCGTTTTGGTATTGTCTTTGCGTTTGCTTTTTACCTTAACACATTCGTTACCACGGCCCCTTCCCCATCAACACCTCACACACAACCGTCTGTTTTGGCATTGTCTTACCGCTTACTTTTTATCTTAACATAATCGTTACCACATCCCCTTCCCATCAATATGTCACACATTATTATACGTTGAGCTCTATCACCCTGTTCTTCCTGCTACGATGAACAGTAAATGCATGTTTGTTTTGTGTCGCAAATACATGTCGAATGTCACGTTATTCAAGCAACATTTCACGTTCTACCACGTTCTGTGTCGACGTTCTCTTAGGCACTGTATGTACAAGAAGAAGAATGTTCGAGCTTGTACATGGCTTCTGTGTGTCACCAACGCTTTGACACCTCATACGTCAAAATCAGACCAATAGCAACGAAGGCACGTTTTAGCGCTCATTTGGCAACGCCGCCATCTTTGTTTTTTTTTTGTCTCCCCACCTTCTCCCCGTTCCATCGAGGCCTCGTACGTCACGATCGAACCAATAGCAACGAAGATACGTTTTAGCGTCCCCTTTGGCAACGCCGCCATCTTTGTTTTTTGTCTCAACGTATTCGTTACCTCCTTCCCGTTCCAACGACCCCTCGTACGTTACAATCGGACCAATAGAAACAAAGATATGATGTAACGACCTTTTGGCATGCTCCGATGCGCACGGCACATATTTCATTCAACCCCATTTTTCATCCTCTTTCCAATGAGCCCTCGTACGTCATCCTACGTTAAGCCGTTTGGCATTTGCAACCGTGTGACGTCAGAGTGGGAGTGGTGGGGGGTGCCCCAAGCGGCCCATACTCTACTGTTGTGCGATAAATACGATTTATATTGAATTATTATTATTACAGCAAATGTAAAAAGAAAATAAAAATTGTAAGCAGTTTTTAAGTACCAGCGTACACAAAATTATACGAAAAACTAAAAGTGTTCTTGATTAAAGTATAAAAATATACCTTTGGAAGTTTCTGACCACGAGGACTTATTTTTTTAATAATACGTTCTCGTTTGCTGGTTTATTTTAAAAAGAAATTAAATCGGATCGGATTGATAGAAGTAAATTATTTAGGAGTGGGGTTTCTGTTTATTGTACGATAAAGTAAGCGAAGGTAGGACTACGAGGGGACTTAAGAAATTAATCATTGGAAATCAGCGGATTTATTTGTAATAGGAAAATATTGAAATAAAATATAGGAATACAAACAAAGGAAAAAGAACTTATTATCAATGAAAATCAAATAGTATGAGCAGAAAATAGTGGAAAGTACTTTGAAATTAATAAGAACAAAAATGTAACGTTTTAAATGTTACACTCTTTTAGGACTACATTTGAATTATTTCATTGAACCCTATGTTCATTATCCCATACGTGTTTACATATTTAAGATCTATCAAATTCTCTATTTTTAATATAAGACTGATGTTCACTTATTCTAACATTTAATGGCCTTGATGTTTCACCTAAATAAAACTGATCGCATTCACAAGGTATTTTATAAATGCAATTCTTTGTCCTTTCTTGTTCATTGTTAGGTTTGGTTTTGGACAAAATAGATCTCAACGTGTTTGTTGTTAAGCTCTGTTACTTAAGCTCTGTCTAGTTTTTTTTATAATAAAACTGATATAGAAACGTAAATAAAAGTTACATTTTAAACACATTGTCCACACTTACTTATATTTACTGAGTGTTCGTTGCATAGTGGACGATTACAAACATTACATGATTTTCGTGTTTTTCTTAGCCGCTTTTTCGCTAAAGACATACAAATGTAGCAGTTTCCAACAATTTTAAGGCGTCTAGTGGAATCTCGAAGTGGTAATGACTCTGCAGTATTACTTGAATCTGTAGGTAGAGTCTTTCCTAACATACACTCAATTCCTGACCTTGATGAAAAATTTCGGTATACATTTGGTACTTTAGATCTAGCAGAAATTGCAGGCATCACTAGTTGTTTCCCTAAGTCTTGTAGAAAACTTCTATGCTTACTGGTTTCAGTTGAACTCTGTGGATTATCATCTGTATAATTTATATAGGTTGCTAGGCAAGCTACGTCTAGGATATTGTAAAAGAAGGCTACTGGCCAACGCAAAGTTCTGCGTTTAGTGGAATATTGAGAAACCATTTTGTCCATGTCTACGCCTCCTTTAGTTGTATTATAGCACTGAATTATTTCAGGTTTATTTTTTGGGCCACTTACATTATTGTTGTCATGCATTGTTAACAGCAAGATAACGCTTTTTTTCTTTTTTGGTACATATGAACAAATAGTAACACGATCTGCACTGAATCCGTGTAATGACGATTCAGGCTCACGCTCTGGCGAAGGCAGCATTTCTTGTGAAATATATGGTTTGTTTCTTTTCAAAGTATTAACTAATGATAAATTCCAAGACAACAGGAGACGGGCTAGTGGAATAGTTGTAAAAAAATTATCCATTGTTATGTTTGGTCCAGAATTTTTGTATCGATAACACAAATCTTTTACGAGGCGTTCACCTTGATTAGTTTCACATTCAGTATAAATTTGTACAGTAAGTGGATACGAATAATTGGCGTCTCAAACCCACCAAACCTTGATGCCATACTTGACAGGTTTTGCTGGCATACATTGCGTGAAACGTGTCCTACCTCTAAAAGGAAATACTGTTCATCCACAGTAAGAGAATCCGACGGTACATAGTTACGACGTAAATTATCATTGAGAAGATGGAATATATCTGTAATAGCTGCAGCTTTATGTTTTTGCAAACGTTCTGCACGTGTTTTGTCATTGTCAAACCATAAGAATCTGCTGAGGTTCCAAAAGCGATTTATGCCCATACTTGCTCGGTACAAAGGATGAGAGTCTGTTTTCCATAAATCTTTCGAGTGCTCTGAATTTGAATGCCGTACTCCAGCTGTAATATGAATACCTAAGTATGCATCAAATTCTTCTGTTGTGAGTGATCTCCAAATATTTCGAGGTTTGTCGGGGTTTTCAACATTATACTGTTCACAAACGCTATTAGCTTTTCGATGGGTTTCGCATATAATTATGTCACACATTACGTCACTGAAAACACATTTGAATGTATCTCTAATCGAAAAAGTTTTAGTAGAACGTACTGGGCCCGTGTTTTTACGCAAAAGGCTACGTTTCAGTATCCGACTTGCAGGAAAACGGTTTTCGTTGCCAAATCGCTTTATCTCTTGCAACCAGAACATCACTTTGGAAAGAACTTCCTTGAAAATCGTCAAAATCTTCATCACTACTATCGTCGCCGTCGGTATCGATTTCAATCTTATTATTAATATCTGTAAAAACGTCCTCTACGTCAGAAGCTTCATCTCCATCCGGTTTGCTTTGCGAAACATAGTCCTCATCTGATTCCTGGTTTTCGATATTTTTGTCTACTTCCTCATCTATATCGTCTATAAACTGTTGCAAGTACTTCTGTTGTTTTTGATACGTCATTCTAAAATTGAATGATCTATGTATAAAACATCGTAAAAATAAACAGTAATAACTTACCTTCTAAATTCGCTAGCACTCACTTCTCTTCTTGCCATTATTACAAGTAATTACAACATAAAACACGCATATACTCACAAAAATATTAACAACTTGTAAGCACAGTTAAATAAACACTGACAGCAAACAAAGAACAATTCCAATTGTCTGTTATTTTCGGAATGTACAAGCGAAGTTTACCGAAACAATGCGGGTACCTGGTACTTGGGTAGCACGGGTATAGACTCCCGTATCAGGTACTTGGGTATAGACATAACGGTTAATGTGTTTATTTATATATTAATACGTTTATTTTTTATTTATTATTTTGAATATAACGAAATTTTTGCATTTTTGCAGTCCTGTACCAATTTGAAGCAATGTGTTATGTATTTTTGGAGTCAGCTCGGCAAGGGAAATCTGCAAATTAAAAAAAAAAATGTTAAAGAGGTCATCATACGAAGGTGGTTCACCCTGTATATTAGATTATAATTTGAAAAAATGATAAATTAAAATCAAAATTGACCTGTTTCGGGAATTTGTAATAATTTTTTTGATTTAGCTAATAATGTATTCATGCGTTACTTTATGGACGCACTGTATACACTACCAAAACAAAAATTATTATTACTGAATGGTCCTGTTTAGTGTGTTATTATTGCTTTAATATAAAAAGTTTTATTGGGTATTGATTGGCATGTAAACACAATTTATAATCAGTGTCAGTTGTATAACACGAATGATTAGTCTTCAGAAAGCTCACTGACCAAGTCTGGGCCAGCGACCATGCGGATCGGGACGTAGGGTGTACAGCTCGAAAGGTTGAACGCCGGCGGACCTGTCAGGAATTTTAAATGGGCCGATAGGCTTTTAACTTGACACAACCCTTCGATTATCGTCTTTTGCTGGGTCATCACAGATGCCGATTCCGTAGATACGTGCCCGCGTTGTTCGGGCTATTGTTGTTTTGTGTTATGGCGGTTTTTAGGAGGTCTGTTCGCCTTTTTCATTGTAATATTTCCCATTGGCAAAGGTTAGAAGGGTGAGTCTGTTTTATTTTTGGATATGGAAAAGAATATCGCTTAATATTTTTACGAGGTATATACAGAAAGGTTTGATCGTAAAACTTAATAAAAATATTTATATGGTATTGGACATGAAACAAGATATGAAATTTAAACAACTTAGTGAAGGTCAACAACTGAACTAACATTTTGAAAAATACCAAATAATATCCAATAATGGAGATGTATTCCAACAAAAAATTTGTTGGAATGTACGTTTTATTTTATTATTTTCCATCAATTATGTACGAAAAGGCATGTACGTTTTCTATTAAAGAATCAAATAACAACAGCAAAGAAACCGATTGAAATGCACTCACTTAAAAAAAACTGGTTAAAAACAAATTTTTGAAAAGGATATCCGGAACGGATAAATATTGACAGAACAGCAAGAGATACTTAGAAGATGGACAGAACATTTTAAGGAAAAGCTTGGGGTGAATAGGACGGAGATGAACCCTGATATACCGTTAGACCAAGTAGACAACAGAGAAAAGAGTCCACCAACAATAGCAGAGATTAGAACAGCAGTGGAAAATTAAAGAACAATAAATCACCGGGATCGGATCAAATATCATCGGAGCTACTGAAAGAAGGAGGAGACGCATTACTTAAAGCCATACATGAGCTGATAACAAAGATATGGTTGAATAAACAGCTACCAAAGGAGTGGAATAGCGGCATTATTGTACCACTATATAAAAAAGGAAACCAGTTAGAATGTGAAAACTACCGTGGAATCACGCTGTTGAATGCGGCATACAAAATAATGTCCAACGTAATGTATGAAAGACTTAGACCATACGCTGAAAAAATAGTTGGCAAATACCAATGTCGCTTATGTAGACAGAAGTCAACAATAGACCAGATATTTGTTCTGCGACAGATCCTTGAAAAAACAAGTGAATATAACATCGACACACATCATCTCTTCATAGACTTCGAAAGCGCATATGACAATATAAACCGAGAATTCCTAACAAAAGCAATGAAAGAATTTAATATACCAACACAGCTAATAGAATTGATAAAAGAAACACTAAAAGTAGAAAGTAAAATCCGGATACAAAACGAATTAACGGAAACAATAGATGTGAAGAAGGGACTACGCCAGGGAGACACTCTATCATGCATATTATTTAACATCATACTTGAAAAAATAATGAGACACAACAGTTAATACCCCAGGAACAATAATTAATAAAAGCGTGCAAGTACTAGCATTTGCAGATCATGTTGACATAAGAAATGATAGAGGCATTCACTCAAAAAGAACGAGCTGCAAAAAATAGTGGTCTTAAAATCAATCAGACAAAACCAAATATATACCTGCAAATAAAAACGTACAAATAAAGCAGCTGCCAAATTTAACAATAGGAGAATACAACATTGAGGCGGTAAAAAACTTTACATACTTAGGAACCCTAGTTACGTCTGATAAGAACGTTGCAGAGGAAGTGAAGAGGAGAATATTTATTGCCAATAAATGTTACAATGGCTTATTAAGGCAACTAAGATCAGATAACGTCTCCAGAAAAACAAAATGCCAAATATACAAAACCTTAATAAGACCGGTACTCACATACGGTTCAGAAACCTGGACACTCTTTAAAAGGGAGGAAACGTTATTAGCCACCTTTGAAAGAAAAATCTTGCGACACATATATAGGGGCACAAAAAAAAACGGGATTTGGCGGAGAAGGTATAACTTTGAACTATACAACATATACCAGGATCCGGATATCATAACATTCATTAAAATAGGAAGGCTACGTTGGATTGGACATGTGGAAAGAATGGAAGAGGGCGAAATACCAAACAAAATATTCAAACAAGTGCCAGTAGGAAAAAGAACAAGAGGAAGACCGAAGCTGAGATACGTAGAACAAATAGAAAATGATATAACAATATTAAAAATTAAAAACTGGACAAAAAAAAAGCACGAAATAGGTCAGAATGGAGAAGAATCCTTGAACAGGCCAAGACCCAAAAAGGGTTGTCGAGCCAGTGATCCGGAACGGAAATTGAAATATTTTAAAACATTTTGTTCCAATTAATTTTGTTTTAACCCCTTTTAAACATACCGTCCTTTATTAGGTCCAGAAGGTTTCTTCTAGTACATTACAAATTTCAACTTTTCAAATATAGATGCCGTATCAAATTTACAATCCTAAATTATCATATTACCCATCGAATCTGATTATGAATCATTTAGTAAATAATTTTCAGTGTGTCAGGAAGTTTTTGTGTAGGAGTAAATTCAGTTACTTGAAATGGGTAAAGTTAGGTAAGCTATTACTGTTTTGTTTATAATTAGTGATATCGGATCGTGATAAAATATAAGGTTTGGAGATGAAATAATTATTTAGCGCATATACAAAAGAATTTTTGTCGGTAATAATGTCATAACACGTGCTGAAAGTATTATGTTCTTTTAAAAGGCCAGTAGGACAATCAGCGTGTATAGTGTTTTGTATTACTGTATTATAATAATTTTTTTTACTCTCTTACCAGTAAATTGTATATTACCTACTATTTGGATGCTAAGTAAATGCATCATAACAGATACTGACACGTAATGACTAGCACGTAATAAAAAAAATTACGCTTCAGTTTTATAAAAATGTGTAATATCACATAAGCCTCGTAAGTCAGTTGGTCGAGTTACCATGGAAACGAATTAACAAACGTTATTTTGACAGATTAAAAATTATTAATCTGTCAGTGTAAATTAAGTGGTAATTTAATTTTTATTTTTATAAACGAAAATAATCGTAGAAAAAGTATAGTACACAACTTGAGTTGTAAGCTTATTACATGCTTGTAAAATTACTTAGCGCGCAACTTTTTTACTCTCATGTAATAAGCTTCTTACAACTCTCGTTATGTAATATACTATTTTCTTTAAACGTTAAATAATGATGACATTACTTATCTAACTTGATCCTGTCAAAGTTTGATGTTTCCGTTGGCAGCAGTTTTTTTCCCATTTCTTTACGGCGGAGGGAAAACTATTGTCATGGCAACAATATGAAACATGTCACAAAGCGACAATACAAATGTTATTAACAACAATTAAACATCATTTTTATTTATAGTAATATTAAAAGTACAATTAGTTAATGAGGCATTTTCAAAATTGAAACCGCGCAAAAATGTTCCCGACTCTTGATACGCATTGGTAATTGTTGATGATACTGATGGTCGAGAACAACTTTCAGCAATCATTCCCGATGTTGGCGAATCATGAGGATTTAAAATTTTTTGAGCATTATCGTTCTTATTTCTTATTGAATCCTCTATATATGCTTCGGCAACCGTGCTTGATTTCCAGCCCTCATGTCGTTTAAGGCATTCTAGATTTCCCCCTCCATCAATTAAAAGTGTTGCTGAAGTTCGTCGTAAAGAGTGACCCGTGTATGCGCTTGCTTCGTTTAAATTTAAATAACTAGCTACTTTTTGGGCTACTGCGCTGATTGAATGTATTCCCATGACGCTTCGGTAACACTTTCCATTTTGGTACTTGATAAAAAAATCGGTTTTCTGTGAAATTTTCAGGCGGCAGTGATGCATACTTTTTATACAGTTTAATGTAGTTTTGACCAATTATCGTAAAAGATCTAATTTTTCGTGTTTTACTGTCTGGGATTTTGGTAATTATTACATTTTCTTTATCCTCAATGTCCACAGTCTTTATTTTTACCATTTCGTCGCATCGACAGGCGCCGGTAACCCCAATTAACAAAACAATCTGAAATATTTTTATAATTTAGTAGAGTATACTACATGCTTTGCAATATAATTTTTTTTACCTTTAATCCTAAATACAACTTATCTGGCTCTTCAAACAAAAATTTATTAAACTCGTCTTTAGTAAAAAACTTTAGACTTCTTTGCAGTATATCCTTCGCATGTTTTTTTCAGAAAGGCACGTAACTTTAAAAATTTGCTTGTATCCACATTTTTTCTAATAACTAACTCGAATTTTATCATAGAGTATCGTGACCACATTGTAGAAGATTTCCATTTATTTTCATTTTCCATTATATTAAAATATGCCAGTAAAACGTCTTCGGTAACTTGTCGTACTCCTCTTGTATCGCACCACTCTTGGAAGTGCTTGTACGCTAACCGATACATACTTTACTCCGGACTTGGAGGGCCCCAAACGTGCTACTGCATCATTAGCAGCGGACTCAATTTCGTTAAGGTTTTCCATTTTCGCACTAAATTTGCGCTTGCGGTTGCAACAACAATAAGCTGTCTTTATTATCTATAAGTATATCTATAAGTTTGAAGAAAAAATAGTATACTTTATTCAGCAAAGAAGCGACTTTTCTTGACTTGCCCTCTATTACGCCCCTCACTTCGTTCGGCGCGTAATATCGGGTGCGTCAAGAAAAGTCATGCTTCTCCGCCTCATAAAGTAATATACTATTTTTTTATTTTTCTCAGCCGTTCGTACTGGAAAAAGACCCTTACGCTAGCGGAGCTACTTGAAGAAATAGAAAAAGAAAATATTGACGTTCCAGATAGCATTGCAATTTTGCCTCCTGAAAATGCTTACGATGATGTTACCGATGAGAATTCGGGTAAAGAAGATAATGTTGATATTGAGAATTTACCTTGATGCCAACTAAAGGCAGAGTGTCAAGTTAATCTACCAAATTAATCTGAGACAGTTGATGATTAGCAGACTTTGTTGAACACAAACCTAAGAAATTTAAAAGACTTAAAACAAAGTACTCAAAACGAGATTACAATCAAATTTCTCTACATGGATTTCAATTTAATCCGTAAACAATCAGCGTTCACCAGCAATGATATTTAAATTATTTATGGCTGATATAGTTAAGCAAATTACGGAATATAGTAATACATATGCCTAACAAAAAAATTGTGTAGGTCATATATCTACGGATGAAATGTTCTGCTTTATAGGTATATTACTACTTAGTGGTTATTGGTCTGTCGCTAGAAGAAAAATGTATTGGTAAAATTCTAATGATACAAATAATGAAGTAATTTGTTCAGCTATATCCAGAGATCGATTTCAATATATTATGACAAACATTAACTGCAATGATAACACTTAATTGGATAAGCAAGATAAGTTCTCTAAAATGAGACCAATCTTCGAATCTCTGAACAACAAATTCTTCGAATATGGTTCAAAAGAAGAAAACCACACTGTAGATGAAGCTATGGTGCCCTATTGTGGACGCCATAGTTGTAAACAATTCATCCGTGGAAAGCCCATTCGCTGGGGCTACAAGTTTTGCGTTGGAGCAACAAGACTTGGATATATCATTTATTTTGATTCATATCAGGCAGCATCTTCAACTCTACCACCAAAATATAGTCATTTAGGTTTAGGATCAAGTGTTGTTCTCAAATACGTCGATGTTTTACAGAAGATGCCATTTGCGCCATTTCATTTGTTTTTTGATCACTACTTCACATCTTTTTCTCTCCTGAAACAAAAGGTGCAGGTATCCTAACAGTAAATAGAATTTCAGAATGTTCCATAAAACAATATAAGAGATAAAAAAACTGAAGACAGGTGCTTTTGATTATTCCATGGTAGATGATAATAGTATAATATGTAATTGGAATGATAATAGTGTCGTTACTTTTGCATCAAACGTGTCTTTAGTTTTCCCTCTATATAAGTAAAACGATTTTCACAATCCTAGAAGAAGTATATTATACTGTTGTGATTTGCTTATAATTGTAAATCTACTTATATAGCAAAGAATATCTCAGGGCTAAAAATAATTTTTATCTTTTTTTTTAATTAAAACGTGGCTTCAAAGTATCTTCTGTTAGTTCCATTTAAGAAAGATCAACAAAAGGAAAAAGAAATAATAGACAATCAATTCTGATATTTAAACAATTGTCCTTTATTTTTAAAATATATCCAATTAATTTAAAATTCCGTTGAGGATAAATCTTACACCTAAAAAAATAATCAATCATCCATCAAATCACACATCCCTTAATGCTCAATAAAAATTAAATACACATATTTCTAAATCAAAAATCTCTTAATATAAAAATTTTAGAACGAATTATTGGTTCCTTGACTTCTTGCCTTAACTATAAAAATATTGCAAATTACAAACAATTGATATTAATGTTGATAGATGGTCGTGATAGAATGTCTTTACAGAATTTATTTAAAAACTCAAAACTTTGGTTTTCAAACCGAGTATCTTCCCTTGATTCTGCTTGGATTGTGCCCTGACCAGATCGCAATGTACTTCGCGGATCCTACCAATTTCCCTGCTCGCTATTCCGTCTACTGTTTCTTTTGATAATAAAAGAAAAAGACAAACAGTATGTGAAAATGTCGTGATGTCTTTAGCACAACCTCCAAACTCCAAGACAAACAAACTGCTTCCGCTCAGACACAACGAACATATATCTGTTTGTACTTACACTTATGCCTCTATTTCTACTGGAACTCGTCTCTGCTTACCACAATGGCTGCTTAATTTTCCACACAAACACTAAGCACTACTTCTTATAAATTCTCAAAAAAAAAATGTTTTTATCAGAACCGGTCTCTCTCGATGTTTAACTTACAATTTCCTTCTTTTCCCTCATTTTATTCCCGGCAAGCTATTCACCCCCTTCTTCTTTATCCATGTCAAACCAATCCAAACAAACCTTCCCTGTCATCAAATGCATCATCGGTTTCTTAGTCCATTAAATTTTTGGTTTTTCCAAAAATTACCTGACGTTAAAGTACTTTCTGGCAAACGACCTTGAATTCTTTTTTTAACTTTTGTATAGGAAGAAACCCATTAATCAATAATTCTTTCTTATTACTTTCTAATCTATTATAACCGGAAATTTCAAATAGTTGTACTAAAACTACCTGGTCATGTCCAAACCGTATTGTCTTTTTATCGGAGAAAACTTTCTAGATCACGTATTCGAAAACCACTCACGTTGTTCCCGGTAAATGGTTTATGATTTTATAACTAAACTATTTCTATATAAAGGGTGTTCTCCATTTTTTTAATGGTCTTTTGATTTTAATTTTTTTAAAATTTGGGGATCTTATTAATACATAAATCAACCTAAGCCCATACAGCTGTACAACAAAAACATGGGTGGAGTTGACAGAAACGACCAGAATATTGCTCAGTATCGAACAGCTATACGAGGAAAAAAGTGGTATTTTCCTTGATATCCATTGTGCAGATATGGCAGTTCAGAATGCATACCACTTGCATAAACATAATGGCGGAAAATTCGACCAGTTAGCATTCCGAAGGTCTGTTGCGGTGTAGTTGTTAGAAACGCACAAGCAAACCACCAAAAGGGGACCTGCAAAAGCTCCAAGCAATCAATGGGAACACTCACGTTATAATAGGTTGTATCGTTTAGTAACCTATCAAGAACAGCAACGAAGATGCGTACACTGCCAAAAAAAGGGTAAATTTTATTTGTCAGAATTGTTATGTTGTCCTTTATCCTAAAGAATGCTTTTATAATTATCACACTCAATAAATATAAATTGTACTTGCTAATAAATAAATATTTTTGGCCAAAAAAATTTTTTCATTTAAATTAACTTATAGTCCTACTGTCTTTTTAAAAGAACACCAAATTGTGGCCAATCTGGAGGTCGGATATTTTTTAATATTTTCCATGGCTTCTGAAGCCTTTTTTAATCACCACTTAATGTATACATTCAGGTTTAAAAAAAGTATCAGCACTAAATGGATTAATCTCTTACGAAAACAATCTTTAGTTGGAAATATTGTTATTGATCTATTAAAGTCAAGGTTTCCTTTACATGTCACAAGTACATAATAAAATTTTCTGTCCGAATTACTTTTTCCGGGATACATACCTAAGAGATGTTTATTTAATTTAACTTTATAAGCTTAGTTTCCTCGTACTGCACGTTATGTTGTCTCGAATAGTAAAGCTAATACGTGTTATTTAGAATGCACTTAAATTGAACGAAACTAGGTGCGACACTGGGGAGCAGTCGGCTGGCCGAAAGGAGACGGTTCAATTACATACAAAAGGGCTCAAAATCGTGATGAAACACGACAGGAGATCGACTTCGCTCTCCAGACTATGTTCTACATGTGTCTGTAGGCACTGGAAAGTGATAATGGAGGTTTTGGGTACTTCGTAACTTTCCAAGAGGAAAGGGTTGAGTTCTTACGGCAAGGGGAGAGCAACGGTCGTCACGGGTTGGCGCGAAGGGAGTTTTGATTATCTACGACACGGTGACCTACGTCAAAAGTTTGTGCGTGTTACTTTGAGTGGTTTGATGTGAAATTTAGGAATTAATAGCTACTTTAAGAAACAAGTTACTTACTTGTAGCCCACTTGGATTCTAAATTAAATTCGAGGGTTGTTTTCGTGGAAAGGTAACTTTGCAAGCTACTTTTAAACAGGCATAAAATCAATATAAACGTAACTTAAAAAAGATTTCTTTTATTTTTTAGTTTAGATTTATAGTGTATTACAAAGATACCAATATACAGGGTGTAACAAATAGGAAGTCCATAAATTAAATCGCGTATTTTGGGACCAAAAATAGTTCAATTAAACCTAACTTCTTCTTCTTCTCCTTAGCCTTCTATCGTCCATGTTTGGAAATAGGCCTCTTCTAACTCCTTTTATCGGTCTCTCTCCTAAGCAACATATTTCCAATTTGTTCTGGCTACTCTTTTAATGCCATCAATCCATCTCATCTGTGGTCTTCCTCTTGGTCATTTACTTTTGTAAGGTCTCCAATGTTGTATTGTAATATTACAACGTTGGTCTTTTTACCTAGCAGTGTGGCCTGCGAAGCTTCATTTAAGTTTGGCAATTTTTGTTGTTATATCCTCGACTTTTGTTTTTGATCCTACCCAGTCGTTCCTCTTTTTATCTGACAGTCATATACCTAACATTGCTCTTTCTATTGTTCTTTCTGTTGTGGCAAATTTATTCATGTTGGCCTTGGTTAGGGTCCAGGTTTGACATCCATATGTCATGGTAGGAAGGATGCATTGGTTAAACACTTTGCTTCTTAAGTATTTAGGTATTTTTTGGTTCTTAAGTATCCAACTAAATTTTTTCAAATCTTTTCCATGCTAGTCTTGCTCTTCTAGTAATTTCCGCACTTTGGTTGTCTTTGTCATGTTTGAGGATTTGGCCTAGGTAGATATTATATTCTTGGACTTGTTCTATCTCACTGTCATTTATAGCTATATGTCTGGGGTCATCTGTGTTTGTCATTATTTTTGTTTTTTTCATTTTCATTTTTAGGCCGACGTATTGGCAGCTGCCTGCTAGTTCCCCCATCATAATTTGTAATTCTTCGAATGTGCTCGCTATAATCACTATGTCGTCAGCGAATCTGAGATGGTTAGACATTTGGCTTTTTTATAACAAAAATATCTAAAGAAAAATAATTTGCATACCCCATAAATATTTTATGGGGCTTTTGTTCTCTTAAATCTCTTTTGTTCCCCACCAATGTTTGTATACGTTTCAATTAAGTTATTATTGTGGTACCAGTGCCTAACAAAATGTAAAATATAAATAAATTTTCATATTTATGACCATAACCATTATGACCATAAACGTCTCTATAATCTTACTTAACCAGTTACAAAAATATTTGGTAGATTTTAAATGTTTAAAATGACCTTTATTTTCTTAAATATAAATTACACATTTGACACCGTTTTAAAAGGAAAATCGAATATTTTGTAAAATCGTGGGTTTCTGACGAAAACGTTTTGCAGCTTCTATATTTTGATTTCTTAGTTGTTGTTCATTCATAATTGGTACGGAATATACGTCATCATCATCATCCAGCCTCAAGAGTCCACTGCTGAGCATAGGCCTCTTCCTCATGTTTCCAACCCCGTTTATCTTGCGCTGCTCTTATCCAGTTTTTATTGAGTCTTCTTAAATCGTCAGTCCATCTTGTAGTGGTCGACCGACGCTTCTCTTGTCTTCCCTTGGCCTCCATTCCAATAACCTATTTGTCCATCGCCCATCTGTCATTCTGGCTATGTGTTCTGCCCATTTCCATGTTAGTCTGGCTATCTTCTCGATGATGTCAGTCACTTCGGTTCTTCTCCTGATGTCTTTGTTATTCTGTCTCGGAGAGTTATTCCTAGCATGGACCGCTCCATTCTTCTCTGCGTGACTCTTAGTTTGGTAGCTGCTGCTTTTGTTAAGGTAAGTGTTTCTGCTCTGTACGTCAAGACTGGGAGGGCGCACTGATCAAATACCTTTCTCTTTAGGCATGTGGGCAGCTCACTTTTAAAAGTTTCTCTCAGTTTTCCAAATGCTGCCCACCCAAGGCCGACTCTTCTATTCAGTTCATGAGTCTGGTTATCTCTGCCAATTATAATTTCATGTCCCAGGTATTTATATCTATCTACGAGTTCTATTTCTTTTCCACCAATACTGACGTTCTGGTTGGGCACCAAATTGGTCGGAAATATACGTTCCGAAAACGGAATATACGTACCCTGTTATAAAACCCCAGAAACAAAAGTCAATTGAGTAAAGGTATGGGTGGCGCATGGGGGCTCCTTTCAATCCAACGTCCAGGATACTGATCGAAAATATATTTTCTTATTTCATTATAGTAATGCGCTAAATCATCATCCTTAAAACCACATGTTTTTCCTAACTGCGAGATTGATGAGTACTCAGGTACTCATTGTGTAAAAGTGTAAATAATTTTGACTGTTTAAGTTGTTTGCAAGCAATACTGGCTTTATTAGGTGATTATCCACAATTCCTGGCCAAACATTGGCTTTAAATTTTTCTGCTGATGAGAGACTTTTTTGCGTGGGAATTTTCTTCAGCTCAAATGTGCCTCTTATGATGGTTCGTAATGCCATTTCTGTTCGTAATACCATATTACAGTTGATATTTTGTGTTTTACGTTAAAAACCAATCGCAAAACGCCACTTTTTTGGCATAATCTTCATCAAGTAATTCTTGAACGGATGTTAAGTGGTAAGGATGCAACTGTTGTTCCTTAAATCTTGCTAAAATTATCATGTGAGAAACATTGAAGTGAGCTGCTTTTACTCTTATACTGCTTTCGGGGAGTTCTTCAATTGATCTTAAAAATGTGTTAAAAATGTAAAATCCGACCTTTAAGTGGCATTATTGGAATTTACACTTAAATTCTTTTAACCAGAGAAGACCTGAGAGAGAAATTATTACCGAAGCAATGTTATTCAAGTTTAAGAAAATTTTGTCTTAAAATAAGTTTTATGCTTGAAAGCACGTACCTTTATGAAAGCAGCTTTTCAAAAATGAAATTTATAAAATCCAAATACAGATGTTTGCTCCCTGATAGGTCGCTGACACAGTTGCTTCGATTGTCAACAACAAATATCGTCAACAACAAAAATTAATATAAAATTCGTAAAATAGTTTTGAAACACAATTAAGATTTCTGCTTATAATCTGAGGCTTCTAAAAATTGCAAGGCAAACAGACGTTGATAAAAAATGTTAAAAGGGACATGGGGAATCTAAAATTTGCATTCCACGACATGTCTTTTACAACTAAGCAGAATTCCTAAGCGAATTGTGCTTCTTGTATTCACACAGAGTATATCCGAAATAAAATGAAAAAGACAGCAAATATTTGATTTCACGCAAACAACTCCTATGTATCTGTTGATACGTATTTCGACCTAATAGGTCTCATCAGAACAGTTATTCATAGGCGTTCTCAACGTGAAAAATCAATATTTTTTGTCTTTTAAGAAGCAACAATAAAATGGCTTCAATACAGACGCGATAGTGACATCTAATTACAAAATCCGTAAAATAGTTTCGAAACACAATTTAGATTTCTGCTTATAATCTGAGCCTTCTAAAAATTGCAAAGCAAACAGACGTTGATAAAAGATGTTAAAAGGGACATGGGGAATCTAAAATTTCCATACCACTACATTTTTTCCTTAAAAGGCAGAAAATATTGATTTTTCACGTTGAGAACACCTATGAATAACTGTTCTGATGAGACCTATTAGGTCGAAATACGTATCAAGAGATACATAGGAGTTGTTTGCGTGAAATCAAATATTTGCTGTCTTTTTCATTTTAAAAATTAATATATTTAAATATTCACCAGTTTTATTCATTATAAATTATTAACTTGCAAATGTCACGGTCCTCACATTTTTATTTTCTTATATGATGGCCCCAAACTACTTGAAGTTAGACAGCTCTGGTCTGGGCTATAATACTATAGCTTCTGTCTCATATATTATATTTTCATTTTATTCGCGGGCAAATATTTTGTTAAACTGTAATGATTTCATAGAAACCTCAAGCTTTTAAATGAAACGCGCCATTATCTTATCTAAAATTAATAAAACTGTGGTTTTAGTTTTAATACATACTTAATAAAATTACAGGTATGTTGAAAATAACATATCGGAAACATAACTTTCCCACCGAATGAACGTAATCGCTCAAACATAGAAACTGCATGAACGACTAATGAACCGAATGTAACTAGTCAGGTAATATTTTATTATGTCCAATAGCATGTAATTTATCTCTAAGCTAATCACATCCTATTAATCAGACTTTCTATATAATTTAGTTTCCATTTGTTCTAACTATCTGTTTCAGAAAAATAGGTAAGACCATCAATTAATTTAAAACAATGCAAAGGTATAATTGATTCATGTTGGTCATTCTAAGAGGTAGAAAATATAAAAAATAAACCGACATTAACATTGTATTACTAGATTTTGTAACTTTTGCTTCTACAATTTCTTACCAAGTAAATACAAAGATACATATTGTTATTCTTCTCTTCTTGGTGTGCCTATCCATTACGAATGTTGGTGATCATCATGGCAATCTTAATCTAATCTACAGCAGTGCTGAAAAACTGCACAAATGTTGTATTAAATAAGATTTTGAGTTTCTTTAACTAAGATGTTCTTCTTCTTCCTGGACCTTGTTTTCCAAATATTTTTCCTCGCAAGATGGCTTGAAGGTAGAAGATAGTATATCTGGCTAAAAATGTCCCTTTCATACCTTTAGAAATATTGGATAAAAACCAAAACTATGCAGTTGATTTTTACCTCCCAAGTCATAAGTTTCCTTTTTTCGAGTTGGAAATTGTACATTCTCTGAATGATATCCATTATTGTCAACCTAGGGTCTTATAAACTACAATGGTAGTTAATCAAATTATGTAATTTGTGGGTCATCTGACTTCCTTATGTGACTAGTTTTTCACTAAGGATACGCTGATATGATCGAAAATATTCTGAATATAACTAAATTCGTTTTGAATAATTAAAAAATAATAATAAAATGTTATACCATTATACCAAATGAAGTTTTCATTTCACTGTAAGTCTTTTTTATATAAATTTTATATTAAGAGAAAGAAATTCAAGTTTAATTATTATTTTCTTTGTTATGTTTTTATATTATTTCCAATATTTAGAACTTAATCATAAATCATCTCATTTTGTTTACTGCAAAAAAATTTATCAAGATCGATTGTCTCACATACTTGCACAAAAACCAAACACTTTAAGTAGATTTTCTCCTGGAGCTAAATAAGTAATGAATGATCTGGGTCACGACATTTTATTTGTTTTGCTGGTTCTTATGATTGATATTCCCACAGAGACAGTTTATTCTTTCCGGAGAGCAAATAATTTATATTGCAGAAAAAAAGTAGTGGAGTAAGATATAAGGTTTTGGGTTAAATTTAAGTTTAATGCATGTGTAATGTTTTAAAATAATTATCTTAATATTTAATTCAGACTGAGAAAAAATAAGAAATCATCTAAAAATTTAGCATTTTTAATCGTAGGTACTTTAAAATAGGGATGAGAAAAACCTTCCGGTTTTAACCGAAAACCGGTTTTTTTACTTCGCAATAACCGGTTTTATCGGTTGTTTTTTGGTCCCAGTTATAACCGGTTTTTTATTTTTAAAGTAAAAACCGGTTATTAGATTTTTACGGTGATTAGGTTAGGTATTATCATGGCAAACTCACATCAGCCAGAAACAATTAAATTTTATTATAATATTTCGTTGAAAAGGTATTTAAAATCATAATATTTACATAAGAAACATCATTATATTTTTCACACTTGACTCTTAACATTGAAAGTGGGTGAATGGCTTTTGCTGATTACCAAAAATAATGTTCTGACTATGAATATCGAATTACTGATTACGAATACGAATCTCCAAGGATTTCCCTACGTTTTTAAAATGACAGGAAGTAATAAATGAGTTAAAATGTACCTATTACACAAATATACAAACGTGTTTAAAGTAATACATGATAATTGTTTTTTGATGGTGGTAAAAATAAAAGATGAATTGCATTATCCAATTTATTTTTAAGTAAAATATTTGTGTTGATATTACATATTTTTTTAAATCCCATTTGAAAGAGTCTGGGAAATTTTTTATAAATTGCAATGGTTGAGGAATTTTTTGAGTTTGGGAGGAGAGGAAAATTGGTGGATATTTTAAAGGATTATATTTTTAAATGGTAAATTAAATTTGCATCAATAATTGAATACGATAATTGCATATTATATTCTACTCTCATAATATATTCAATGACAATAGAACCTGAATTATTTCAGCGCTCTATGTTGAGCAGTAGTATAATATTATATTTAATAATAATCAATAAATATATAATAATAATAGAATAATAAATAAATATACTAATTAATAGAATAAAATGGTTTTATTAAAAATTGTATCTTATTTATATTGATGTTCTTTCGATAGTACTAATTTTGATAATATTGATATCGAGTCGAATGAAGTATCGCAAACTAAAGTGCATTGTAAATGTAACTTTGTAATATATATATATATATATATATATATATATATATATATATATTTATATATATATATATATATATATATATATATATGTATATATATATATATATATATATATATATTATATATATATATATATATATATATATATATATATATATATATATCCGGTTTTTTTTAGGCGTTACGCCCGTCCGGTAGGGATCTATGGAGGAGTATCACTGAGCCGCAAGCCCTTATCTCTTGCCGTACTGCTCCACCATAGGCCGATCAGATCCCAGCATATCCTAGTGTAAGCCGCAGATTCATCTAGAATTTTAAACTGCTGCGTTAGACTTTTTGTTTTCTGTACACCGAGCTGGGACTCGACCCACATCCACTGAACCATTCGACAGTGAAGCGAATGAGAGGCAGCCGCACAGCCCGCTGAGCTATCTGACCGACTATCTGTAATATATTGGAATAAAAAAACCGAAAAACCGGTTTTTTTTGGCCGGTTATAACCGCCAGGTTAAACCGTAAGCAGAAAAAACCGGTATAACCGAAAACCGGTGTTTGGTCAAAAACCGCCATCCCTACTTTAAAATAATTCTTAAAATAAAATACTAAATTATTACTATTACTATTATTAATATTATTATAATTACTGATAACGAAACTGTATACCTTTACGGTATGCATCTAAACATTCCGTATATGTATTCGGCACCTAGGACTTTTCTATTGGTTCTTTGCGGTACTCGGCAATGTTTCAACCAATAGGCGGCGAGGTGCCAGACACGTATACGGAATGTTACTCTGGTGCCAAATTCATATACGGAATGTTAAAAATATTCATAAACCAAAATAGACAACTTTTTATTAAAATGAATTAAAAGGAAACTGATTTTAAAATATTTGTTAATGTGTGATTAAGGAAAATTAAAAGAATGCAATAAGAAATAAAACAAAATATATTTAAATAAATTAAAAAAAATTTCAAATGTTTAATGATTGTGACTGCTTTTTAATCTTTTTTTAGGAGGTTCATCTTTAGGTGGTCTTCCAAATGGTAATCTTTTTGACCCTCTAGTAACTTCCAACTTTCTTCGACTGATTGAAGTAGATTGCACTCTTATATTGGCCTTGAGTCCAAATCGCCTTGCCGAGGAACTTCCTGTCGTGTTTAAAAAACTTTCCCAAGCCGTTTTTGTTTGAATCTGGGATAATCTTTCGTGCAGCAATTTTAAAGTTGATGAATCAGTTCCAAATGTAACATTTTTATCTTGTAGCATATTAATAAAATCTGTAAACGAAAATGCTTGTTGTTCATCTGTTTCATTTTTGTTTAATATAATATCTTCTCTAACAATATTTTCATCAATATTATCAATGCTTTTAATAATATAAGGTTCTGTAATACATTGATTGGATCCTGCAAGTCCGCTATAAAATGAAAAAGGTTGAACTTTTTCGCCAAAAGCTAATTTAGCTACGTCGTATCGATCTTCAGGAGTAGTAGCTGGAACGTTTCAAAAAGATATATTAAAAAAATGTGCAATCGCAGCTTGATGCTTGCAAAAGGCACCCAATCTGCCAATTTCGCAATTGCAAAATCCTGTTTCTATATCGACTTCGGAAAGCACACTATTATTTTGCTCACTAGAAACTTTGTATAAATTTTTAAAAAATTTACTTATATCTTTCTGTTGTAAATATTTAATTTCTCCTAAAAAAAAATTAAAAAGGAGTCACAATCTTTCGTCCAATATCGCAGCAAATCAAACAAATGCAACTAAACATGGCGAAGGGCGTTGAATTACGCATAAATATTACATTTTAAACATTTGAATTTTTTTTAAATTTATTTAAATATATTTTGTTTTATTTCTTATTGCATTCTTTTACTTTTCCTTAATCATACATTAACAAATATTTTAGAATCAGTCTCGTTTTAACTCGTTTTAATAAAAAGTCGTCTATTTTAGTTTACGAATATTTTTAACATTCCTTATATGCATTTCGCAGCAAATAAACACATAGCGAAGGGCGTTGAATTACGCATAAATATTACATTTTAAACATTTGAAATTTTTTTAAATTTATTTAAATATATTTTGTTTTATTTCTTATTGCATTCTTTTAATTTTCCTTAATCACACATTAACAAATATTTTAGAATCAGTTTCCTTTTAACTCATTTTAATAAAAAGTTGTCTATTTTGGTTTATGAATATTTTTAACATTCCGTATATGAATTTGGCACCAGAGTAACATTCCGTATATGTGTCTGGCACCTCGCCGCCTATTGGTTGAAACATTGCCGCGTGCCGCAAAGAACCAATAGAAAAGTCCTAGGTGCCAAATACATATACGGAATGTTTAGATGCTTACGGTATACCTTTTCAGTCCTTCAGGTAGTTTTTTGTTTTTCCAATTTTTTAGTCATTTCAGGAATTTCTTCTTTTTCTAAGGCTACTTTATCTCCATCATCTTCTCTATCAGAACAATCATCATGCTTCCTCTGCTTGGACAAGGGTCACATCAACTTCAGTTTTCCCTTTCCCGTAAAATACAAGTGTAGGAATCTCATCTGAAAAGATTTTATTCTTTAAAATCTTGTCATAAATTCTAATCTATTTAATCCACTTTTGTAACCGTTAACATTCACTGTTGTTGTTCCAAATATTAACAAATGCAGAAACAATTACAATTGATTTTTAAATTAACTTTTTATAATGTTAGTTATTACCTAAATACCAACAGCCCAATGAAGTTTGTTTCAACACAACAGCAATATAAGAATAAAAAAATAAATAATTAGGTACCAAGTGAAAAGGATCATATTCACCAGCCATTACCAATAGACCAACAAAACCTGTTTACATTCCAAATGACTCAAATATATATAAATCATTTTATACAGGCACTGTAGCCGCCCTCTATTAGAATTATGTTAAAATAAAATAAGTCATATCACAGATATCTGTGCCGAAATATAGGCTTCGTAATTGTCACCGTCAGGTCCGAAAATATTAAGGAAAAAGAGTAGTTTATTACCTATAAGGTTATCGGTGAAAACTTTGTTAAATGTGATGTGATATAAATTAAGTTTACATTTCTATAACGTATATACCTAACATGTCGATTTTGTCGAAGTGCCTTTTCTATTTTGTTGTTAGAGTTTACAATATATTTAATATCAAAATATTAACCAGATATTTGTATTTTGTGACCTTTGTAAAGTAGTGTTCACGCCTCTATCTAATTCAAGTTTATTTTATGCATTTTACAATCCGGCAACATAGTAGCGTAGGAAGATATATCATGCCATATGTGAAGATAAGGCGAGCCCCTAAAAGCACTCCAAGGGCGACAGCATCATTCAAATATGAGAAGTCGAGGCCGGTGGACACCAGCGAGCGAAACAATACTTATTAGTGTTTTATTTATGTATTGTTAATTCAGTAAAGTCAGGTTTTTCACACGGAGTTTGATTATTTACCAGCAGCACACGCGAAGTGCATATCAAGTTTCAGCCAAGTAGTGTTAACCGAGAGCTGAAATTCTGATTCAATTTCAGCTTTAGTCACACCAAGAAAACATTGAAAAAACGCCAAATTGTCTCAATAAGATATATGACAGCATATCTTCAACATGGAGACCTCTCATAAAGAAAATATCGTCACCTCCACACGCCAATTAAAATCCTACTGTCAGAAATATTCGCACCAACCTCAACATATCGGCAAAGAAACGAAAGGCAGAATTTACTAAACAGTCATCAGAGCAATAATGACATACGCGGCAGAAACAAGACCTGACACAGACAGGACAAAAAGGATGTTAGAAACAACAGAGATAAAACATTTATTGGTAAGACACTATGGGACAGAGCTAGAAGTACAGATATACAACATATATGCACGGTGGAGAAAATAAAAAACACAAACTGGGTAAGAAATAGAACGTAGAATGGAACAATCATATAAGCCAAATGACAACAAATAGTTGTAAAAGACGGCAAGAGACGGTTCTCCAATAAAAAGACGATCAGTAGAAAGACCACAAAAACGATGGAATGAAAACTTACTCAAGGCACATTGAAAACCAGACAGAGTCATGTACATATAAAAAGGAGAAGAAGAAGAACCTCCACCCAAACTACGTTACCATTGACGGTATATATGCACCGTCCTCTATTCCCAATAGCAGTAAAACATTAATTAGTGATCAATTTAGTAGTAAATTAATTACTATTAAACTCTGAATAAGCCACAATTAAAGATAAAAATACATTTATTGACGTTTCAATTTCCACTTCGGAAATCGTTCTCAAAATACAAACAGTAAATTAAACAAATTTTGTTTTTTGTTACATAGTGAAAAATTCTTCTAATAATTTAATTTTACCTGACTCATTTATATTGACAATTCAGACATACATTATGCATTTTAAAGTAGACGACTTTAAAATGATATTGCCAATATTGTTGAGTTGCGTTCCTGGGACGACTTTACTTATAAGATAGTTCATTCGATTACATGAAATCAACTTTAACTTGAGAATATCAGTCAGAAAAAAATCATAGCATGTAATTCGTCTTTAAAAAGACAAACACATGACATGATGACAGTAAAATTCTCCTGTTAGTGATTCCATAGTAAATTATGAGGTAAAACTAGGAAAAAAACCTCATAATACTATCCCGACATTGTAAGTATTTGTTCGTGAATTTAGTTTACCTTCAACAAACATCAAAATTCTGATTTTATATGTTACGTTATTTAAAAAACATAAATGATGTATTCTCTATATGTTACTGACTTACTAATACTGGTATTTTTTTATTAATAACTTCCTCTTTCAATATTGGTAACCAGATCCTACTACATTCTGCCGAGGAATTTGCGACACAATTGGCCTCATTTAACATAATTAGAGCCGCTTCTTTGATTTTTCTTTTTTTACCATCCGTTTCTTTTAGGACTACATTTGAATTATTCCATTGAACCCTATGTTCATTATTCCATGCGTGTTTATAGATTTGAGATCTATCAAATTCTTTATTTTTAATATAAGATTGATGGTCACTTATTCTAACATTTAATGGCCTTGATGATTCACCTAAATAAAACTGATCACATTCACAAGGTATTTTATAAATGCAATTCTTTGTCCTTTCTTGTTCATTGTTAGGTTTGGTTTTGGAAAAAATAGATCTCAACGTGTTTGTTGTTTTGAATGTTGTTGAAATGTTGAATTTATTTCCTATCCTTTTAAGTTTTTCTGATAGTCCTTTTATGTACGGTATTGTTATTTTCCTCATATTATTCCTTGTGTATGCTGTAGGATCTCGTTCTAAGTTGTACTGTTCTATGCGATCGATTGTTGGAAACTCCTTATTTATAAACGATAAAGGATAATCATTTTTTAATAAAACAGATGTTAACAAATGTTTCTCCTCCAAGAACGAATTTTCATTAGAACAAGTAATTTTGGCTCTATCGTTAAGGATTTAACTATTCCTTTTTTACATTAATATTGTGATTTGATTTGAAATTTAAATATCTATTGGTGTGTGCTGGTTTTCTATACACCTGAGTCTCATATCCAGTATCGTTCTTAGAGATTAAAACATCCAGGAAAGGTAGCGTGTTATTATATTCCTTTTCCATGGTAAATGTTATTGTCTCTTCTTTATCGTTTATATCATTTAGGAATGTGTCCAACAACTCTGATCCATCATCAATGTAGTAGTGTCTTGATGTTCGGAGACCTTAGAAGCACTGAAAAAAACATCAAAGAGGATGTCGAAAACTCGGCGCAGTAATAATCGACGCAATTCAACCAGGAAGACTGTTGTGAGTGTAATATTAGTTAATATTAATTTCGAGTTTTAAACTACTACGTTCATTTTTTGATATTTTGGCTATAAATATAAAATATATAAATTGTAATAAAAATGACTTTTCCCATTTCCTACGTTTAGATTTCTAATCCGGAAATTGTTTTCCAACATTTCCTGAAAAGAATGTAAATAATAATTTATCAAAAAGTGTAACGTCAGCAATAAGAAATTTTATTTTTATTAGAATTTTTACTCTAACTCATATATTAATATTCAGCGAAAAACATGGCACCAGTAAAAAGTTTCAGAACCACGTGTTAACATCTTGATAAATCTAATGAATATAAACACTATATTTTTATAATCTTTCTTTATTTTAAAGCTCCGTTAAAGCTTGTCCCATATTTTCCTAAAACAGTGCTATCAATCACAAAAATCTCAACAGTACCTTTTCTAACCTTTGAACTTTTTACAAACACTAAGAAACTGTATCCTACATTCTAACTTGAACTTAGGCCTGATATGAATTTAATATCCGTGGAATTTTTTGACAGCAGGGCACGAGTAGACGAGGAAAATATAAATCTTCGGTGAGCACCTAAAATATTAGACGAAAAAGGAGAGGGAATGAGTTAGTGAGGAGTAACGTCATATGTTTAAAGGTTTTGTTTAATTTAAATCTTTAATAATGTCAATATTTGAAAATAAACATTGCAGTACAGTAAAGAATAAACAAATAATCTCAATAGTTTAGTTTTTTTTTATAATAACATTCATTTTAAAAATTCTGCAAGATACTTTAAAATATCTTACGTTTTTTACTTTGGGAGTTTATATTTGAGTCCATTTGTAACGACAATATTTTTCTTACATCAGGGTAAGAAGAGTATCAGGGTCGCGGATAAGTTGAAATAAAGGGTTTTGGATTGGGGCATCTACGAATTAAAACTAAGGGATACTTACATAAATATCCTGGGCAATTGATAGAACAAACAGATCAAAAATAAACTGGGAACACCTCAAGAAATTTGATATAGGGCGCCACTTGAAGGATCCTAGCTTACAGAAGGAAAGAAAAACTTCTTCCCTAGTATCTAAAATAACAAAAAAGGTTAGGAGATTTTTCTAAATAAAATAAAAAAATAGATTGGAGAAACAAATCTAACATTTATTATTGTCTCAAACAGTTTTCAAAAATACAGCTTATACAAAGGCATATTATATAAAAATAGCTGTCAAATACAAATGAAAAAACTTACATATCTGTTTACAAACGGTTACAAAATTTTTTGAAATGGTTCCTAGTAGATAATGTGGCCAAATTTTATGGATTTCCTTTTATAAAAAATAAAATTTAATCTTTACTATATATCAAAATGTCTTTTACAATAGATTAAATATCAAACTGTCATACGTCAAAACAAACATTTTTAAAACAGGATGAAATTATGACATGACAGTTTAAACCACGCCCTAACATAATATTTATTTTAATTACAAATATTTTTTTAAAAAATAATTTATAAAAGAAAGCAAATTTTGTCTTTTTAAAGAAAATGTCTATTTTTACTTTAAAAATTAATAACGTAAATGTTACCTCAGTTCACACATGTTAACTTAAACTTTTGAACAACTGGCTAATTTCTGTGGGGTATCTAACTGCACATCAACGGAAAGCTTTATTGAAAGCTGAAACTGGCACATTCAAATCAAAACTGCTACAATATCATTCTACGTGAGGTGAAAAGGCATCTTGGAAAGGAACTGGATTTCTCAGAAAACGAAAAGAAAGCAGGAACTAAACTTATTCACTTTTCAAACATTATAAATCTTCAGCAAAATCAAAACAGTGGTTAGTGGTCACTCTTTCAAAAACGACATATTACATAGAGTGAAAATTCCACCATTTTTGGCGAATTAATGCCGGCTTACCACATCACAATTAAACAAATTCTTTACTCAAACTCGTTCAAACTTCCGGCGTTACTGCGCTGTAGAAAATATAATACCAAGGTTGCAATATTTTTCTGGAAACGTTGAAGTTAAAAAGCCATAAATTGTTTTGTTTAGCAAATACGTCTTTATTTATTGAAGAATTATTGCGTATTTAAAAATCTCTACAGACAACACATTTCTAGCATACCAGGAGCGTACTATGATAAATATAGAATCAAATTTATATTATTATTTAGACATCAAATATAAAACGCTACACATTTCATCTTCAATGTCTATGTATTTTTTTATATCTTGTTTTTATTCTTTCCAATTTGTTCTTATCTTTTTTGCATACTTTCAAAATTTAGTTTATTTTTTATACTATACTTATCGCCACGAAAAACGGAGCACTTTCATTTTTAAGTTCAAAACTTAAATGTTTCCTCGAAGTGCTCGAAATATTGCCTGAATTCTCTTTTTTATGCCTAAAATTAAATAAGAAATGTGAGAATTGAAATAAAAAAGTAGAAACATTTTTGATAAGGTTTGCGTCTAGACCTAATGCTAGCCAATCCATTATAGGTATGTTTACTTCATTAAAAAACTGTTGAGTGATTCTCGCACTGTGAGGTTTGGCATTATTATACATCAGAACAAAGTCATTTCCAACAACCTAACCTAACCTAACCTAACCTAACCTAACCTAACCGAACCTAACCTAACCTAACCTAACCTAACCTAACCTAACCTAACCTAACCCAACCTAACCTAACCTAACCTAACCTAACTGAGAATTTCATCAAGGTAACTGGTAGCTGTTATGGAGCCTCTAGGAACAATGTGCAATTCTGTACGGGCCTCAAGAGAAATTTCAGCCCACACCATAATTGGGCTCCCTTGATAGCCTACCCTAGGGCTGAAGGTACATTGTACAAAACGCTCATGTGGTCTTTGCCAAACTCTCTTATGGCCATCTGAAGACCGCAAGGTAAATCTGGACTTATCGGTAAATTAAAGGTGCCTTCAATTATTTACAGTAAAATGAGCAGGGTTTCTGTAAACCTCAAGCCACGCAGCTGGATGGCGCCGAAAAAGTTGTAGGTCTGTTGCAGGTCTGCGACTGCTTAAATTTACTTCTCAAAACCTTCGTCTAATTGTTCACATAAGGTAGTATTCGAATGTACTGAATTTGATTTCGGATTTGTACAGCCGTGACACAACGAAGTCGTTGACTTTGTAAGAGGATAAGGCGTTCATCACGAGCACTAATTCTTTATTGGGGACCGTGTCCAAGTCGTCTAGTATCCGATCTAGCTCCGATTGCCAAGATACGTGTAAATATACAATGCACAATACTATTAAATATTTAATACTTTTTAGGAACATACCTCTTACTTATTTCGTCTTCAAACAAAGCAACAATAGCAGCCGCTGTTTTGAGATTTACAAAAATAATTGAGATCTAATCAACACATACAGATTTAACTTTAAATTGTAACAATAAAATACTGAAAACTTTGTTTTCAAACTTCCACAAAATTTATTTTAACCTCTTATCACTACAGCTGTTTCGACTGATTGCCTTTCTTAAGTGATCTATTTTTGGCATGCGTTTACACTTTATAGTTTCTAATGAAATAGGTTGAGAAGGGAGAACTGTTTGTCTCAAGTTGGTCATTCACAATTATTATATCTGTTTTTTAATTTGTTGACTTTCATAGATTCTAACAAGGATAGCTTAAGGCCTTTATTTTGAATGTGAAGAATTTTTAATTCGTCATTAAAAGAATGATTGTGATCTAGAAGGTGAAGTGCGTATGTAGAATTTGTTTTTCTATTATTGAAAGCCCATTTATGTTCTGCTATTCGTTTATTAAAGTTTCTACCAGTTTCATTACAAATTTCCTTTGACGTAAAAAATCTTTTTTCTTAGTATCCCTCCTACAGAAACTTTTATTCTAGTAAAAAACCTTTTAGACCAAAATAGTACAAATCCAATAATTACATCTGAAATTTTACTTGTTCTATAAAAACTAAATCACATATTGTATTAAATCTACATGTAACCTTCCGGAGCGATTGTCTTATCATATTGTTCCCCCATAATTCCCAACTTTTATTAAGGTAGTGAATTTCAATCCTTTTGTTAATCACTGTTTTTAAGGTAGCCTGATTAGCATATTTTTATAATATTTCTTTTGTTTTGAATCGCACCCTCAGTGAAAGACTGCAGTAACTCAAAATTTTATGAAAATGAAGTAATCATGGAATTCGATTGTAAACATGCATATCTATCCCCTGTAAAACTTTAGCAGCTTTCAAATGCTTAACCAGCTAGATATTACAACAACAACAGTTTAACTATTTTGCGTTTTTGTACAGAAGTTTCGTGCAAAACTGTTGTAAGGCTAATGTAACAGAGTTACAACAGTTTTGCACGGAAAATTGCAATAGTTTCGATAACAAGCAATGAAAGGCACGATATAAGTAAGATATTTGGTATTGTAATATTGTAATATTGTAATTTTAATAAGAAGTCGTTTGACTATATGTTTATTAGATTGGATTAAAAATAAATAAATTAGGACTAATTATTTACAGCCAAAAAGTATTTTTTATGAACTGAAAAAACAGTTATTTTAAAAACTTGTGTATTAACAATACGGACAGATTACAAATATCTATTCTCAGAAAACTTGTCTATAAAAACTAAATCCCAAATTGTATTAAATCTTTATGTAACCTTCCAGGGTGATTGTCTTATCATGGTGTCCCCTCGTAATCCCCAACTTTTACTAAGGTAGTGAATTTCAATCCTTTTATTAATCATCCTTTAATATTATTTTATTTAAATTTTTATTTTTGATTAATGTAATATGGACTTAAAAGCATGCAAAGTCATAATTAAATGGTAATTTTTCTTAAAACTTGTGTCTTATTTTACCGATATTAGCATGACAATAAACAAAATCATCTTTATCTCGAAACTTACTTATTCTGACTTACTGCAGTCTTGCACTAAGGGTGCGATATAAGTTATATAATTTTTTATATATCTATAATATCGTATCTAAAAAAAGATTACAAAATAAGTAAAACAAAATTGGTGGTATTTTTGAGTTTTTAGTCTACAACTTAACATATTTCTCAGGTTTTACTATAATAAGATGTATTCAATTTAATGATTTTAAAAGTAGGTATATCAAAATTTACGTACGAAATATAAAATCTCAAAAATATTTTTTTTAAAACGTCGAGAGAAAATGAATCACGTTTCTTTATACACTGCATATTCCAACCCCGAATATTAGAAGTTTAAATATTTACAGAGCAACGTGTTTGCCTAACATCAATCAAATTGATCCTCGAGAATATTGGAAAGAAAAACAGGCAGAAACTCTCCTGAAATCATACTTTTTATAAGAAGCTGCTTTGGCCTGGGTAAACTATCCGCATTTTGACGAAAGTTTAAGAAAATGAAATTACAAAAGTTGTTGGGTTAACAGTTTACATATACATACATAAAGTATTTTGTTTGTAGGGTTTAAAAATGAGGATCGAATTGTTTAGGACAAAAAAATATTTACGAGATAAGAATAAAAAAAGCAAAGAATGTGAAGTATTTTATTCCAATCTTTTAAACAACTTTTTAGAGTTTTTTTTATTAAGCTTACTATAAATATAAAAAAGTAGTGAGATCCGGTTTTAAACTATCGTGTTTACTCTTTAACGAAAGCTCTCCAACGAAAATATTTTGCCTACAACATGGAGTAATAATAAGTGGGGTAGAAAATTGGGGACAAAAATTATGGGGGTGGAGATATGGCAAGCCAAATAAATCGAAACGTATGCGAACGGCACTCAGGGTTTGTTAACAGAGCTGGGGTCGTGTATAGGTAAATGGTAAAGGGGTTGGATTGGGACAACTACTGAAAAATGAAACAAAGGGTAATGAATATCTTAGGACAAACAAAACAAAAAGAAACACAAAACAGGAAACACCTCTGGTAATTTAAAAAGGACGTTACTTCGAGGTGCCTAATTATAACTATTAACCATTAACTTCACACTGCTACTACAGAGTTTTTTATGAAAAGGGGCAAAAACAAAAAACTTTACGAATTCGACGTGAATTTGGACATAAACCTGATCGCTCTTGACCGCGGCTCCAACGAGAGTGATGAAATTATCTTTTAAAATTGATCGCATAATTTGGAATAAACAAAGCACTTGTATAAATAAAACACAAACATTAATTAAAACGCAATTATTAATTTGAAAACGCAGTATTAAGCACTTCAAATAAAACATTAAAAGAAATACCGAGGAAGTACACATCTGTTAAATAATAAACAACTCTAAAATGGTTTATGGTAACTCGAGCCGACCTAAGAAGGAATTAAAATATATTTCGGGTATTTTAAATTTTACGATAGGAAACTGAAATACACTGAAATTATTCTTCGTTATTTTAATTCATATATGAGGGGATTTCAATTTAATAGATATACGAGGGGATTCCAATATATTTTAAAGAATTTTGAAATGCTACAAACTCATATTAGGAAATAATATTGAAAAGAAAATATATAGAGTCCAGTGTACAGTAATTTACATGTTTTTTTAAGAAATATTTTAACCTAAAGAAATAGCTTAAAGAAAAATTAAAGACTTTTCCACAAAAATAAGATCTCCCCTAAGTACTAGTAGTTTTTAAAAACTTGATCATAGCTCTCAAGATGGCATTGAAGACCGAAAGCTCAGCAAGGAAATAAATGTCTACATAATTCGAACATACCTTTTTTTTATTTTTTGATTTGTAATAAGTGTGTACAAAAACAATCATTAATAAAAAAACAAAAATTGATTTCAAAACACCCAAAAAAGTTTAGAGAAACATTAGCAGAAGCTAATGTTTCTCCTACCTGTGACTACCGCAGACCCTGACAAGTCGTGAAAATATACAAAGAAGTGGATCACTGAAGTCATCAACAATACTAATCCCAAAGACAAAATAGCTAGGAAAACAGCTGGATGACTGAAGAGACTCTCAATCTTGAAGAAGAAAGACGAAAACTTAGAAACGCCACATAAAATATAAAACAAAAAGAAATATATATATACGCACCATAAATACAACTATAAATCACTTGTACAGAAGGAAGAAGAATAATATATTAACGACATATGTTTACAACTAAAAGAACATGCTGACTGCCGAAAATTTAGAGAACTTTTCTCAAAAGTCCAGAGTATAGCGAGAGAATTCAAACCGCAAACACAGATCATCAAAAATAATAGTGGAAATAATATAACAAACTCAGATGGTATCGCAGATGTGTGAAAACAGTATTGCAAAATACTATTCTCTAACAACGACCCAGAGAATAATATAGAGAAAATAAGTTATGGAAAAGAACCTCAAATATTGAAATCAGAAATTGAGGTGGTAATTGAAAAGCTAAAATCCAGAAAAGCAGAAGGAGAAGATGGAATAACAATTAAAACACTCAAACAAAATGGGAGAATTAGAGACAGAAGTAATGCAAACTCATAAAAATTTGAAAGAGCACTGACATAAAAAAAGACACAAAATTACGCCTTGTTCAATCATTGATATTTCCTATCGCCACCCATGCTTGGACAACTAAAAAGGCGATTCTAAGCGTATAATGACATTTGAAATGTGGGCCAACCGCAGAATTGTGCGCATACTATGGACTACCCATCGCACAAATAACTCAATTCTAGCAGAACTTAACATAAAAACTAGACGCATCACAACTATCAACCAAAATCTACTAAGATGTTTTGGACATATAACTAGAAGAAGAGAAGGCATAGAGCAAATGATAGTTGAAAGTAACGTAGGGAGTTAAAGATCTAGAGGAAGATCTTTAGTACGATGGTCGGACCAAACACGCACAGGAAAGAAATAATTGGAGAAAATAGTTAAATGGAAAGATTTTATTAGTTGTTTGACATAATGCTCTCCTAGTGGCAAACCATTGGTTTTATTTTTCTTTCCCAAATAGGGACTTCCATCTAACATATATTTATTGGAGGAATCACATAACATAACAATCTTGATCCCGTACTGTAAAGGTTTATTGGGCATCTTCTCCGGAATCCTAAAAGTTGTTCATCAGTTGTAAGATATAATAATAGAGTATATGAAGTGTGGCATATTTCCATAAAAATATCTCATATTTTGAGGATATGTGTGAAAGGATCATTTACTTGTCTTTCTTGCCTTTATTGCTTTTTGTCAAATCTGAAACATTTAGTAGAAATGTAAAGCGATTACAACTCATACACGTTTTGTAAAACGTTCCTAAAATTGAGGTGTTAATCTTGATATTTGATGCACATTTTTATAATTATTATGTTTTTCAGCTTGTCTTACAATTTATGCATTTGTATGTTACAAAATTATTTCAAAAAGCGTGTTTGGAAAGAAATGTAAGAAGTGTACATTAGAAGTATTACAGTGTTTAGCGGTTTTTAGTGGGACCTGATAAGAAGTGAATAAGATTTCTTGTAGCTGTCCTTGATTTATGGGGAAATTTGGTCGACCTCTTATGACCATTCTTACCTTTAATATATTTTTTTGTTGGACCACTACATACTTTGATTTTCCAGATATTGACGTAGAAACTTTGTCAATATCCGAAAGGGCATCTTGCCCTGTCGGTTTATTGGAACAAGGAGATACAATCAAATCTTCGACAGCTTCATTATTCGAGTGTGCAGATCCTATCTCCAGATTATCTTCTGTAATCCAGGGATCTTATGTAATTTACTATTTTATTTGGAAATTAAGCCACAATGTTAGTTTAAAATTAATTTATTTGACATTCTACTTATTCTTAAAATTTATATTTAATACAAGAATACAAAATGAAATAATGATCTAACAACTTGACGATGGAAATAGCAACAAAAAATGTAGACCTACTAATAAAACTATTATAGATACCAGAGCTTCGTAAAATTGACGAAGAAGGTGTGAAAACTATATTGTAGGAATTTTAAATGCTACAACTGCACCCGACACTATCTACCTAATGACTAAATGATAAAGTAACCAGCGGCTCAAGACTGAGCATTGACTGTAAGTAGCCGAAAATACTTAAAGAAGTATTCGGATAGTAAAGTTTACGAATGCTTTGTTATCTAGTGTTAATATTTGCTGATTTATAAACCTCTGCCAAAGTATAAATATTAAAATTCCTCAATTTTTTTAAATTTCATTTAATGTCTACCCTGCCTTAGTTATTTTTCAGTCAGATTTTCTAATACACCTGCTTATGGCAAATATTTCATGGTGACTGACTCAAAACAAATTTATTCAGAGTAGTGATGACCGCTATTGCAATCATGATACTATTTCCTTGACATGTCGTGACGCTACTTCCGTGACGCTCGCCTCAACATTTTACCATTGAGAAAAAGTAATGCAATGCCATTATAGAAGTTTTGCTTTACACATTAAATGTATTTAGCGGGTTCATTGCACCTACTGCCATTAAAGTACAACGGAGTAATATTACCCTACGATTTGTTCGTTAAATAAACGTTTAAGCTAATATTGGATTATAACTGCAGCTTAGTGAAAGTTTTATGATAAGTCTATTCTTTCCTATTATCGCTAGGTATAATAAAAGGTTATTTTTGCCAAGATCAATACCGAACGAGGCGTTAGGATGTTGATGGCCAAACATTAATGGGTGTTGTAAAACTTTCGCAAATGCCAATGTTTTAATCTAAGCAAAACACTTTATATGGAAAATACGTTATTATTTTGGGTAATTTACAAAAGAAGTAAAATATACTTTTTATATGTTTATAATATATACGTTAAAACAGTAACTTCATGCAATATATATGCAATGAAGTGGGTTTCAAAAGAAAAAATCTTTTGATCACGAGGATATCTGTCAAAGGGGAAATAATACAAGGAACTCATAGTTCCATTCCTATATTTAAAGACGTTTCGCTTGTGGAATTCACAAGCTTCATCAGTTCAATCTAAAAAATATTACCATGGTGGTAGGCAATAATATACAAAAACATGGAAAAAATAACTTACGAATGGTAAGTGAAGTATAAAAAGGTGTTAAACAAACACACCATTCCCTTGGTAACTGTGGTCAATACATTAAAATGTTGTTAAAATCGTAGCTTGAATGTTTCTGTGTAGTAGCATTTGTGTATTACAATGCGAAAAAGTTTAATTTACAAATGAAAGAAAGAATAAAAACTACTACCAAGCTCAATAAAAAACCCGTCAACATTGCACGTAAAAAAAACTAACTTACAACAATAAAGTGTAGATATACAATTGAAGGGCTGAGTGGATGAAGGAGGTATGTAACATTTTTACAAAAATCTAGTTATTCTCGTAGATGAAGGAGGTATGTGTTAATATGTTTTGTGGAACTAACAGTAGCACTCTAAGGGCCATATTAAGAGAAATACTAATGTCCAGAAGGAGGTATGTATCAACAACTACTTATATTTGTAGTGGATGAAGGAGGTATAAAACATAAATAGCACATACCTCCTTCTTCCACTAGTGTCCTGATCAAGTTCTGTAACATACCACCTTCATGCACGTAACAGCTAGCTGTGAATGAGCTGTTCACCATTTGACAAAAACGATTGTTGTGATTAACACGTGTTTTGCGAATTTAAGTTGTGTTAAGTAATATTGCTCACATTGATAATTGAAATGACTTCAAGGGGAAAGATAATGTTACAGTTAGCTTTAAATGATAATATTTTAACTGCCAGCGAGAGTATTGACAAAAATATAATACAAACCATAAAAAATGAGAATTCTAACCTACAAATGCCAATTTCATCAACAAGTAGTGACTATTCTACAGGCAAGAATGAAGTTCGCCAAGAAGAATGTAAGTATCTTTTTTATAAAATATGAAATTCACGTAGGAATATTTTGTTATATTCAATGGTACCTATTTTTTATTTTTATAGGGAAAGTGCCATATACTTTCACAATGTGTCCAAGTGTTAACTTGGAGGTAAACAGTTCTGCTCTGACTTCAAATGTATAGTTTAATATCTTTTGTTTTTTTAATCATACAGATATTCGAAATTACAAATAATACTACAGTTTTCCTTATGTAAAAACTGACATTAATAAAAATTAAAAAATCTAACAAAATATTTCCAACTGTTATTATTATGAATATGGAAATTAACAAATTTGGCAAAAGTTTTATGTCATGACTTGGTCATCTGTTTTGTTATGATTATTATGTACTTTGTTATAGCAAGCCACGACTTATAATGTGCTAAGGGTAGATTAAGGACCTTATAACTACTTCAGTAAATTTACTATATCTTTTGTTTTTCAGATGATGGAGAAGACAATAACTACGATTCAAGTTGCGATACCTTATTCGGGGACAACTCTAGTGATGAATACGTGCCAGATCTGGAAGACTACATCAACTCATCATCAGACAACGAGGTTGATAATGAGATGGTAGATGCACAGAGTAATAATGAACCGATGGAAGAAGAGAATGATATACTAATGGAGGATAATAACATACTAGTAAGTCAGGCAAAATCTAATGAAAATATTGTTGGACAAAATGAAAAAGAGCATATATTGCCTACAGCCCATCGCAAAAAGAAACATTTCCAACCAAAAATAAAAGTAAGTAGAAAAAGGCAACGAAATGTTGATGAATGGAAGAAACGAAATGCTACACTCTGCAGGCAAAGAGGAGAGGCCTACACAAATTATAAAGGTGAGTTGAAACCTGCTAAGAATATTGTCAAAGGTACTAATTTATGCCCCGAAAAGTGTCGCCGACAGTGTTCCCAGGTATTTACAATTGAAGACAGGGAAAAAATTTTGTCATCGTGGTACAAACTGAATATAAATGCTAAAAACTCTTTTCTGTATAATAGTATCAAAATAATCCCCACACACCGACAAAGAACTGGAGCTTTAAACACACAAGACCGCCTCATTCCAATATAACGTAACATACGGGGCAAAACAAACTATTACATGTAAACGAGCTTTTGTTTCGTTATACAACATTAGCATGAAGAAGGTTGACTTAATCCAAAAGCAAATTAAGATGGGTTTAGCTGCTCCTCTACCAGACAAAAGAGGAAAACACTCAAATAGACCCAATAAAATTCAAGATGATGTTGTAGCTTATATAATCCAGCATATTTCAAGTTTCCCTTCAGAATTAACTCATTATTCAAGAAACTGCAATATCCATAAGAAATATCTGTCACCGCTTTTATCGCTTTCTATTATGCATAAACTTTATATTGATACATGTAATGCAGACAAAGTCCAAAATAGATTTAAAGTTAAAGAATGCACGTACCGCAATATTTTTAACAATGAATTCAACTTATCGTTTGGACACCCGAAAAGTGACACTTGCAGCACTTGCGATTCTGGTGCTGCAAATGAGGAACATATTGAAAATTATAAAGCAGCGTTTGAGGCTCAGAATATCGACAGGGAACTAGTCAAAAATTCAGATGGTGTTGCATATATGACATTCGACCTCCAACAAACGATGCCGTTGCCTAGACTCAGTACTTCTAAAGCATTTTACCTCCGCCAAATGTGGTTCTATAATTTAGGCATATATATTATAACTAAAGAAGTTGATAAAACCATTTTTTGTACATGGACTGAAGACCAAGCATGCAGGGGTAGTAGTGAGATCGCTAGTTGTCTTTTAAGAACCATTGAAGTTGAGCTGGCACTTAAACAAAAAAATCATTTAATTATTTGGACAGATTTGTGTGCAGGGCAGAACAAAAATTTCCTAATTGTGTGTGTTTATGAGTATCTTATACAAAAAGGAATATTCCAAATAATCGATCATAAGTTTCCTGAAGTAGGTCATTCCTACTTGGATTCAGACCGGGATTTTGGCCGAATTGAAAAAAGATTAAGGAAACATCAAACTATTTGTACTCCACAACAATACCGTGAAATTATTGCATCTGCCAATAAAAAGAATAATATGGTTATTGATATGCAACATCATTTCAAAGACACCGAGAACCTTCTAAATAAAATGCAACTGATGAATAGAAAAAAATATGTTCTAAATGAAAAAGTATATTTCCGTGATGGCATTAAATGGATCCGTGTAGATACCTATGGGTCCTACCTCTTCAAGGAGAGTTTCGATTATGGTACTCCTTTTAAAAAAGTCAATATTTTTAAAAATTTGAAAAAGCCCTCCACACTTTCCGAAGCTTTTGACATTCCAAGACTTTTCAGGAAAACCGGTGCACTATCAAAAGAGAAAATTGATAACTTAACACAACAACTTCCCTTCGTTCCAGAACAACACAGGTGGTTCTATGAGCTTATTTTGCGTGAAAATAATGAATAAACTTAAGGGGTGACAATTTTCGATATCCTTGGTGTTATTAAAATATGTATACGTATTAAAAATAAATATTATTTTGAATATCTACACAACAGTATTTTCAATTGTATGCATATAACCTGTTTTATCCTTTAGACAAAGATGAAATATACAAAATATTTGTGGAAGAACGAGGTATGTACACAACATCTTTTTTTTTGTCTGGTTAGCAGATATTTAAACATTTTCTCAACTTCCATATTAATTTCACCACTCATGAGAACAGTATGATTATTTAAGCATTTGAAAACCAATAACTACAAAAAAGTTCTACAATGAAAACTTTGGGGTCAAATATCTCAAAACTTACTTTTTGTTACATACCTCCTTCATCCACTCAGCCCTTCAATTAACAAATTTAAAAAAAAATGAATAAAATGCACTGGCACAGAGCTGAATCTTTTTGATATAACAATTCAGCTCTGTGCGTTGAATAATGAAAGTAATGAAGTGAAAACTCAACAGTTTTCCGATTTGATCCGCGTCGATTTTCATTGTGCCGAGCTTTCGACATCTTCATTGTTGTCTTTCTCAGGGCTTTCGAGATCTTATTCTCCCAAGCCCATAGACACTACTACACTGATTAATAACCAATGTGTATATACCAATGTTACAGTGGGGATTGATGCGAGTGTTGGCGTGAACATTTCTGGCAGTAGGATTTTGATTGACGGGTGGAGCAGACTCCAAGTTAAAAGTAACCATATGCCGTCCTCTCCTTTATTGAGACAATCCTGCCTTTCTTCAATTTCTATGGCTTCTCGGATAATTCTTGGTTTATAAAAGCGAATGGAGGCTAAGGTTTTGCAGTTTTCAAAAATAATTTTGTGGCCTCTATAAAGATGGTGTTGACCTAGAGCTGAAATTGAGTCGGAATTGCGAACAGAAATGGAATATTCATAAATCCTATTTTGGATTCTACGATTTGTTCGGCAAATGTGGATCAATTGTGCAACCTTAACCTAATATTAAAGAATTAAAAATTATCCTTTAATAGATTAAATTAATTAATTAAAGAATTCCCATTAAAAGTCCCGATAATGCTTATCAATATCTTGTAAAAATAACAATTTTGATAGCAGCTCTTCTTTTAGCCTGTTATGCCGGGTCTAGACCAAGCAGACAAAACAAAAACATTCATGTTTCGCGACAAAGTGGCGATAAATCGAAAACATTTGATGAGACATTTCTGAAACAATTTTGTTTTGTTTGCAGATTTGAAAACTTTTTCAGGTCCCGTCTCAGGTCGGTAAAGATCAAAAGGTCTGTGTTTTGTCTGTGTTTTTGACGACAAGTTGTCGACGCAGTGTGGACGCGTGTGCGTGCCAAAACGAGTTAAGCAGTAAGAGAAATAGAATGTACAATTTTTATCAAAATCAAGTGTATTTTTCTGTTGTGTAGTGAATAAATAAATACTAGTGTATTTTTCTAAACATGTCGGGGGACAAAAAGTGGAATACACAAAATACATGCAAGTTAATAGAAATTTACAGGGAGCATCCGATATTATGGGACCCTAAAAATAAAGATTATAAAAATCGCTACAAGAAAGCCGATGCATTAAAGGAAATTTCTTTATCGCTAAATGTGCCACTAAATGATGTTGAAAAAAAAAATAAAGAATGTTAACAACCAGTATGCTAGAGAAAGACGAAACTACAAGAAACTTAAAAAATCTGGGGCTGGGAAACTTTTCAGTTCAAAATGGTTTGGTTATGGTAGGAATCACCTGTTGCTAAAAATCTTAAAGTGATTGCTAACCTTTCTGTTACACTCATAGCATTTCTAAAGTTAGTATGTCTTTTTGCAACTGCAGGACCAACAAGGCATATTAGATTCTCAAAATCTTCGGTAGACATTCTTAAAAAATTTTGAAGCTTGATCGAATTTCACCACTTAGTCCAATATCATCTGCGCGCAGCTGAACTAACAATTTGTCTATCGAACAACTTTCTCGCATTTTTAGGCTTGGTCTAATCCAAAAACGTTTGGGTTTTCGTTTAGCAACCTGAGATGATGATGAGAGCAAAAAAAAAAACAACTTGCGGCTAGCAATAAATCTTCAGTTTCATTTTTTTCTTTATTAAAACGCCACATGGTTAACCAACACTAATCACAACAACAACGTCACCAACTGAATTTTGTTTTATATTTTGTTGTTGTTCTGTGTGGACAGTTTGTCTCAATTTTGTTTTGTCTTTTGACGACAAATTTTGTCGCCGATTTATCGTGTTTTTGTTTCATAATTGTGTTTTCGTTTTGTCTGCTTGGTCTGGACCCGGCATTACGTTGCTGGGATATACCAGCCAGTGAAAGGAATCTATACTTAAATGGTGTTTGATGTTTTCATTTAACATCGATATTACCATCGATGTCAACGAATACTTAAATATCGATGGAAAAACATCGACCACCGAGTTCAACATCGATGAACATCGCACAATATAATCAATTGAAATTTATAAATTGATTCAAATCCCTTAAATATATATAGTGAATAATATTTTAGGAATTATTATGTAAAATTACTATTTTATTGTTTTTTTGTTAAAGTTTTATTATGTTAAAGTTTTATTATTTTATTTTTAAGCTGTGTATTCTAAGCTACCATCATAGAATAATGTTTCCATATTTCTAATGATATCTTAATATTTGTACGAATGGAATCATTAAAATGTAATTTGTGATATTCACAATAGTCATACATATTTTAGATTTTTAAGATTTTATCTTTATAAAAATATGGTTTAGAGAACTTTAGGCTTTTTTGAATAAGCACAAAAGTATGTAATGATCATGTTAATAAACTTTATTAGATATTCTTATAGCACCTTCTATATTATTCATAATTATCTGCCACCTTTTATTACTTCTCGGAAGATTTATTACCATCGTCGACTTAGTTTTCTATTTACTTGACATCTATTGTTTTTTTTTTGGTATTTACTATATGGTTATTTTTATAGGAAGGTGCGAATATGGACCTTGCTAGTAAGTCGGCCCCTAGTAAATTTGTCACTTCCGCCAATGCCATTGTTAATTCACGCATACATCTATATTTATCTATCGAAACTTGTCAGGACCCGAGAACTACCGCGTTTAGCCTTTAGTCGACTTACAGACAGAGCTCGCTTTATTCACATGCTTAACAAAACTTTTTGCCGTTCTTTGGTTTCTGTTGTTTTTTCGAAGTAAGCAGTTAGAAGTAATGGATTTTGACAAGAGCTATGAGTCATGCCAATTCAGTACACAAGTTTACCTCTTATTTTCAAGGTCATAGCTCTTATTAAAATCCATTACCTATATAAACATTATGTTTCTCTGATTAGTGTGTAGAAAAACTATTCAATATCGACTTTTAAAGGTACCTATGAACATTTTGCAATAGATATAAGTTGTTTTTGATAATTTGTTTATAATGTAACTATTGCTTTAAAATTGCCCCTTAATCAGTATGCATATTACGTACACATTGAGGGGGCCATATTATATGTTTGCACTTTATTATTTTTTAGATGTCTCGTACTGATCTTGCTCATAACTCTGAGAAAAAAAGCAGTCAAATCATTTGCTGTACCAGGAACTATGTAAAGAAGGCTAGTTCATGATCCTGAGTTATCATTAGATCTGTTATTACCAAAACCATTAGGTAGAAAAACTATTTTACCTTTAACTCTCGAGAAACAATTAGTCGATTATCTTTTGCAAATGAAGTGCACCTTTTATGGACTTACTTGCTTGCATGTTATCGGATAATTCAGAATTAGAAGACAATTTAGAAGTAGCGGAATATGAGGCTGAAATTCTGCAGGTAATTTTTATTTTTGTTTTATGTACGATATTTCTATCTTGAGTTTTTTATATTTTAGCCATCTGAGAGCGACAGTAATGATTATGATAAACTAGTTTTGGGGGCAGTAGATTCCACATTTATTTCCAAGAATGGTACAGTTTGGAAAAATCGTCCTTTACGACAAACTAGATGTCGCACAAAAACTTGCTCGAAAAACCAGGGCTTACAGAAAAATCTAAAAATGTCGCTAAAATTAGTGATTGCTTCAAATTATTTGTAGATGAGAAAATTGTAGAGATCATCGTCAAATGTACAAACCAGAAAGCGGAGAAATACTTTCAGGATTGGAATGGGAAAAATCCTAATAAAACAAGAACCTGGTTGCCAACTGATTCAGTGGAAATTTATGCGGTCTTGGGACTCTTGATTACGGCGGGGTGCGCTAAAAGCCAATAGGGAACCAGTGCACTGTTATATATTTATATAGTTCGAATTTATTTGTCTTTATTCTAATTTATTGTCTATAATCTAATTTATTAAAACTCACGATAGCTAATTACTAATTTATTAAATAACTTTTACAAATGTATTTATTTCACGTTTCGTACAAGTAAACCGCGTTTACCGATCTTCTTATGACTGACTTCTTCAATAAAAATCTTTCATTTATATACACAACTGTGTCATCCAGAAAATTCGGCGGACTTCTTGAATAGTCTCGTATTTTGGTGAAGGCGCTCGACTCGTTTTTCAACCTCGAGACGTGGATGATTCACCAAAATTAGTGTCTAGAGATTTCTGGTAAACAACTGGTAGCTAAGCTCAGGTATATTTTTGACCTACAAATTACGAGAATCAATAAAAAGAATTAGTCATAAAATATTTACAGTTCTATATGCCATAACATTTAAAATCGTAACATTGCCCCCTCTTAAAAGATGGTTCCTCCTGGAACCTTGTCGGGACTGGAACTGGAGCGGCATGCTGATATCGGCAACTGGACCCTCTTTTACACCTTCCAGTTGTATAGAAATGACAAGGGACAGTTTTCTCTCCGCACCAGTAACTATGCGGATTGCAACAGACTAACACCTGGACTTCGGTGTCTTTAAAGATTTCCTCCACCATGTTTCGTATAACCCTCCAATCTAATTGGTGGCACTCTAACTTTGGCATGGCTAACTTTTGCACGTCGGACTCTAGTACGTGCTCTCTCAACTGAAGTAAGGCTTCCCATACATCTCGGTAGGTAGGTTGGTCACGGGCAGTGTCTTTTGTTACCAGGTAGAAAAGGTAACGTGATGCATCTTGAAGTTTCAAGGTTTTACCAGGAGCTGGCACTTGGCATTGAAGTTCTGCAACTCGACCAAACTTCCTTCGAAAGACGGATGCCAACCCTGGTGCATCTTTGATACTGGCCGGGATGGTAAGGGCCAGTGAATAGTCATCGGGAAGCGCGAGTAGATCTTGCCTTTCTTCAGTGGTAACACCATGTCTTGCTTTACCGGTACCTCCATAGGCACCCATGAATTCCTCAAACGTGAGGTCAGACACATCTTGGACTTGGTTTACTTCCACTTCTTCATCTACGTCGTGGTCACCCTCGAAAGACGCCAACCGTTTATGGTGTACTATCATCGGCTTTCCTCTCGGGATCTTGCTTATTCGGTAAATAACATCATTGATCTTCTCCATAATGAGGTATGGACCTTCCCAAAACTGCTGCAATTTGGGAGAACAACCTTTTCGCTTTTTGGGGTTATAAAGCCAGACTTTATCGTTCTTCTTAAAACACCCCTTTTCGGCTTGTGTATCGTACCGTTTCTTCATTCGGTCACTAGCGATTTGGAGATGGGAACGGACCAACTCGTGTACATCGTCCATTCTTCTTCGCAATTCGATCACATAATCTTCACCTGCTACATCTTCTCCAGGTCGACATCCAAACTCTAGATCACAAGGTAGTCGCATCTCGCGTCCGAATAGGACTCTGGCTGGTGTCTGGCCTGTTGATTCATTAACAGCAGATCTGTAGGCCATTGTGAAGAACGGGAGATATTGGTCCCAGTCTCGCTGATGATCGGACACCATCTTTGTCAAATACTTGCCAACTGTTCTATTCATTCGTTCTACCATACCATCCGATTGCGGATGATAAGCCGTAGTTCTTGTTTTCTTCATACCTAGTCTATCACATATTCCTTGGAATAAATCGCTTTCGAAGTTCCTGCCTTGGTCACTATGGATCTCCAAAGGCACTCCAAATCGGCTGATATATTCTTGGATCAACTTATCTGCAACGGTGGCCGCCTTCTGGTCTGGAAGTGCGTAAATCTCGACCCACTTAGTGAAGTAATCCATTACTACCAACATGTACTTGCCTCCATTATCACTTTCTGGAAACGGCCCAGCAATGTCCAAAGCTATTCTTTCAAACGGGCTTCCAACATTATATTGTCTCATAGGAGCTCTCCTTTTTCGATAAGGCCCGTTACTCGTAGCACAAATAGTACATTTCTTACACCAGTCTTTTACATCGTCGGAACTGTTCATCCAATAAAACCGTTCCCGAATTCGCTGAAGGGTCTTCTTCACACCAAAATGCCCTCCTGATGGACTGTCGTGTAACTGACGAAGTACTTCGGCTATTCTGCTCTTTGGAATCACCAACTGTCTTCTCTTCTCTGAACCGTCATCATTTTCCAGGACTCGTTTGAGCAAGCATCTTCCATGATAAATGAGTCCCACTGGGCCCAATACGTCTTCACTACTGAGCCTAGGTTCGATATTTCTTGCCAAGGTGGTCGACGGTTTTCCTCTTTCCATTTTCGGATTTTCTGTATAACTGAATCTCTCTCTTGTTCTTCCCTGATCTTGGTAGGCGTCCAGTCGTCGTGAACCACCGTCGTTCTTAGCACTGCTGCTTCCTTGGATTCCGTTTTGTTGCAGTGAGAACACTCTGCTGGGCATGGCCTTCTGGAAAGAGAATCAGCGTTTCGGTGGCTAACTCCGGCCCGGTGCTCAATCTTAAAATCATATTCTTGGAGTCGTTCGATCCACCTGGCTATCTGACCCTCTGGATTCTTAAACTGCATCAACCACTTAAGGGCGGCATGGTCGGTTCGGATTAAAAACTTCCTTCCATAGAGGTATTGATAGAAGTGCTCTACTGATTTCACTACTGCCAGAAGTTCTCTTCTCGTGACGCAATAATTTCGCTCAGGTTTTGAGAGAACTTTACTAAAATATCCAAGGACTCTTTCCTGTCCTCCTTGAATCTGAGACAGCACTCTCCAATTCCCACATTACTTGCATCTGTATCTAAGATGAACTCTCCTTCTGGCAGTGGATACCCTAAAATTGGTGCTGTGATTAAATGCTTTTTTAAGGTTTCAAAGGCATTCTGGCAGTCTACATCCCAGCGGTATTCTCTTGCTTCCTCTGTAAGTCGCGTTAATGGTTTCGCGATATCTGCAAACTTCTTAATAAACCTCCGGTAGTAAGTACACAGTCCCAGAAAACTTCTCACTTGATGTTTGTCAGTTGGTTTTGGCCATTCCTTAATAGAATCGATTTTTCCCTTATCCACGGCCACTCCTTCTTTACTGACTATATGACCCAGATAATTGACTTTACCTTGAAATAGCTGGCACTTCTTGGGGTTTAACATCAATTGGGCAGCTTTAAGTCGATTAAAAACGTTTTCTAAATTCTTCAGATGGTCTTCAAATGTCTCCCCAAGACGATTATGTCGTCTAGATAAACTAGGCATGTTTTCCAAGATAACCCTCTCAACACATTTTCCATAAGCCTCTCAAATGTCGCAGGAGCGTTACAAAGTCCAAATGGCATAACGTTGAATTGCCATAATCCAGATCCTGTGGTGAAGGCTGTCTTTTCTTTATCTACCGGGTCCATTTCTACCTGCCAGTATCCAGACTTCAAATCCAAAGTGGAAAATAATTTACTTCCAGCCAATGTGTCTAATGTGTCATCGATCCGAGGCAGAGGATAACTATCTTTCTTGGTAACGTTGTTCAGCAAACGGTAATCCACACAGAACCTCGTTGTTCCGTCTTTCTTCTTAACCAGGACCACCGAGAGACCCATGGGCTCGTAGAAGGTTCTATCACCCCGTCTTTCTTCATTTCCTGAACAATCGTTTCAGCTTCCTCTCTTTTCGTCTGTGGTAATCGTCGAGCTGTTTGACGAATTGGCTTAGCATTACCAGTATCAATTTTATGCTTAACGACGGTAGTTCTTCCCGTCTTTCCTCCTTTCGGTACGAAAATATCACGATACTGCCGAAGAAATTCCCTTAATTTCCTTTTCTCAATCTGATTCAGAGACTGTCCAGCAACCGCAACCATTTGATCAAATTTATCGTTGGAATTATCAGACGTTGTCGTCTGACGGATTATGGATGTGACAGGTACACAAGTTCCTACTTTTGTCTCTTTCTTGATGGTCACTGGGTAGTCATTGACATTAATAAGTCTCACAGGAATTTCTTTAGCCGAAGTCACTAATTCTTTTCCAATTATGATTCCACGGCCAACTTCGTCGTCATGATTCCAAGGCTCCATCATAACAGGTGTTCCTTCGTCCACAATTCCCTGTAGCCGCGCTACTATTATCGTTTCACTTCTCGCAGGCACGACTGTATCTTCTTTAACGGCTGCTTGCATAGTGTTGTCATCATGTGGATGGAGAAATACCTCCTCGTTACCAACTTTGATTACTTTATTTTTAAAATCCAATTGGAATCCATGCGTATTCATTACGTCCATTCCTAATATAACATCCTCTTCGATGTCAGCAACTATAACAGTATGGACGAACTTTTCTGCTCCAATTCCTAATTGTACCTGGATTTCTCCATGAATGTTAGCATTTTCACCTGTAGCGGTCCGCAGTCGCAACCTCGTTGGTAACAGTTTCTTACGGCTGTTTATAACTGTCGGGCGAATAATGCTTCTGGTCGCTCCCGTATCCACCAACAACGTATGCTTTTTACCATTTATTTCTCCATCTACATATACACTATCTTCACGACATTTCAAAGAAGCTATTAGTATGAGAGGGTCTTTGGAAGAGTTCTGGGTCGAAGCTGCCCCCCTAAGGCCGACCCGTTCTAGTTTTCCTGATGGTGAGTTTCTTGATTTGTGTCGTACCTAGGATGCTTACATGAACTTCGTACGTGTCCTATTTCGCCACAATTCCAGCATCTTATGGTCTTCGTTTTCTTGTATGTCATGCTTTTCATCATATTAACGAGCTGGTCAAGTTTATCTTCATCTTCTTCCTCTTTTACAGTCCTAACTTTACTGTAACCGCCAGAGGCCTGCGTAGCTGACTCGTATTCGAGGGCGGCGGATAAGACATCAACCAGCGTCTTGTGACGAGCTAATCGTAGTGTTCTTTGCATCTCATGATCACGAAGACCATCAATAAACGTTTGAACGGCCAACTTTTCCATCATGTCTTCGGGAGCTGTTGGATAAGCATATCGCACTAATCTGGCAATATCTACTTCATATTCTTGAAGAGCCTCATCTTTCTTTTGTCTTCGATTTTTGAGCTGCGACTGATATACATGCTCTAAGTGTTCGTGGCCATATCGCATATTTAACCTCTTCTTCAGTTGTTCGAAATCATCCGTCTCTTCTACGGCTATGGTCTGGAGCACATCTAAGGCATCTCCTCGAAGAGCGATAGTCAGGTTTACAGCCTTTTCTTTTTCAGACCATCCATTCGCTCTTGCAGCTGATTCGAACTGTTTCATGTAGTTGTTCCATGACGATTTTCCGTCGAAAGTTGGAACCTTGACATGAACATAACCTCCGCTTCCTTCAAATTTCGGCCGTGTTTCTAACTTACATTTCGTCTCGTCTTCTTGTGTCTCTATGGTAATTGGATTGTTTACTCTCTCTGTTGTGTCTGTTCCCTCAATCTTCCTTTCCAACTCTTTCCATATCTTCTCTTCGAAGGCCATCATATCGGCAGCAATTTGGTTTTTTAATGAAGACACTCTATCGTCGAGGGCAGACATCTCAGAGGTGACTTTAGAGATGTTAGCAGAAACCTTGCTTTCCAGAGAAGCAATCTCGTTAGAAACTTTGCTTTCTAAGGAAGAGATCTCGTTAGAAACTTTGCTTTCTAAGGAAGAGATCTCGTTAGAAACTTTATTCTCCAATGATGCGATATCACAGGAACCTTGGCTACATCGGAAGAAACTTTATTCTCCAATTTTGAAATTGACGCGATGACAGCATCTTCAAATATATAAGTTTCCGGATCTAAACCCTCTTCTCCAAAGCATTCTTTAGTCGTTGGACTAACTCAGCCTTTTTTCCGGTAGAAGCTAATTCTCTGTCCTCAAGATGCCTTCTTAAATTCGTAACTGTGAGCTCGTAAATCGTCGTCATATTTCACTTCTTTTTATTTAAAGTTCAAATTAGATTTATTTAAAATCCCGCTTTTTTTTATTTGAATATTCCACTTCTGACTCCACTGTTATATATTTATATAGTTCGAATTTATTTGTCTTTATTCTAATTTATTGTCTATAATCTAATTTATTAAAACTCACGATAGCTAATTACTAATTTATTAAATAACTTTTACAAATGTATTTATTTCACGTTTCGTACAAGTAAACCGCGTTTACCGATCTTCTTATGACTGACTTCTTCAATAAAAATCTTTCATTTATATACACAACTGTGTCATCCAGAAAATTCGGCGGACTTCTTGAATAGTCTCGTATTTTGGTGAAGGCGCTCGACTCGTTTTTCAACCTCGAGACGTGGATGATTCACCAAAATTAGTGTCTAGAGATTTCTGGTAAACAACTGGTAGCTAAGCTCAGGTATATTTTTGACCTACAAATTACGAGAATCAATAAAAAGAATTAGTCATAAAATATTTACAGTTCTATATGCCATAACATTTAAAATCGTAACAGCACTTTTTGTGGTGTCGAAACCCTTTGTACAGTCGATCTGTTTTTCTGGCTGCCATGTCACGCGACCGATTTCTAGATTTAATTTCACTTATGCGATTCGATGATTTAAACACTAGAAAAGAATATAGAAGTTCTGACAAACTAGCAGCTTTTAGGGAAGTGTTTACAAAGTTTGTAGAACACTGTAAAAAGAGTTTTCATCCAACTTTTGATGAACAACTTCTAAGTTTTAGAGGTAAGTGTCCATTTAGAGTCTACATGAAATCAAAACCAGCCAAGTATGGCATCAAAATATGGGCTCTAGTTGATGCAACAATTACCTATGCTGCTAACCTTCAGATTTATACTGGAAAAGATGGTAACAAACCAGAAAAAGACCAGGGCAAAAGAGTAGTACTTGATTTGGTTTTATTTCTAAAAACTGGTTATGGCATCCCTACTGATGATTTCTTTACCAGTGTTCCCTTGGCAAAACAACTCCTAGATCGACAAATAACATTATGTGGAACACTTCGAAAAAACAAGCAGGATATCCCTCCAGCCCTACTACCCAATATTTCTAGACAAGAAAAGTCCTCAGTTTTTGCCTTTACTGAGGAAATAACAATGGCGTCTTACGTTGCTGAAAATAATAAGGCAGTAGTTTTATTGAGTACAGAACATCTTCTTCTTCTAGTTCCATGACCGCTATCGATCGTTGGATATCATGTTGGCTACCATATTCGCTATCGTGACTTTATTGACAGCAGCTCTAAATAACGATGTAGTTGATTTTCCTTACCATTGCCTTAGATTTTTCAGCCATGATGTTCTTCTTCTACCAGGACCACGATTACCTCGGATCTTTCCCTGAATGATCAGATGTAAAAGATCATATTTTTCAGGGTGTCTCATAATATGACCGAAGTATTCCAGCTTGCGTTTCTTTATTATATTGACCAGTTGTGTTGTTTGGTTCAGCCGTCTAAGGACCTCCTCATTTCTAACTCTGTCGACCCGCTTATTTTCAGTAGTCGTCTGTATACCCACATCTCAAAGGATGTCAAGCGTTTAAGCATAGCCTCAGTTAGGGTCCACGCTTCTACTCCATACAGCAGGACAGGAAAGATGTAGCAAGATATCATACGAACTCTAAGGTCAATGCTAAGATCATGACTGCAAAGTACGTTTCTCATTTTTACAAAGGCAGCTCGGGCTTGTTCTATTCGGCTTTTAATTTCTGCGGTTGGATCCCAGCTCTCATTGATATTACTGCCGAGATAGACGAGTTTCTCTACTCTGTCCAGTGTGGCATCTCCGACTTTTATACCGTCATCATGTATATAATTTTGTTTGCTAACTATCATATATTTAGTTTTCTTAACGTTGAGTTTTAATCCATACTGATCACAAGTCTGTTTTATTTTGTTCATTAGATTTTGAAGGTCTTCTCCGCAATTGGCAAGGACTCAGGTATCGTCGACATATCTAATATTGTTGACGGTTATTCCATTCACAATAATACCTTCGGTTGTCTCCATTAAGGTTTCCTTAAATATTTCCTCCGAATATAAGTTAAAAAGTAAAGGCGACAATATACAGCCTTGTCTCACTCCTCTTTTTATATTTATCTCATCCGACAGTTCTTGTTCAACCTTTATTCTTGCCACTTGATGTCAGTATAGATTTCTAATTATTCGTAGATCTTTATCGTCCAATCCAGCTGTTTCAAATATTTCTAGCATTTTGTTATGTCGGACTTTGTCAAAAGCTTTTTCAAAATCGATTGCACAAATATACACATTTTGATTTATATCTCTGCATCTCTGTACTAGCACCTGTATACTAAACAAGGCTTCTCTTGTGCCCAAGCCACTCCTAAACCCAAATTGAGTATTGCTAATTCTGTCCTCTAACAGCGTATAAATTCTGCTGTGTATTACTCGCAGAAAGATTTTCAAAACGTGACTCATCAGACTTATTGTCCGATATTTACCGCATGTCTTTGGACGATGTTTCTTAGGTATTGTGACAAATGTCGACTTTAACCAATCAGTTGGTAATATCCCAGTGTCATAAATTCTGTTAAAGAGATTACACAGAGCTTTAATTAGCTTTAGTACAGAACATAGCGACGATAAAATTAGCGGAGAAGAGACGGACTATAAGCCAGACATAATCTTGCAATACAATTCTACAAAAGGTGCCGTAGATACTATAGATAAGATTGTAAATGAATATTCTTGTAAAAGAGCCTCTAAGAGATTGCCATTTGTTTTGTTTCAAAATCTTCTAGACATTGCAGGTCTGAATGTATACATACTGTGGACGACAAAGAATTCCATTCGTGCGTATGAAGCTTCTCACAGACGCAGAGAATTTTTACTAAACCTGGACCAAGAACTTATAAAGCTCCATGTCGATAGGCGACTACAAAGTCCAAAAAAATTCCATAAGAGGATTATTAACGCGAGGTACGAATTATGCCCACCGCCACCAAGGGAGAATCGCGAAAACGACGCCACCATCTTGAAATCCTCAGGGCGATGTTTACTTTGTCCACGCAAGAAGAACCGCAAAAGCAGAAAAACGTGAAATTCTTGTAAATTCTTTGTTTGTGCTGAACATCAAACAACCACAACAATTCAAACAATAATATGTACAAAATGTAAAGCTAATCAAAAAAACGATAATTAATTTTTTCAAGACACCATATATTTTTTTATTGTTATTGTTATATTCAATAAAAAATACTTGCATTTGTTTTAATTATGTTTTAACTAAAATTATTGCATTATGTTAATATTTAATCTATAAAAATGCATGGTTTATATAATGTACCCCCTCCGGCAACTACAAAATAGCTTGACCCTTCGGTAGCGAAAGGTTAAATTTATTTTTATCATAGATATTATCTTTTTCAAAATATCTAAGATAAATTAAAACAAATGGTTGTTTGTAATTATGTATTTTTTGTTCTATAATGTTTTATAAATATTTTCCTTAATATCAGCATATTCAAAATAAATCTTATTAACAAAGTTTTGCAAATATACACACAAAAATAATGTTGGATTGATTTTTTTATTACAATCAACATTAGCTGTTTTGTATAACAACTAACTGCAATATGTGGCATCCAAATATAACACAAATTATTCAGTGAGTCCCTAATATAAATGAAAACGCAAATATAAGTTCATACGAGGTACATCTAAAGAGCAACTAATACAGTAAACTTAACTGATATTAATAAGCCCAAATTAGAATTCGCTATACCAGGAAGGTGTAAAGACACGCTGTCGGGGCAAAGCCATTTTAGAAATTAAAGTCTGCAGTATTACCCGCATTACCATCTGCATCCATATGAAGAAATTAAGACTCGAGGTTTAAAACAATTTAACCGTTTAGCACGTAAATGTTTAAGGAAAGCGCCTGTGGTTCCAAGCATGAAATATATATTTAAAATTATAACGAGGGAGGCAAAGGCAAATCTGCAAGCAAGTTTTGCTATAATGAGAGTTAAGCGGAAATGAGGCGGCTTTATCTTGAAGAATTGAACGTTCTAACACTGCAGCCAAAAATTTTAATTAAGCGTGATAAATGGTTTAATCTCTTTATTTATTCACACATTCTGCGCGACGACAATGCTGTTAACACAAATGATTAAATACGATAATATTTTAAATTTACACTACATTAAGCATAACGGGAAAATTAATAATCTTTATGATTTTTTCTTTACAAAAAGATAAAAGAGCAGTGCCAGATATAACGCTTTTAAAAAAATCTCAAATAGAAATCATTTTAAAATCAAATATTACACTAGTTATATAAATAAATTCATTTTTAGCCTTATTAAGTACTATATGAAAAAATCCTGAAATAGGTCGATTTTTTTCTCAAAGTATATTTTAATAGACCAGGCAATATTGCTGATATAAAAGTTGGGATAACGGAAAAAATTAACAAAATAACCCGGAGATCATACAAAATGTTGTGTGACTATACCAAAATCGCCTCGATTATTGTCAAGAAGTGAATAATAGTGGCCAAGTTAAATATTTAATTTAATTGTAAAAATCAATTTTCTCAGTTATGATTGCACAAACTCAAAAAACTTTATATTGCTGAACAGAGGACTAAAATCTCTTTCTAACAAGTTGTCACACGACCCCCTTTGCTATTCAAAATTTTCGAGGGAGTGCTTATAATTTAAAGGGGTTGCTAAAGGGGGATATCATTTTCATACTGTTAAGTGTCCTGTAAAATTTAAGAAAAAAACCTCGGCCTGTTTCAGATTTTTTTCACATAGTATATAATAACGTTAAAAATGAATTTATTCCATATATATGGACCACATGGATATACAAAACAAACTGAAAAAAGTTTTAATTATGATGGCATATATGGACGTAGTTATGCAAGAAGAAACCAACTACCAAAATATAAAATTTAATAATATTGTTTATATGACATAAGAAAGGTTTAAATTTTGTTTAGAAAAAAAAACCAATGGCTTCAGCATCAATATTTTGTTTTATAACAGTTTGAATCAACTACGAAAATAAATCAAAGGAGCCATATTGCATTTTACAAAAAATAACCAGTAACCAGTGTTGTTAACTTGTTGCTGTAGTAATTTTCCCTGCATCGATTATGTTTTTAGTTAGTGTTCTTTTTCTTTAAGTGCAGTTTTCTAATAGGAGGTTGGATATTATCATCACTATCTTTACTTTATCTACTGCTGCTATGACGATCTCTATAAAACTGCATTTAAACCAGTCCCTTAAATTCTTCAACCATGCCACTCTCCTTCTTCCTATAATATTCCTTCCTCCTCTTTTCTTTCCCTGTATTATCAGCCTTAGCAGTTCATATTGCTGTTCCCTCATTACGTGTCTCAGATATTGTAACTTTCTTATTTTTATTGTGTTTATTATTTCGCATTCTTTACCCATTTCTCGCAATACTTCCTTGTTAGTTTTCTTCTGTGTCCATGCTATTCTAAGCATCCTCCTATAACACCACATTTCAAAGGACTGGAACTTATTTATGTGTTCTTGCTTTAACGTCCTGCTTTCAAGTCCATATTGCAGTAACGAAAACACGTAGCATCTCAGTGCTTTTATTCTCAGTTCTAATCTAAGGTCTTTGTTACAGAGAATTGTTTTCATTTTTACAAACGCATTTCTTGCTATTTCTATCCTAGCTCTTATTTCGGTTGTTTGATTATTATTGTCTGAAATCTAGGTTCCTAGGTGTTTGTATTTATCAAACTTTTCTATCGGTACATTTCCCAAATGTATGTTTGTTGGTATATTTTTTGTTTTCTTTGTTATTATCATGTATTTGGTCTTTTTTATATTCATCGGTTTGTTTTGTTTACCAGTAATTGGAGTTGTTCAGCAGAGCTTGCCATAATCACAGTGCCATCTGCATATCTTATGTTGATAATAGATCTTCCGTTAATTATTATTCCTTCATGGGTTTATTATCTATTACGATTTGTGCTCTTTGATTTCAGTAGAGGTTTGTTCTTATTCGTAAGTACCTGCGGTCCTTTCGTTTCTGTTGCCTAGACCATATCCTCCATATACCATATACATTCTTCTACAGATTACATTATTTATCAGATTACTGGTATCTACTTAAGTTTTGTAGTGATGTTTTTACATTACTTTTAAATGTAATATTATCGATTGGTTGTTTATTTACTTATCTACAATTTTTCCCTTAAACACAAGAAATTTTTCTCACTATTCAATTGTGATTGGTTCCGTACCGCAAACAAAGAATATAGAAATAATGATAGCTAAAGGTATGTTTGTGGTTTCAGGAAAATGTCGAGCTCCCTGTGTTTAATGGTGAAAATATGGTTTCTACTAGTAATGAGGATGAAAACATTGTGACTGACCATGAAAATATTACTGGTAATAACTATAAGGATGAAAATGTAATCAATCCAGTTAGTTATACCGATGAAGATGTTGTAATATTTACTACAACATACAATAGTGATAGCAATATGATCCTCGAGAGAAATAGTGATGAAAATGTAATGATTACTAAGATTTAGCCTAATACTGATAAAAATTTAAGTATTATTTTATTAATATATTTTATTACTAATTACTATAATTAGTATTATTTTATTACTAATTTAAGTATTATTAAGTATGATTTTCCTAGTATAAAAAAAAAGTTAGTTTTCTACTAAAATGAAAATATAGAACCTCCATTTCCTGACGAAGAAATCATCACGCCATTTGCTCCTGATGCTGGTGTTGCTTTAACAAAAAGACAAAGTGTTCATATCTACAAAAACATTCAATGAGTCCTTAACTTTATAGTGTGCCATATATAGCACAAACTCTTTTTGTGGTTTTCGGGAGACTTTCAACATTCTTAACTTTTAGTACTTAACTAAGCAGAAAATATTGTGCAATACCACAATAGAATAAATTTCAATGGTTTCTCAACGTAAAAAACGTTTTTACTATGCAAAATAACCTCTAACTTTGAGCACTGTTTCACGTGTTTCAGAATTTCAACAAAAATAAACTTGAAACTACGCACAGCTGCCTATCTTGCTGTCCGAACTATGCCTCATAATATTATGTCGCGTACAATATTAGTACCTACGTGTCAGATATGGGCTGCCATGCATCTACGATAAAAATTGAGTTAAAACATTGAAAATTTTTTTTTTGGTTTGTGCCATTTATGGCACATGATGCTGTAAAGGGTTAATATTTTTTAATATTTAAATTTGTAAGCGTTTTATTAATAATGCCTAACTAGCATTAAATAAAAGTTTTTCTGTATCTACAATAACAGTGCGGTTAAAGGAGACTTAAATAATTTGTTATACTAGCTCCTACATAGACTGCTACACTATTTGAAATTCCACTTCTAATTCAATCACTTCTAACCTAAAAACGCGTTTAATATCCTTATCAATCCTTTTATCTAAATTGCAATATTATACCATTAGAAACAACTAAAGTCACAAAAATATATGGAAAAGTAAAAAAATTAGTATGTAATATATTCAAATGATAAATCTGATATAAAAGTTCAACCCTCTCTTACCGTAGAAGCGACATAAAAATATTAATCAAATGAAAGTCGCACCGTGTACTTTCCTTATAAAAAATGTCTTGCGTGTCAACAAACAATTGGACAGTCCGTAATGAGAAGGTTCGAATCTAGACCTACCAAATCGAAATTAGTATTTTCAGAAAAAATCAATTTGCTGAGACCTAATAGCATCTGATAAAGTTGGGTATATAAAATTTCATCACTAATAGTGTGACTTTAAACATTTTTGTTGGCTAATGCCACCTTGCAGCCCTGGCTATCGCCATTCTTATCTAAACTATACATTATAAATCATAAAGCAGCAGTCAATAGCCATGGGCGTAATAGAACGATAAATTAATTAATTTAGATTACCTGGTCACGCAACATGTGTGCTACTTGGATTATGTATAACTGGAAATTATTGCTAGGTAATACTTGATTTAAAATGTGTGTGTTCCTGTAATTGTTTGTGTATTTTTATTACCCTAATTACAAGTAAGATGTATTTAAATCTTTGTAAAGCTCTTAATCACTGATTCTATACAGTAAAAGTAACTAATGAGTGAGATATTTTCTTTTAAAACTGAATGAAATTACTATTTCTCCATTTTTTTTCCATTTTATTTAACAACAAATTAAAAAAAAGCTCTACATAGTGTGCTTTAAGCAAAATGAGATTACAAGACGTACATCTCTAAGAGGAGTGAGTCTATATGTGTATACACTCATATCTATATGAGTGAGTGAGTGAGTATATACCCTACACTATTAAAATTAGAATAAGACCAGGGTGTATAATATATTAAAGAGAAGCTTTTAACATAATTTGGGTATTAACCATTTATTGATAAGTTGCTCATCAAGAAATATGACCACTCGGTAAAATACTATTAACCTCAATTACAAGAACGGTCACTAGAATAGAAGTTCCACAACACTTTAGCTCCTTCCATTCAGGTACCTGTATTTGACCAGGTCTTTTTTGACGTTAAACATGCCCCAATTGTCTTAACTTATCATGACATTAACTGTACTTTTTTTGTCATTAACTGGTGCCACACATAGACTTCCCCCAATATATTCTTAAATTTCCTTTTTGTTGCTTTACTTGGATAACATTCTTATTTTATTTGCCTTCAAATGTTACTACAATAACTGTCGAAAGTAGAACAAATATTTCCACTAACGAAACCAAAATTAAAATGTTTGCTTTATTCTGTACCTTCTATAAATTTTCAAGGCAAAACAGACAATGATAAAGATGTAAGAGAGATGTGGAGTCGGAATCTTTAGAATTGTAACGTATTTTTTTGTTCCAGAAAACGGTTTTATCTTGAAGAAGCGATAGAGATGTTTGATACGAATGTAGCTTTACATTGATGCTATATTTAGCGGACCCCTATAATTTATTGTGCATATAGACGAGGCTACAGGGCTGTATTTGAACAGATTGTTCAGTTAAATTCTTAGCAAAGGCTAAATAACAAGTGAAAGTTTGCCTGGACCAATGCTAATTTGATAAGTCAACACGCAGTTTTTTTCATGCAAATTTTTTATACTTCTCCAACCATTCCCCAGTTGGAGGGGAAAATTCTTTATTGTAGTGGTTCAGTTAAAGAGTATCGCAACCATTGCATTTTCAACCAGTTCACCGATTCACCCTCGACAGTCTTTTTACGATATGTAATGGTTTTGTCTAATGGAACACTACTCACGAAATAGTTGCTGGTCATTACTACTACTGTAAATGGTTTTTGTTTTTTTGGCTGTTTTATTCACTCTGGTTCAATCTCCGGTACATAATTATCATTAAAAGTTTTCTTGTGCTTCTCTATAATCCCAAAGTCACGGTCACAGGCTAAATATCAATGCCCCGACACCAAAAATTTCTGGTCAATTTGCTGCACTTTTGATATATTGTTTTGTATAATGTAATTACAAAATAGGGGCATTTTAATGTTCCTTTTTTGCCCTTTGGATTGCTCACTATACATAAGTAATTTTGACGTATCAACATAGTTTTTGACATAATTTTGTATTCAAGATCCAATCTTTTGAGGTCCTCTAGATGCTAAGGCTTCATGCCAAACGTACATGTGGACCTGATTACTTGGCAAGTTGTAGATACCTAAATGAAAGATGAGGTGTAGGTAATGTAGACATAATATCAAACGCTATTACAGTGACATTGTTTTCAGCTATTTTACCCAATTCCAAATCCAATGCTATCCCAGCACATGCACTTTCTGTCTTTCGCAGATGCAATTATTTTCCTAACTTTAAACTTGCCAAAGAAAGTTCAGAAGTTTCTGTTTTTATTTTTTGTTTAAATTCATCACATTTTCTACAACTATCAGATACAGGCGCATGGAAAGTTAAATTAATTATTTTTTCTGAAAACATTCCTAAAAACAAATTGTGACACTTCTTCTTTTTAGCCTTCTGTCGTCCATGTTTGGACATAGGCCTCTCCCAACTCCTTCCATCGGTCTCTATCTCGAGCAACATATTTCCAATTTGTTTCTGACAAAAAATAGTGACACAGGATCCTTTATTTATTGTTTGTATAAGGAATACATAGTTGACCGATTTAAGGTGGTAGCTAAATAACAAAGATTTTGATTTTTTTCTAGAATAATGTGACTGATATTTTGATAAGTCGACCATCTGAAATTCTCAAGACATTTTTTAAAAAACTCCTTGCAAACTGGAATATCTAACCTGTTGTCTATCTATCTATTCTGTTGTCAAATAATATTGCCTTGTGAATTTTCTGGAGTCACTTTGAGCAGTATTGGTTAATTTTAAAGTAAGTTTGATTTGGCCACATAAGTAGGATGTCTGTAAAACATAATTGGCGAGTTAATAAAAATCTTGAAAATAGTTTCACGCTGTATTACTGCGTGCTGCATTACGTTGCCATTGACTTTTATCTGCAAATTTCCAGCGAGTACCAAGTTTTATACTTTTTCTAGGATTCGCAATATCGTTAGACTGAAAATTGCTTTGTCAATTCTCATCAGTCACCAAACAATTTCATTTTCACCTAAAACAAAGTACAATAATTCAGGCAATAATAAATTGCACCCTCAGTGCAAGACTGCAGTAAGTCAGAATAAGTAAGTTTCGAGATAAAGACGATTTTGTTTATCTTCGTGCTAATATCGGTCAAATAAGACACAAGTTTTAAGAAAAATTAACATTTAATTAAGATTTTGTATGCTATTTAGCTTATTTTACATTAACCAAAAATAGAAATTTAAATAAAATAATATTAATGCTAAAAAATAGGAATTTCAAAGTAACACTTTTGCACGAAGAAAATGGTAAAAAGTGAAGACAAATTCTCTGTTAGTTGTTGTCCTCTTCTCATATATCATCTTGGGCAAAAATATTTTTATAAAAACTATGGTGGGCTTCGGGTTTAATACCCGAATGGCAATAAATCATCGGGTAAATAAAGAAAAAATAATCCCCAACAGCCATCGGGGCTTAGTCTGATATTAAAATTTACATTTAATAGATTCCAAGAAATCAGATAGCTACCTAGAATAAATAGGTACTGTGAAGTTTGTATCGTTCTAATTTATTTGTCTTTATTCTAATTTATTGTCTATATTCTAATTTATTAAAACTCACGATAACTAATTACGAATTTATTAAAGTCTTTATTAATTCTAATTTATATTACAAATAATAATTTATGTTTCGTTACATTTAAATATCGCGGTTGCCGAGCTTCTTATCACCCACTGCCAAATAAAAATCTTTCATTTATATACACAACTGTGTCATCCAGAGAATTCGGCGGACTTCTTGAATAGTCTCGTATTTTGGTGAAGGCGCTCGACTCGTTTTTCAACCTCGAGACGTGGATGATTCACCAAAATTAGTGTCTAGAGATTTCTGGTAAACAACTGGTAGCTAAGCTCAGGTATATTTTGACCTACAAATTACGAGAATCAATAAAAAGAATTAGTCATAAAATATTTACAGTTCTATATGCCATAACATTTAAAATCGTAACATTGCCCCCTCTTAAAAGATGGTTCCTCCTGGAACCTTGTCGGGACTGGAACTGGAACGACATGCTGATATCGGCAACTGGACCCTCTTTTACAACTTCCAGTTGTATAGAAATGACAAGGGACGGTTTTCTCTCCGCAGCAGTAACTATGCGGATTGCAACAGACTAACACCTGGACTTCGGTGTCTTTAAAGACTTCCTCCACCATGTTTCGTATAACCCTCCAATCTAATTGGCGGCACTCCAACTTTGGCATGGCTAACTTTTGCACGTCGGACTCTAGTACGTGCTCTCTCAACTGAAGTAAGGCTTCCCATACATCTCGGTAGGTAGGTTGGTCACGGGCAGTGTCTTTTGTTACCAGGTAGAAAAGGTAACGTGATGCATCTTGAAGTTTCAAGGTTTTACCAGGAGCTGGCACTTGGCATTGAAGTTCTGCAACTCGACCAAACTTCCTTCGAAAGACGGATGCCAACCCTGGTGCATCTTTGATACTGGCCGGGATGGTAAGGGCCAGTGAGTAGTCATCGGGAAGCGCGAGTAGATCTTGCCTTTCTTCAGTGGTAACACCATGTCTTGCTTTACCGGTACCTCCATAGGCACCCATGAATTCCTCAAACGTGAGGTCAGACACATCTTGGACTTGGTTTACTTCCACTTCTTCATCTACGTCGTGGTCACCCTCGAAAGACGCCAGCCGGTTATGGTGTACTATCATCGGCTTTCCTCTCGGAATCTTGCTTATTCGGTAAATAACATCATTGATCTTCTCCATAATGAGGTATGGACCTTCCCAAAACTGCTGCAATTTGGGAGAACAACCTTTTCGCTTTTTGGGGTTATAAAGCCAGACTTTATCGTTCTTCTTAAAACACCCCTTTTCGGCTTGCGTATCGTACCGTTTCTTCATTCGGTCACTAGCGATCTGGAGATGGGAACGGACCAACTCGTGTACATCGTCCATTCTTCTTCGTAATTCGATCACATAATCTTCACCTGCTACATCTTCTCCAGGTCGACACCCAAACTCTAGATCACAAGGTAGTCGCATCTCGCGTCCGAATAGGACTTTGGCTGGTGTCTGGCCTGTTGATTCATTAACAGCAGATCTGTAGGCCATTGTGAAGAACGGGAGATATTGGTCCCAGTCTCGCTGATGATCGGACACCATCTTTGTCAAATACTTGCCAACTGTTCTATTCATTCGTTCTACCATACCATCCGATTGCGGATGATAAGCCGTAGTCCTTGTTTTCTTCATACCTAGTCTATCACATATTCCTTGGAATAAATCGCTTTCGAAGTTCCTGCCTTGGTCACTATGGATCTCCAAAGGCACTCCAAATCGGCTGATATATTCTTGGATCAACTTATCTGCAACGGTGGCCGCTTTCTGGTCTGGAAGTGCGTAAATCTCGACCCACTTAGTGAAGTAATCCATTACTACCAACATGTACTTGCCTCCATTATCACTTTCTGGAAACGGCCCAGCAATGTCCAAAGCTATTCTTTCAAACGGGCTTCCAACATTATATTGTCTCATAGGAGCTCTCCTTTTTCGATAAGGCCCGTTACTCGTAGCACAAATAGTACATTTCTTACACCAGTCTTTTACATCGTCGGAACTGTTCATCCAATAAAACCGTTCCCGAATTCGCTGAAGGGTCTTTTTCACACCAAAATGCCCTCCTGATGGACTGTCGTGTAACTGACGAAGTACTTCGGCTATTCTGCTCTTTGGAATCACCAACTGTCTTCTCTTCTCTGAACCGTCATCATTTTCCAGGACTCGTTTGAGCAAGCCATCTTCCATGATAAATGAGTCCCACTGGGCCCAATACGTCTTTACTACCGAGCCTAGGTTCGATATTTCCTGCCAACGTGGTCGACGGTTTTCCTCTTTCCATTTTCGGATTTCTGGATAACCGGATCTCTCTCTTGTTCTTCCCTGATCTTGGTAGGCGTCCAGTCGTCGTGGACCACCGTCGTTCTTAGCACTGCTGCTTCCTTAAGGCCGGCGCGTTCTGGTTTTGTCTTCGGTCTTATGGTCTTCGTTTTCTTGTGTGTCATGCTTTTTATCATATTAAAGAGCTGGTCAAGTTTATCTTCATCTCCTTCCTCTTTTACAGTCCTAACTTTGCTATACCCGCCAGAGGCCTGCGTAGCTGACTCGTATTCGAGGGCGGCAGATAAGACATCCATCAGCGTCTTGTGACGAGCTAATCGTAGTGTTCTTTGCATCTCATGATCACGAAGACCATCAATAAACGTTTGAACGGCCAACTTTTCCATCATGTCTTCGGGAGCTGTTGGATAAGCATATCGCACTAATCTGGCGATATCTACTTCATATTCTTGAAGAGCCTCATCTTTCTTTTGTCTTCGATTTTTGAGCTGCGACTGATATACATGCTCCAAGTGTTCGTGGCCATATCGCATATTTAACCTCTTCTTCAGTTGTTCGAAATCATCCGTCTCCTCTACGGCTATGGTCTGGAGCACATCTAAGGCATCTCCTCGAAGAGCGATAGTCAGGTTTACAGCCTTTTCTTTTTCAGACCATCCATTCGCTCTTGCAGCTGATTCGAACTGTTTCATGTAGTTGTTCCATGATGATTTTCCGTCGAAAGTTGGAACTTTAACATGAACAGAAACTCCACATCCTTCAAATTTCGGCCGCGTTTCCAACTTACATTTCGTCTCATTTTCTTTTATCTCTACCGGATCTAAAGCTACCGTATTAATTGGTGGTAGCACTCTCGTGTTAGTTATCATGGTCTCTAACTGTTTGATTTTCTCTTCAACTTTATCAAATGTTTTAGAGACTTCTTCAAACTTCTCACCATTCTGAATACATACTTCGTCGAATCTTCTAGACATATTTTCAATTTTCTCGTCATTTTGTCTAGCTATTTCTTTAATAATTTGAGACGTTTCATCGAATCTTTCATCATTCTTTCGAGAAGATTCTTCAATCATTTGTGACGTTTCATCGAATCTTTTGGAAACAGTCTCGAATTTTCCATCAATTATTTTCGTTAAGACGGCTTCTTCTGCTGACTGGAACTGGAATGTCTCTGGGTCGTCTCCATTCTTGTTGAGAACAGTCTTCAGTCGTTCTTGGAGGATCTTCTTGGACCCGCTGCAGTCTTCATCGCGTTCTTCTAGTTGCTCACGCAACTGTTTCACTGAAAGTTCTACTAGCAGCATCTTTGGTCAGGCACACACGTACTTTTTAAATGTTCTTTCGTACAACGATCACTACTGGACTACGCGGATGTTCCCGACGAACAATACCTTTCAAAAGTTCAAAAGTCTTTTTCAAAAATCAAATTAAATTTATCTACAATCCCACTTTTTCTGACACCACTGTGAAGTTTGTATCGTTCTAATTTATTTGTCTTTATTCTAATTTATTGTCTATATTCTAATTTATTAAAACTCACGATAACTAATTACGAATTTATTAAAGTCTTTATTAATTCTAATTTATATTACAAATAATAATTTATGTTTCGTTACATTTAAATATCGCGGTTGCCGAGCTTCTTATCACCCACTGCCAAATAAAAATCTTTCATTTATATACACAACTGTGTCATCCAGAGAATTCGGCGGACTTCTTGAATAGTCTCGTATTTTGGTGAAGGCGCTCGACTCGTTTTTCAACCTCGAGACGTGGATGATTCACCAAAATTAGTGTCTAGAGATTTCTGGTAAACAACTGGTAGCTAAGCTCAGGTATATTTTGACCTACAAATTACGAGAATCAATAAAAAGAATTAGTCATAAAATATTTACAGTTCTATATGCCATAACATTTAAAATCGTAACAGTACCTAATAAAACGACTAATCCCTAGCGGTTTTACAAAATTATTTGTAAAACTTTAATATTTTTATTTAAATGTAAAACAAAAGGACTAATAAAAATATGCAAATCAGGCTACCTTGAGTACAGTGATTAACAAAAGGATAAAAATTCACTACCTTAGTAAAAGTTACGGGGGGACAATATGATAAGGCAATTGCCCTGGAAGGTTACATGAAGATTTAATACAATTTGGGATTTAGTTTTTATAGAACAAGTTTTCTGAGAATAGATATTTTTAACCTGTCAGTATTGTCAATACACAGTTTTAAGATAACTGTTTTTCCTTCCATAAGAAAGAATACTTTTTGGCTGTAAATAATTAGTTTTAATTGTTGTGTTTTTAACCCAATCTAATAAATAAATGGTCAAACGACATCGCACACATTTTATGAAAAATATAATGTCACACAAAGGACATAAAAACACATTGGTAAATAGTAAAGGTGTGTTTATTGTCTCGGCCGTTAATAAAATACGTGATTAGGCTGTATATTAAAATTAAACACCACCAATAGATATTAAAATAACAAATATCTTACTTTTTTCGTGCCTTTCATTGCTTGTTATCGAAACCATTGCAATGTTTCGTGCAAAACTGTTGTAACTCTGTTACATTAGAGTTACAACAGTTTTGCACGGAAATTATGTACAAAAACGTAAAATAGTTAAACTGTTGTTGTTATAATATTTAGACGGTTAAGCATTTATAATTACTAAAGTTTGACAGGGGATAGATATGCATGTTTACAATCGAATTCCATGATTACTTAATTTTTATAAAATTTTGAGTTACTGCAGTCTTGCACTGAGGGTGCGATATATACTTTTATTAATTACTTAAGAAAATGATCTGAAAAATATATTCACCTCATGTGGATGGAATATCCATAATACAACTTCCAAATAACTAAACACAAAAAAGCGAACACGAACTGTTAAAGATCAAATAATAATTTTAAGGTTAAGAAATAGGCCACTGGTGTACACGAGAAACTAAAAAACATCGACAGGCATGAACTTTGGGCAATTACTGTACGACCGTTTGTCAACAAATCATAATACGCCAAATTGACCTTGATCATTCCTTTACCAGCATTTTAATCAAATCGACGTGCACACGATACAATAATACATACAACATACAATACAAAATACAATACAAAAATACAGTACAAAACATACATACAAAAAATACATACAACGCTTGGTGTTATTAACTCAAATATTATTATTTTTTAGTTGGGCCACTCTTGCACTATCTTCTTCGCACGGTGCCTTATCCTTAAGGACGTTGGCCATTACATTTGCCCATTTAATCTTATTTGTAGCAGCCCTGAATAGTTCCATGAAGGTCATGTTCGTCCATTGCCGTAGGTTTTTAAGCCAAGAGTTGCTTCTTCTTCCTGGTCCTCTTTTGCTATTGACTTTGCCTTCGATTATAAGTTGGAGCAGTACATACTTTTGATTTCTTATGATGTGACCAAAATATTGTGTTTTCCGTTCTTTTATTATAAGCATAAGCTCTCTTTCCTTATTCATCCTCCGCAAGACTTCCGCATTCGTCGTATGGCTCATGTAGGATATTCTGAGCAGTTTACGGTAACACCAGAGTTCGAATGCTTGGATTCTATTTTGTATTGCTTCTGTCATTGTCCAGGCTTTAACACCATAGAGCAAGGTGGAGAAAACCACTATACGCCTCATATATCACGACAATTTTCTAAGTAGTCAAAAATAATAATTAAAAACAAAATGTATGTATTTTGTTTTAAAATATTGTCCCATATACATTGAAATCAAACAAAATGAAATTTTGTAAACAAATTAAAATTAAGGAATAAGGCTTAATTAATTTATGTACTTTTGCGATTATTACTTAAGCATTTTACATACGTTTGAAGTATCTTTTATGAAGATTTTTTAAAATTTAATCAGGCAGCTTATGTTATTATTTTATAAGCATTTTACGTTCTTCACGAAACTTTAACGTTATTAATCTCGCTTAAATTATAAAACTTTAAGTTTCACGCCATTTATTTATTACTTAAATATTAAGTTAAAAGCGACTCGTCGCTGGTACGAACTAAGTTTTAATTTAACTCAAGATGAATAATTCCGCCATTTAATATGTACTTTTCGCACCCTGTCTGCATTTCATCAACCACCTGTCGTGACTCTACTTTATGATCATAAAAGGCTGAAGGTGGTCCCTCGGCGTTGACATAAAAGAGAGTAAGTTGAATATTCATTGCACATATAATTAATTTTGGAAGAATTTAGCAGGTTAGAATAACGCGTACTTAAATCATGATATCTGGATCATATTTTATGCGTCTACGCACGTAGGAACACTCTATATATTTGGATTCATTGATTGTTTTTCCCATAATTGAACGACATTTTGTAGAAAGGAACCAACTCCAAAATCGCATTCTAAAGTAAATTGATCAAAGATGATGGTAATAGAAAATTCAGTTCAGATCAAAAATAGTTTAAACTCACAACATACATAGGTTTTAAAAATGCAAATGCAACATAATTATTCCCAAATTAAAAAAATATTAACTATAATAACTTATAATATGAAAATTAACCCATTTCTGCCCACAACTATTTTTGTAAAATTATCTCGATGATTTTTTCAAAAATATAATAAAATACCCTTAAATACATTAAAAAATTACTAAAAAATTTTTTCAAAAACTGGTTTTCGAAAAACATGCGGGGTCCTTAACGTCCGTTACCCGTTGGGCATATAGGGGTAAAAAATAATACTAATAGTAACTTTATACAAGTACATTTTATTTTATTTTCTTTTAACAAATTAAATATTTACTCCCTAAAATGAAAACAATAAAGCAAGCATAGTTTAATTATATTACTGTCTTAAAATAATTTGTATGATAATATTTGAAGCATTTATCGTGGAGTGGAATTTCACATCTGTCGCATGCTTTTGTTGTTTTGTTTGAACATATGCGACATCTTCTTCTTTGAGCACCAGTAATAATTAGATGCTGTGTTGATGAGGATGGTGTAGGAATTATTGCAATATTTTGTGGTTCAGTGGAACGGGGTGACTTTCTGTAATTAGATAATAATGTACGTACTCTATGTCTTCTAAATTCTAAGTTGTCATTTTGTATCCAAATTGTGGTTCTATTGTCCCAGCATTAGTAACACAAACATACAGCATCCATAGCAATATTGGAAAGAACCTTTTTTTTTACGTATTTTTATTCTATAGTTTGAAATGTTGTTGTCCATCAAGTCAACTCCACCCATATATTTATTATATTGCGAAATAACAAATGGTTGATCTATTTGAATTTTTAGTTTTTCTTTTGCTGAATATCTTGCTTGCTTTTTGTATTGGCTCAGTTCCATGCTCATTGGATAATATAGTGTCAACATTATTCTCTTTCCATTATACACCCGCAATTTTAGCGCTCCCTTCAAAAGAGCTACAATAATTTCCTCTTGGCTTTTTATCATAATTTTTTTATCTTCTAAAGGACACTTTTATGTTCTGTTTTGGCGTACAGTTAAAGTGCCACTAAATCCCATTTTTTCAAGTGATGATAGCAAAGACAAGCTTGTAAAAAAGTTATCAAAATATAAGGAAAATTTTATATTTTTATATGTATATCGCAAAATCTCTGCAAAGTTCAAAACCACACTTTCTCCTAATCCACAATTTTTATCAACACTAGTAGCTAATTTTAGGCCTTGATATATATCAAAATTTAGGCAATATCCATTTGATAAAACCATTAACCATGCTGTATATCCAAATCTTATTGGTTTGCCGCGAATAAATTGTTTGTTCCCATTACGACCTAAATAATTAATTATAGATTCTTCTATAATACAATCTTTCTTCTACTACTAAATAGACAATCTTCCTCTGTAATACTATTAATATTTAGTATTTCAGGTAGAACAACCACATCTCGTACATGAGTATAATGTAAACATGGGCGAAGTAGATCGTAAAGATCAAAATATTAGTCTTTATTGCATTTCTATTCGTGGAAAAAAATGGAAATTTTTATTGACCAATCAATGCATTGACATGGCTGTTTGGAATTCTTGGCAACTTCATCGTTTGCATGGAGGAAAACTGGACCAGTTATCATTTAGAAGACGTGTTGCAACATCATTTTTATAAAACAATTAAAAACCTACTTTCTATTCTCGAGGATCAGCCAATAAACACATTGATATTTGCTATGATAGACTATACCATTTGGTAATGCCACAGGAAAAACCAACTCGATGTGGTTTGTGCCACGATAGAGCAAAAATGAGGTGCTTAAAATGCAATGCAGGCTTACATGTTAAATGTTTTGTTTCATACCACACTGATACTGAATAGTAGTTTATGTGCCTAGTGTATCATATTTTGTACAGTATTTTTTTTTTACTTATTGTTCATAAATATTTTGTTTTTACGATAAATATGTTTTTGTTAATTGATATAACACGTAAATTTGGCGAAAAATATTTAAAAATATTTTCATATAGGTTTTAGGCATATCTGGATTAAATGGATTAGCTTTTGTTATAGATTTCTTTTTATTGTAGTTAATTGTTATAAAATTTCACTTTGTCAATGTCCATCTCTATCTCAAATATAAGAAAATTTTCTTTTAAATTGAGACTATGACCGTCACAACAAAAATACGATTTCGCTTTATTCACTTTAAATTAAAACTAGCAGCCGCCTTTTACAAATTCTTTTCAACTTCTAATATTTGACACAGTTCTCACGTTTCCAAGTTGGTAGTATTGCGCAGGTGTTCCGAAGTCTGGAAAACGTGCTGGTTCGTCGAAATCATTTGGTGTAAGTCTGTTTTAATGTTTGTCGAAGGCAAAGCTTGCATTTTATGGCGGGATATATTTCACAAAATTTGAAAGTTTAATTTCTGCTACGTCCGTTGTATTACCATTATTTTCCAAGATTTAATGTCTTAACTACATCCTCCCAACTTTTCAGAACCGAGAAATGAAAATACATTGTATTTTGCAAACTGTTACAGAAACACGGAAAGTTTGTAAGGCGGATAGTTTGTGGAAATTGTATTATGTTAAAGGGCATAGTGATTACTTGAGGCAGCGATAAGTGTGTCTAATATTATTTTATTTTATATATTTTTAAAAATGCTATTTTTTCCAAATAAAAGCAATTTTCATTATTGTAATATTGCTTTAATGTTTTTTACAAACCAAAAGTTTTATGCAAAAATCGTAATTCAAGCACCACCTACAATAAAACACTACAAAACTGTTTAATTACAAAACTCATTATACGACGGTAATCTTTATAGAGCACCAACATTCAAATGAGCTCCATACAGAATGCATTCGCAGTGCATTATGTCAATGGTAGTTTCACCGACAATCTGCTCAATTAGTAAAATTTAATAAGGCCGGAGTGTGAAATGGGTCATCCTAATACTTCATCCTAATATGAGGTGAACCCAGATTTGACCATGTATTATAATTACATCGACCATTTTAGGCTTACTACAACAGTTGAATAATAGTGTGGGGGCCGTTGTTGTTAATTGGCTTTTTAGGTTAATTAGGTATTTTCCTTTATCTGTAAAGGATATTATATATATATATATATATATATATATATATATATATATATATATATATATATATATATAAATACATATTGAACGAATTTAAAATTAATCATACAATTTAATATATATGTCTATTTGAACTGCATTTGAAATAGTGAACCAATATAAAAGTTGAACAAAGATAAATTCATACCTGGGTATAGACATTGTATAAAATATCGTTCTCTGTCTCGCAACAATGTTGTTTGCGTAAAGGAAGCGATAATAGTTCAGGAAATGTAGCTCGAAAAAACGTAAAACTTTGCAATTTTTTCGTCCTGCATGGATTGAGTTTAAATTTTAACAGAAGGTAGGTGATAGCCCAAGGATCAAAACCTATATCGAACCGTAACATATTAAACCTGAATATGGGTAAGATTTGGTTTGAAATATTTAAATAATGATTATTTTATACTTTTGAATAGAGTTCCATCATATTTCAACCCTTAAAAGGCAACCCTTGTTAGATATTATTGTAAAAAAATTACTAATTCTAAAAAAAAGATTTCCCCTTGGATCGATTTGGATTCACCCATTGCTTTATAGTTTATGTCATGTCGACGAACCCTAATTGTTCTAAGAGGTTAAAACTACCCCTAACTGTCAAAAATTATAAAATAACATATTAAACCTGAATATGGGTAAAATTTGGTTTGAATTAATTAAATAATGATAGTTTCGTGCTTTTGAATAAAGTTCCATCATATTTCAACCCTAAAAAGCGACCCTTGTTAGAGATTAATCTAAAAAAAAAAGTAGTAATGCGATGAAAATTATTTCGCCTTGGAATGATTTGCACAAAAATTTGGAATTAAGCTCAACTCACCCTCTGCTTTATAGTTTATGTCATGCCGATGAACCCTGATTGTTCTTAGGGGTGAAAACTACACCTAATTTTCAAAAATTGTAAAATAACATTACAAATCTTAAGATGAGTGAAATTTGGTTTGGATTAGTTAAATAGTGATTTTTTTATATTTTAAAATACAATTTCATACATTTTCAACCCTTAAAAATAATTATTATGAGTGCTATAGGTAAATACATTTTTTGCCAAAATTTTGCAACTTTTCTACTTTTGAAAATCACCCTTTACAACATTGCAGTTTTTATAAACTAATTTAATAGATATAAATTGAAAAAAGTAGAATTAAATACAAAAAAATTTATCAGCATAAAAAGACCATATATTCTTATACATTTACATAAATAGTTGAAAATATTTACATTTATAGGTAAAACAATTATAATATTAATTTTATTCGTCATCAATTACATCTTCATCGTGATCTATATCCTCATCTTCTTCAATTATTAGTGGACTATTATTACACCCTTTACCTGAGCACCCAGAACAAGTAGAGTTACAGTATAAACCAACTTTTCTGCACTCACATAAAACGCCGCATCCTTTTTTGCATTGGCAAAAAATAATTTTCAAAAGTTCATCGGGTGTAGGTTGTTTGTTCATGCGTACGGGTGATAACAAACCATCTTTGCAATACCATCCCCAATCTGTTGCTCTGATATTTTCCTTGCCAAGCCATAGACATATGAGCAGATGTTTTATTCTGTTGTATGGGATTTCAAAATAAGAACGCTTAAAATTTCGAATGTATAACGCCCCACTTCCTAATATACCGGTTTTGTAGATTATTATGCTCCGAAATGTACTATACTAATGGAATTTTCCGGAAAAAAAATTAATTGGTTTTTTTAACATATTTCCTTTATTTTTAACGATAGAGTGTTTCTTCAACAACGATTTTGTAGAGGTTTTTAAGAGCTATAGGGATCTGTGAATTAAATCTTTTTTGGAACCCTTGGTTTTTAAATGGGTGAGTTTAAAGGGCTCGAAAATATGGTGCTTCCTAATCTCTAATAGAGTAGCAAACTTAATCTCATAGCTGAAGCATTAAATAACGTCAAAGATCACTTAGAGTATTTAATTGGTGCCTTTGATAACAAAGTAGAAAAATGTCAGGGATCAAGTCATAGGAAAGTATAACGTTGGTGAGAGAAGTAAAAGAAAAGAAAGGCTGGTTTAGTCTGTACACTAACACAACGTGCCTACTGCAACTATATATATATATATATATATATATATATATATATATATATATATATATATATATATATATATATATATATATATATATTTTCAAATCGACAAAAAAGGACTTAAATAGCACAAAATGGAACCACCAAGAACGAAATTAATCGTTATAACCAACCAGATTGCTACAAGAAAATTGGCCAGTGTAATAAATAAATTTCAAACATGCAGCTACAATATATTAATAAGAGCTAAAATTGTTCTACATCTAAAACTAGAAAGAATAAAATTAATCACATAACCAACAGCAACCGGCATAGATATTAATATTCTTAAACGACACTTAGATCACTACCAAATGATAATTGGAGAGTGGAAGTTTCAAATGTGCTGTGCCAAAACTTTTAATTTCGAGTTATTGCCATAGAAAGGTTTCCATGATCTACGTCCTAACAAAGGTGATAGATGCCATTACTAATACTAAACCTTTTGTAAGGACTGCAATATGAATCCAGCGTTATGTGCTTTACCTATCACTTTACAAAGAGGTTATGTGCCAGATTGTTAAACTTGTTATTATTAATTTCATGTTGATAAACGGATACAATTTGTTGCAATGAGTTAACTGAAAAACCTACGGAGTAATGGTACTCGCAGCTTTGGAAAGGACAAAAATTATACAGCCAACTTGTTAAACTATTTGTTCGGGCTGTTAGGCCATTGTCTTCTGAGATTATTTCTCGACGTTTCGCCAACACTAGGGGTTGGCATCTTTTGGAGATGTTACTGCTTCACTTGTAACCTGAGTTTCAAGAAGCGTATCAAGGTGCAGATATTCTGCAGAAATTGAAACAATATTTTGTTTTATTATCATATTTATAATTTTTTTTAACAAATATTTTCATACAAGAAAATTAAACTGTAATATTTTTATTTAATGAATCTTACGTCTTTTATTCCTAACCAACGCTTTATCATTACATTAAATGAGTACACAATTTGACAACGTTGCATAACTTCATACTATGATACGCCAATTTAGCCGAGATTGATGAGTTGAGACGTACATTTATATGGCAAAGGGCTCAAATATCTTTGCGGCAAGAGCGATCAGCCTTTTCTGTCTAGTCCATAATGATGTGGAAAAGCTAAATGGATTTGTTACTTCTTTTTTCTCCCTTGTGGAACTTTTTAACTGCGTGATACTTGCATGCAGGGTTTCCACATTTGTCGAAAAGTTAGAAAAGAAAATGGGTTTACACGAAATTGTTGGGTTAAGACTCACTAGGCATCGATATATTTTTACCTAAATATTTGTTTTTATTGGGTTTTTGATATTTTATTTGAAAAAATATATACGGTAGGTAAATCTACAGGTTTCGATTCATTTTATATGACTTTTGTTTTAGCATATATTTCACTAAACAAGTTTCGTAAACTTCCATATTTCCCTTTTTAACTCTGTACCTGCCACGTGGCTTTGCAAAACGTCAACTGCTACGTGGGGTGCCCATAACACCCCTTAAAGCTTTTCTGTTATCTAATTGTTTATAAACAGAATAACAAGTAAGTAAAACAAAAATATGAAAAAATTGTTTTATCTCATTAGCTAGTAACCCATTAGGGCCGTGAGTTACTTTGAAGCAACAACATTCCTGTATTTCAGAGAGGCATAAAACAACCATAAATAGGGTCGTCCGTGTCAATTCAATTAGCCATAATCACACGACAACACATATTTATGCTTATTTTTTAACTGAGTTAAGAACTGTTTATTAGTTTGATGCATATATATTTTAGTATAAAATGATCTAACACATCTGACCCTAACACAACATGGTATAGACCATAACACTGTAGCACTTATTAAAAAACTATATTGGGATCAAATGGCATCTATCAAAATAGACAATCGTCTGACAGCAGAATTGCCAATAAAAAGAGGAGTTCGTCAGGGCTGTGTACTTTCTCCACTGTTATTTAATATATATTCCGAAAAGATCTTTCAAAATGCCCTCGAAAATATTGAAGAAGGAATAAAAATCAACGGAGAATACGTAAACAACTTAAGATACGCAGACGACACCGTCATTATTGCGGACAGTGCTGAGGGTTTACAACGACTTTTGAATGTCATAACCAGAGAGGGAGATAGCTTGGGACTAAATATAAACACAAATAAAACAAAAGTGATGGCTGTTACACGTACACCAAATGTCGACATTAATATTCGTATCTATAACAAACATATAGAACCAGTACAAAGATTCCAGTATCTTGGTTGCTGGATAACAAACGATCTTGACCACGAGGTCGAAATACGTGCTCGTATAGAATATGCTAGGTCCGCATTTCAGCGAATGAAAAAATTTCTAATAAACTCTACGTTATCGTTGGACATCCGATACCAATTTGTAAAAACGTTTATTTATTCCATATTGCTATACGGAGTGGAAACATGGACTCTCGGAATTACAAGTATGAGGCGTATAGAAGCCTTTGAGATGTGGGTTTTTCGAAGAATGCTGAAGATCTCTTGGACAGAGCACGTGACCAACAACGAGGTGCTAAGAAGAATGGGTACTGACAGAGAACTCCTAAATATTGTAAAAAACCGAAAAACGAGTTATTTAGGACATATCTACAGAGGAGAAAAATACAACTTCCTACGACTTATAATGGAAGGGAAAGTGGAAGGAAGAAGAGGTCCAGGAAGAAGAAAATGCTCCTGGTTGAAGAACATAAGAGACTGGACAGGCATGGACACACATGCGATACTAAGAACAGCTCAAGATAGAGAGCAATTTGCTGTAGTTATAGCCAACCTTCAGTAATGGAGAAGGCACCTTAAGAAGAAGATAAAATGATCTATGAATGAGATCTTTTGCTTGCTTAAGCCCTTTATAATATGATTTTTAATGATGAACTAGATAGCGATATTTTTGTAGAATCTCCAGATCCAAATGTATACACTGAGGATGGTTCAGGAAATGAAGATAAAGAAGAGTATGTAGTGCTATAATTATTAAATTTTGTATGACAAAAATGGACGAGCTTAGTGATGTTTTATGGCTTAGCATTTTTAGACTCTTATATGTACAAACTCTTTATGAAAATCTTAACAAAGAGGCTAACACCTAAACTTGATTTCTATCAGCCCAAAGAACAGGCAGGCTTCAGGGCAGGATATGGCACAAATGACCATTTGCATACCATAAAGATCTTAATAGAAAAGCGCATCGAGTACAACATACCACTGGTTCTTGCATTTGTCGATTACGAGAATGCTTTTGATTCTATAGAGTTTGAAACAATACTGGAAGCCCTAAATCAAAGCCGAATAGATTACAGGTACACAACACTAATCAAAAACATCTACGAGAACGCTACATCAAGTATACGACTACACGAAGACACAGAAAAATTCAGCTTTCACAATATTTCAAAAAAATTGTTTACGGCAGCTCTAGAGTCAATATTTAAGAGCACTCAATGGCAAGATATGCGCATCAATATAGATGGAGAAAGATTAAATCACCTAAGATTTGCAGATGATGTTGTATTAATCGCAGATAATTTACAAAATACAGTTTCTATGATGCATTCGCTTAAAAGTCTGTCTAAAAGCGCAGGATTAAAGATAAACTTTGAGAAAAATAAACTTATAACAAATCTCGTAATGAGTGGAAATATAACTATTGACAACCATACCGTACCCTATGTTCATTATCCTATGCGTGGGGTTCAATGGAATAATTCAAATGTAGTCCTAAAAGAGACGGATGGTAAAAAATGAAAAATCAAAGAAGCTGCTCTAATTATGCTAAATGAGGCCAATTGTGTCGCAAATTCCTCGGCAGAATGTAGTAGGATCTGGTAACCAATATTGAAAGAGGAAGTTATTAATAAGTAAATACCAGTATTAGTAAGTCAGTAACATAGAGGATACATTATTTATGGTTTTTAAATAACGAAACATATAAAATCAGAATTTTGGTGTTTATTGAAGGTAAACTAAATGCACGAACAAATACTTACCATGTCGGAATAGTATTATGAGGTTTTTTTTCCTGGTTTTTTCCTCATAATTTACTATGGAATCACTAACAGGAGAATTTTACTGTCATCATGTCATGTGCTTGTCTTTCTAAAGACGAATTGCATGCTATGATTTTTTTCTGACGGATATTCTCAAGTTAAAGTTGATTTCATGTAATCGAATGAACTATCTTATAGGTAAAGTCGTTCCAAGAGCGCAACTCAACAATATTGGCAATATCATTTTAAAGTCATCTACTTTAAAATGCATAATGTATGTCTGAATTGTCAATATAACTGAGTCAGATAAAATTAAATTATTAAATTTTTCACTATGTAACAATAAACAAAATATGTTTAATTTCCTGTTTGTATTTTGAGAACGATTTCCGAAGTGGAAATTGAAACGTCAATAAACGTATTTTTGTCTTTAATTGTGGCTTATTCCCTGTTAAATAGTAATTAATTTAATGTTCTAGTAATTGCATTACATATTTCTACTAAGCATCATAACAAATTAAACCTTTGAAATGGCCATTTCTGTTTTCAAAATAATAATTATTTATTAAGCGAGAGTTTTTAATGTTTTATACAGAAAATCAATTTCCATTAAATACCAGTGGCCTCCATCAACTAATCTACATACAGTGCCTAGTGAAGCACATGATATTAAATTGTGTTAATCTTTTAAAGCCATTTGCGTTGCTATTTGTGTTGGATTAAACTAAATAAATTTAGTTAAGTAACGGCATAAACGAACAGTGGACTATATTTATTATTATTATAAATGATATAAAATAAAGTAGACATCAAATAAAAATATAACAAGCCATGCAATATTTCTTTATTTTGGTTTTTTCTTCTGAAACCGTCTATGTTATACCAGTTATAATGCAGCCAAATCGGCTACTGTATGTTTCATTTTTTTAACCTATTCTCTATCCTTCCATTGTTGGATATATGTCTCCCCCAGTTCTCTTCATCTTTCCCTATCTTGAGCTGTTCTCTGCCATGTGGGACCTCCTTGTTTCCTGATGTTATCTTTCCGCCTCATCTGTGATCTGCCTTTTGATCTCTTTGTATTGTATGGACGCCACTTTTCGATGGCATTGTTCCATCGTCCGACTTGGAGACGTTCATTGTGTCCAGCCCATTTTCATTTCAGTTTTGCTGCTTGTTCTATCGCGTCTACTGTCTTTGTTCTGGTTCTGATTCACTTGTTACGTTTTCTATCTTTAAGTCATACATCCAACATTTGTCTCTCCATCGCTCTTTGTGCCTTTCTTATCCTATCCAAATTGGCCTGTCTAAATGTCTATGTGTGTACTCCAAAGGTGAGCACCGGTATTATACAGGAGTTATATACCTTGCTTCGTAAGTATAGAGGGATTGTTTGATTTTTTAGCACGTAAGAAAGTTTGCCGAACACTGCCCATCCCATTCTTACTCTTCTCGATATTTCGGCTGTTTGATTTTCTCTGTTAGCTCTGATTGCTTGTCCTAGATAGATATACTCATTTACCTGTTCTATTTTTTCTCTTTGTATTTTTATTGCCTCTTGGTCTTCCGTGTTTGTCATTACTTTTGTTTTGTTGAAGTTAATTAAAGTTACCTGATGTTGCATTAACTGTTGTATAATGCTTTCGAACTTTGCAGATCTACTATATATAGGATGTCACTCTATTTTCGCTCTCTTGTTTTCTATTCTTTCCTGGCTCTTCCTCCACCTCTCTCCCTCTTTGCCAATAACCATGGAAGTTTTATTTGGTACTAATATACCCACAACTATTGTACCAAGTTGGCATGTAATCTCCCATAGCAATAGCAAGTTCTGTTGAGGCTGCCTTATGTACTGAGGGTTTGGTTATAGGACCCTGTGTGATTCTGCAAGAGTGAATTTACAGATTAAAAATAATTGTGAAATTATTTGTGAATAATTAAAATCCGTAATCACAGTATCTCAAAAACACACCCATAAATTATACTAGGCAATTATCAACATTTGTTTCTGTCATCTAAGGTAATTGCTTTAACCTAAAACAGATTAAAGATAACCAAATGGCAATTAAAAATGGAATTTGATGTTACTGAGAATAACGATGAATTATTTTAATCTACTTCACAACCAATTTTATCTTACTTAGCTGCAGCCAGTAAACAAAAAGAACCAATCTATCCATTCAAATTATAAGCAATAATTTTAAGTTCTCTTAATAATGTCACATTAGAAAAATACTTGTTAGCTGTAGGCTCTCTAGTTAGTCCAAAACATATTCTTTTGTCCTTAAGAATCACCAACAACCGTATTTGTGTGGCCAGTGTGGCACAATAACAAGCACGAATGATAGAGTCCTAAACAAAATAGAAGAAATAAGCGTTGAATGGTGAACTTACATACAAAACCTATTCTCAGACGATAGAACAATAAATATTAATAGATAAACAAACATCAAAAATAACTACTTGTCCATCTTAACATCAGAAATAAAATACGCCTTAAAAAAAAGAAAACCGGAAAAGCCTCTGGACCTGACTACGTTCATAGTGAAATTATACAACGTTTAAAAGAAGACAATTTAGAACTATTATCAAGACTCTTAAACAGTATAATTATACAAGACTAGTACAATTCCACAAGATTGGTTAACGTCTACGTTTGTGCCTATACCTTAATCAAACTACACAAAAGAATGTAACGACTTTCGATTAATAAGTCTCACGTACCACATACCAAAACCATAAAAATCCAAAGAGGAGTTAGACAAGGTTGTATACTGTCACCATCATTATTTAACTTGTACTTAGAGCACATATTTGCACATGCTCTAGATGAAGCACAAGAAGGAATAAAAGTCAATGGAAAAATCGTGAACAATATCAGGTATGCCGATGATACCGTACTGAATGCTGGCAGTAAAGAAGAACTACAAATTCTGTTAACCAAAGTAGTGCTAGAGGGAGAACTGTACGGCCTTAAGGTGAATGTAAAAAAAAACCAAAAAAATGGTAATTCCAAAACACATTCATTCTCACACACATCAGTTATAAACAGACTAGTCAACAGCAACCTAGTTGAACAAGTGAAAAAATTTAAGTATCTACGCTGTTGGATACATGAAACCTTAGACCAATAACAAGAGGTTAAATAAATGTAGAATAGAACAGGCAAGAACCTTCCAAGAACCTTCAAGACACCTTCTTAAAGATGCGATAGTTACTCACTACCCGTAATCTTGATTTGTCCCTACGATACTGCACGATAAAGTGTTATGTATATAGTGTACTATTACAGGGCGTGGAAGCTTGGACGTTAACAGTCAGCTCGTTACGACGTTTAGAGAGCTTTAAGATGTGGGTATTTTTAAGAAGGAGGAAAGTTTAATAAGGAAAGCCCATAATAGGGAAGACTTTGCAAAGGTCATCTCCTACCTTCGCTAAGAAGACGGCACCCAAAGAAGAAGAAGAAGAAGTATTATCTTGTGTGCCTAGTTTTTTATATTTCTTTCGGTTTCTTTACCTGTCAAATTTTTAACAATATTCCACAGGTTTTTGGAATCATTCTTGTTTATCTCAATTTTATTAGGAGTTCTAGGTTCATCATAGGAGTTAATTTAAAATAGCCGGATTTTCCATTCAAAACAATAACATAATCATCCCAAAGCTCTAAGTTTCATTAAAACATAAATTACAAAAAAAAAATCATATCAAATTTTTCCGTTACAAATCCACCCGTCCAACTATTCTTTCAATGATCCCCGTAGAAGTTCATAATTGTCTCAAACCTTGGAATTTGTTGAACATGGCCCTTGAAAAACATTTTCGGTATCGCGCCACGTCGTTTTGCGTAGATTGCAATAAATCAGTGTTTTGTTTGTCTTCATTGGAGAACCATCTCTAAATGAAGCCAAATGTGCGTTTAAAGTTTTTGTAAATCTTCGTTTCTGCGAATGTTATTTTTTGCATATTTCTGTTAGTTAGTTCTAAATTTATGAGTAAACTTAAGTACATATACGATAACATCTTTAATACTACATATTGAGTTGTAAGTAATAAATTATTAGATCTCTATTTCTTATAAACTCTATGTCATCTTTGTATTTTAGAGAACAGATGAAGCTTTAGAAATATAAAGCGAAACGTCTTCGATAAACTTATGAAGTAGTTGACTTCTGTTTTTTATTTTGCCAACCTGACTGACCGAATAAACCTCTGAATTCTGAATAGTATATATATATATATATATATATATATATATATATATATATATATATATATATATATATATATAGTTGTATCTTTGTATATGTTTTAATCTGTAGTGAATTTACGCCGTTTACACCTCCTAAGTATCTCAACCATACATCAACACAAACCCTGGAAAGTGGCAAACGCTGTTTGTGTTGCTTTAGGATGTTCGTATTTGCTGACGAATGTTTTTTGTTAAATCCCATTATTTATACAACTACCTTGGTTCGTATCTACATAACTTTTATAAATCTGTTCCTTTTCTCACGTTAACAATCACGATGAAGGTAGGAAACTAAATTTGGTTTAATTTGTTTAAATAAGGACATGTCAATATAAATTAACGGATAAAATTAATACATGAACTAAATTATAACATTTTGAGAACATAGTACCTACAATGATTTTCTTATAAAAACCTTCAGTAATACCAACAAAGTATAAAATTTATATTATATTTTGTCTTAAAATGTATAATATTGTTTAAGTCCAACATGAGTATTGTAGCAAGGTACATGAAAAAAAAACTAATTAGGCATTTTTTTAATATTATAGTATGAATTGTATTATATAATCAAGACTAATTTATTTGGGTACGCTATTTCTCCATACACTTTATCATATGTATTTATATACCGTTATTATTCTTCATATTCTTTTTTTACACTGCAAATTAACCCAGAGATGGCATTTTCTTCTTTAATTCACAGAAAAAGTATTTTAGTTGAAGACAAGGATTACATACCAGTTGACTCCTATTTGGAGTCCAAGTATTGGCCGTGAGATCAGCATACGTCGAGGCAACCTAACAATCGAGCTGAACAGGACAATAAACCTAGCTAGGGCTGAATTTGGATAGATGAAGGATATTTTTAGATCAATGATTTTAATGCGCCTAGAAACAAAAGCATTTAACCAAAGCATTTTGTTAGTAATAACATTACATAAAGCATTTTTCTTCTATTTTACTTTTATTATTTTTAAGAGAGTTAAACCATTTTCCTTGAAGCTTATACCAAGATCAACGCTGATGTACCAATTGTCGGTGGTAACATTTCTCTTAGATCCGTAAATAGGATGACAGGCCCGTTATTACGACCACTGTCTTGGTACTAGTTTTAAGATAGTACAGACCACCCACTTGGTTTTTGCTACTTCCATGTTACTGGTATAAAATAACTTCGCATCAGACAGTGCAAATATGTATGGCAGCAGCATGCCAACGATTCACTTTTAAAGGTGGTTCAATACTATCGTAATTTGATGCCATTATGACCACATTGTTTTCCTTCCATTTTACCAAAAAGTAGTAGACTTATTTTATCTAAGCGATATTCGAAATATCCACGATTTTCCTTTTTCATTACGGGGGAAGGTAACAAAGGACATTTTTTTATTCGATTTTCTCTTGCTGTACCTGTTGCCCTAAAGCTCTTCTCTTTTAAAGTTTCCATTAAATTAACTAACTTCGTAACCAATAAAATAATTGTCAAATTAATAATACTTCGTGGACAGTAGGCACATCAACGAATTCAAGCATTTCTAGAGCGACTTTTGATTTATCCGCTGCTGATCCACAATATGTGTCCAAATTGTAGCAACAACCAGTTGAACTACAAAACATCCTCTTATAAACTGTTTTTCTGATAAACAGTTCAACCAGTTTCCAGCTGTTCTTCGTGTGTAGAGGTTTACTCTCCGGCTTTGGAACTCACTTCAGCAATGTATGTTACCTGAAGTCATATTAAATTTAATACTGAACATCACAGTTTTTTAACAACAAGATGTATAATCTTTTATAACTATATGTAATTTAAAGGGTTTTTACCCATATATTTTGGTGGCTCAGACATTTTAACCTAGCAATTTTAAAATTTAAACCTGATGATGGACTGTTTAGTCCGAAAACGTTTTTTTTTATGTAGCCCTTTTAAATAAATATACCCACTTACGAAGACTAACCTCTTTTTTTTGAAATATCATATTGTATATACTTGTACTCTAAATATAATTTTCTGAGCTAATATAAATTTTGTCTTTAAAGCATATTAAATATTAGTTGTTGATCTATTTTTTTTTTAACCAAATCCCGTTGCCTTCACTGAAACGTCAACAAAATCCCAACAGAGTTTGCCATATTTCTCCGTAATTCTTGCACTAATTTATTGTCAAGTGTATTTTAGCACAGACCTTGTTAAAACTTCCCATTTGTATGCAAGATGCTTGTCTTCAACGCTTGTAATTTCACTAACGTTACTTCATTATTGCATGGAGTGGAAATTTAACTCTACGTTAACTCTAGTCTGTATTTGATTTAATTATATTTTAATAAAAAGGTTAATTTTACGCTTATACTTGGTTTATAAAATTACTTGGCCACAGAAATAATGAATGTTAAAAACCGAACTAGTCTTTTGCTTTCTGTCTTTCTCAGAGTCCTATTTTATATGGTAGTTTTAACTAACGAATTTTTTTTCTAAATATGTAAACAACAATTTAATAACAAGAATAATTTATACAAAATAAGAATTTTCTTAGATTTATTTATAAATATCCAGTTGGAGATTTTAACTTTTAAGATACATTCATTCATACTAAAGTAGGCCCGGCAGCAGTTATGTAGATACCATAACTTTTACTGGTTATTTAAAAACACATCATCTAATGAATTAAGTAAAACATTTTGAAGGAAATGTAAGTAATCGGCAGCATTAAAATGAACAGGCAATTCCACAATCCCAAATATATAATCGTTAACTATTCCCATCCAGACGTTTATGCTAAACCAATCCTTCTTCTTTGGACTACAGCCCAAATTGAGCCTTGGCCTCCTTTATTTTTTGGCTCCACCCTTGCTTGTGTGTGTCTGATCTTCTTCATACACGAACTCCTAAAAGGGCTTGTGTCTCGCTGTTTACCTCGTCTTCCCAGTGCTTTCTTGGCTTTCCAACCGGTCTCTTTCTCTGCATACTAGCATTCAGTGCTGTTTTTGGTAGCCTATCCTCTCCAATTATTATCATATGCCCGGCCCATTTTAATCTGTATATTCTAATAAAAACTGACAGTGGTGCTTTCTTACAAAGTTGATAAAGCTCATTGTTGTATCGACTTTTGAATATTCCGATTTTCCTCACAGGTTCTAGTATTCTCCTTAGTACTTCTCAGTACAGGAAAATCTCTTTGTAGCAGTACTTGTACTTTTGTAAAAAAAAAGAATATAAATATTTGTTGTGTAAGGTATTTCCTACGGAAGATTTTCAAATTATGGGATACATGGCAGATGTCTTCGAAACCAAATAAACGGCAAAACGGTGAAGGTTCTTGGCAAGATGAACGAAAAAAGCTGCGAACTGCAGGAGAGGCCTACACAACAAAACGAAACAAACTTGTAGATACGAAAAATCCTCCACCTGATAATGTAAGCTATACTACAGACTTTTATTTTATTAGAGCACCTATCTTTTACTTAGTTTTCTCAATAACATAACGTGAGACTTCAGCCTCTTTTAATTTTGATGTAGATTCTAGACCACCTTAAAAACAATAATGTTATAGGAATTTTTATCACTCTTATATTATAAGCAAACGTCTATAGAATTCAGTATTCCAAATGGACAAAGAAGTGTTTTAAGAGTATGTGAAAGGACTTTTCAAGGCCTGTTTGGTGTTACCAAACGACGCATTGAAACACTTGTTAAATATTTAAAGACAGGAGAGGTAAGTTAAACTGAAAAAATAGGCAACAAAGATAAAATAAAAAAATACACCGATGAAGATGATGATAGAAAATCACCAATGAAATAAATGGATAATGATCACAAAAGGTCGCAAATGCCCAAAAGTACGTTTAGTATGGCCTAATAGTGCTGTTTGTACGTTGAGTATGGACCTTCAACAAGTTTTTAGTCTTCCTGCTCTAACACATAGTAAAATGTACTACCCAAGGCAACTGAGTAGATGAGCATGAAAGACAAACAGGTAGGGGTGGAAATGAAATTGCAGCTGCAATATTGAAAACAGTGAGTTTCTGCAAAATTACACCAAAACGTTAATTGATAGTATGAAGTTATAATTGCGGAGCACAAAATAAAAACCGGATGTTGCTTTACTTATAGTTTTATCTGATTGCAGAAGGGTTTATTGACGAAATAGAATAAAAATACCTTGTTTCAGGCCACTCATTTTTAAGTTGCGATAGCGCAAATAGGAAAAAAGAACAGAAAGTCCCATTGCGAGGTTCCTTAAATTTAGTCAAATTAATTGTTTCTGCACGGCTTGGTAACCCCTACGTAGCAACATTACTAGACACTAACGATTTTTATGATTTCGATGCTACATCTGCAAGAACTCTTAATACGCAACGTGTCCAAATTTCTCGAGTTAATTGCTTTAGGATAGTGAAAAATAAACCTGGAATAGTGTTTTTTTTTAATGGCCTTGGCATAGCCAATTGACCAGACTGTTTTGTAATTTGTATTCACAGAACAACAATCATAGTTCGAGTTAGTACTAAATGTAAGTTAAAAATAAATTAAATAATTGACTTGTTTTGATTGTTCTTTTGTTGTTTGTTTGTGATTTTTTTTAATTTTTTTTGAATTTTTTTTATTTTCTTTTTATTTGATTTTCTCATTTCCTTGTATTACTTTTTTGATATTGTATGTAATATGTATACCTATATATTTTTTATTTTGTTTTGGTCTTTTTCTTATATTAATTTGGTTTTGCCTATTTCTTTTTATTTATTTGTTTTTTTTTGTTTCTTTTTTTTTCCATTTTTTTTCAATTTTTCGTATTAAAAGGTTTATTACATGATTGATATGTTCTCAAATTGCTTACAAATTTTATCTTAATTCTAGGGTTAGTACATTATATTGTTTAAAGTTTATATTTACAATTTCTTATTAACTGATAAATACAATTAAAAATTTCTAAGTTTCCAGAGAAAATTAATTCATTTATGTGAAATGGGAAACAGACATTTAGTTTTCGTAAGTTTTCATAAAAACATGTAATATTTTCTTGTTGGTTTACACATTCTAATAGGATATGTGGTAAATCTCCATATTTACCCCAAGTACAGTTTGTAGTGTCTGCTAGATCCATTTTGTACATTCTTAAAAGTGTTAGAGCATGATTTGACCTTAGCCTATTAATAGTTTTAATAAAACTTCTGTTGGACTCTGAATAAAACCATCTTTTTTTAAGAAGTGTGGGTTGCCAATATTTAAATGATGACTGTCTTTCGGATTCCGTATAATTGGTTTGCCATTTTAATTTGAGCCGTTGTTTACTATATACATCTATATCTGACACCGGTAGAATATTGTTGACTTTGGTTTCTCCCCTTGATAACGCTTCTTTTGCCAATGCATCTGCTATTATATTACCCTTTATCCCAGAATGAACTTTGATCCCTGAGATAATAACTTCTCCTCCCAGCTTTGAAACCTCGTAGTACAATTTTAATCTCTCTATATCAAAATGAGTTAATTGCTTGGATTTATTTGTTTTACATAATCTTTTTACAGCACTTTTACTGTCTGTAAATATTACACAGTTCTTCATTTCCTTTGTCAAAACGTGAGAAAAAGCAAACTTTAAACCCAGCATTTCGGATGTATAGATGGAGGCTTCATCAAGTAACTTTCGGCGTTAAACATGGGGCCTTGGACATCATTGAGAAATTCTGTTTTGACTTTTATTGAGAACAGTTCATGAGGCTTTTCAGTATAAACTGATAGAAGGTGACCCTTATAAAGTTCCTCTTTAAATTTAGAAAGATTTCTGTAGCTTTCTGCCACGAGTGGAGATTTTTTCTTAAACCAATACCTTTTAGTCAAATCTAAAACAGCCAGATTGTGTATATCTTTGAGAAATACTTGGAAAAACATCAATTGATTTGTCTGATGAGCAGAGTACCTGAAAAAGTACTTACTCGTAAAACTTTCAGTGATTTGGAGGAATGGACCTTGGCGAAATGATGGGATACTTAAGTAAAGAAAGTAAATACTTTATTCAAGAATTATTACTTTAATACTGAAACACTTAATTTTGCTTTAATTTGTTAATCGATTATCCTTTGTTAACTGTTAACTTATCCTTTGGCTCAATGTATACACATAACCCTTTATATAAGAAATTACTTTGTGCACATATTCCGTTATACTTTTTTAAACTAAAGAAATTATTTTTATCAGTGTGTACGTAACTATACAATTCAAAAAACCATAGACTTGTGTAAAAATGTTTGCACTTTGCAATAAAATACAAGATTACAACATTTTTCTTTTTCCACTGTGTTTACTGAAAAAAACTCATCTTTTGTAAAATAATGGTTTTGTTGCTTAGCCCGTTAAGTATATATTTTTACACTTCATTTGCAGACGCCGTGAGAGAAATGGTTAAAATAACATGTTGATGTTTTTTTATTATTTTTAACCACTGAACCTGTTTCTTTCAATCGTTGATAAAGAGCTGTAAATATTGAGTAAGTGGAATACGATTGGAAACTTTTTCAGGGTATCTACGTTGTAGACACCTCATTTAGCCATTAACTAAAGCATATTAGCATATTCCTCATTAGTAAAAATCATTTTTGTTTAATTGTAATTTGTAAAAAATAAACTAGAAGATTACCTTCGTAAATTGACTACAAAGCATTTTCGGAATAGGTGACTTGATTTAAAATATCTTAAAATTATCTGAGAAATCTTCGGTCTCTGTTGGTCAGGAGAGTTTCTGTAGACCCTGTATATTTATATATACTTACATTTTTATCATTAAAAAAATAACTAAAACAGGTACATCATTTTTTAAGAGAGTATTTTGGACTTAAAAAATAATCTTCTCGCTTTTTTATGTTGTTTGTATTGATTTTTAGCTTGAAGTATGAGCCTAACGCCTTGACAATTATTATGGCTGACAGCTTCGTTGCGTCGAGGACTTAACTTTATTTTTCATTATACTTTTACACACAGAGATTTACCGGTAGATTAGTTTTCAATCAGGTTAATAGCAATCAATTATCTTAACATTTTGAATTTAGAGTTAAACTTAAAAAGCAAAGAACAATAATGTTAAAGTTTCGTCATTAATAAGTTAAAATATCGAGTAAAAACATTTGTTAACTTTCTGTTAAATCATTAAAAAATTATTATCAATTGTTGTTTATTAATAATTTAATTAAATAATTTTGGAAAATGGACCGAATGGAACACAACAACTTCGAACGAGATCCTACAATATGCACAAAAAAGAATACAAGAAAAATACTAATACCATACATTAAAGGAAATAATACTAAGGCGAATCTATGGAGCGCTAAATGAAAATGGTGTCTGGAAAAAACGATACAACTTTAAACTTTATAGAATATACCAGAAACCAGATATCGTAAAACACATCAAGATAGGACGCCTGAGTTGGGTAGGCATGGAGCAAACCGACCCAGCTAGAAAAACGCTCTTTGATAGACCTATTAGTCAAAGAAAAAGAGGAAGATCCAGAACAAGAACAAAATCCAACTATCCTCCTGAATTTTTAAACTCGCAGGATTTACCAGAATCGCCTGCTTACAATCTTCAATTAAAGGTTGGATTGGTAGTTATAAAGTTAAGAATTATCAACCAACCGCGTCTTTGCAATGGCACACGGTTAGCGATAAAAAAATATTTTTTTAATATAACTAATTATTTTTAATATAATTTAATATAATTATAACGGCTGGTGGGGATATGCAGGTTTTTTTCATGATACAATGAACTAAAGATAAACCCACGCGCACGCGATCAATCGTGTGACGTCACTTGGCGACAAATGTCACCAGAAATGTTCTGTGTTGTATGGAGTTTTGTCAGATTTAGTATTGTTTTATCGTTTATCTTGTACGTTGACATCGGTTTACTGGGTAAACCCGGGTAAACCATCTTTCCGAAGGAGGTTTACTTAAACCATATTCAGATTTTCTAATTAAATGTAATGAACTGGTTAAAAAATTTTAACAAGGGTCATTAAAATTTACCAAGAATTATTTAAAATCGCTAATGGATTTAGCTGTGTTAGTAAACGTAAGTTTAGATGTCAAACATCTTTTTTTAGGTGTAAATTATATTTTAATTTAAACAAAAATCCAAAGTTAGGAAGAAGAAAATATTAAAAATTGTAAAATTAGTTGTTAAATAAACTTGTAAATTATTATAGTGTACTTTATTTTATCAGTTGCATTACATATTTATTTTAATAAATCAATCCATTGTATATAAATTTCGAAAAGGATGTTTAGTTGCTACTTTTTTATATAATTTTATTATCTATTTAAATTCTATTAATTTACATTGCTAGGCTAACAGAGATGTATATACAGTGCTAGTCAAAAGTCCGTTCCTCCCTCGTATCTTTTGAACGGTTATTCTTATATTAGTGAAATTTTGAGGGAGGTAATTAACAGACGTAGGCTTCTTAACTAGTCATAACAGGTGACGTAATAGTGACAGATAACGTTACAGCGCCACTGTAACAGATAATTTTAAATGGGACCTTATGATAAATTGAAAATACCTATTCAGTCATAATAATTTTGTTTTAGTTTAGGCTCATTTTGATGAGTAAATTAAATAAATACTAAAATTGTAGCTTCTCATTTAATTGATTAATATTTAACAACCAGTTCTTATAGTAAGTGTTCAAAATGTACTCCATCTACTTCCTGATAGTAATGCATCCTATTTCTAAACTCTTGCCGTACTCGATCAAATGTGTCGGGGGAAATTGCCCTACATTCTTCAACAATTCGTTGTTTCAAAATGTCAATATTGTCGGTTGCTGTAGCGTAAACTTTAGATTTCAAGCATCCCCACAGTAAAAAATCTAATGGTGTAAGGTCCGGTGACCGAGCTGGCCATTCTATCGTACCTCGTCGTCCAATCCATCTACCACGATATTCCTCATCTAGGTAACTTCTTATTGCACCATAATGGTGTGCAGGAACACCATCTTGTTGAAACGTTATTTCCATGTTGCCGAATTCATCTGGATTATCCTCCAGAATTTCAAGTATTAATGGTTCAATTGCATTTTGTAACATCTCCAGATACACTTCCCGGTTAAGTTAGTATTGAGAAAAACAGGCCCAACAATGTGGTTTCCCAAAATTCCTGCCCAAACATTTATTTTTTTTTGGAAATTGAGTATGTGTTTCACGAAAGACGTGAGGATTTGTGTCACTCCAATACCTCACATTGTGTGTGTGTGTTAACATTTCCTTTGAGAGAAAAAGTACTTTCGTCACTAAAACAAATTGTTTTTATGTAATTGGGCTGTTGGTTAATTTTATTGGATATATTTTCACAGAATTCTAGTCTTCGGTCGGGGTCATCATCTGAAAGTTGGTGCACAATTTTTAATTTGTATGGATGAAATTTGTTTTCAGCCAACACTCGGTGTACTGTCTTTTAACTGATTCCATAGATAGATGCAACTTGGGCAGTAGAAAAAGTAGGGTTCACTAGGTACCATTTCTGATATTATGTCAATTTTTTTCTCATCACTAATTGTTGGTCGACCAAATCGTTTCACATCTTGAACACTACCTGTTTGTTTAAACTTCCGAAGAAGCTTTCTCAAATAAGATCTCGATATAGGGCGATCGGAGTACCTCTTATTAAAAAGGCGTTCTGCTGCATGGAAATTATTTACACATTCACCAATTAGTAACACAGCTGCTACTTTATCGGATACAGTCCGACAAAAATCTATTCTGCCTTTCTAAAGAATAATTAACTAAACTAAACTAACTTACTAACTAAACTAAACATTACCTAAGAACAACTAACTAAAAACAACTTGACTAAACTTGAATTAATTAAACTAAGTAGAAACAGAGACTAAATATTGGGTTTTTGCAAACTAAAAACAACTAGACAATTGACAAACGTCAACTTTTTTTGGCAAATAACCAAAGGCTGACTTTAGAATTTTTATTAATTAAATGTAAAATTAAAATTTTAGTATTTAGTTAATTTATTTGTCAAAAGCATCTTAAATCCAATCAAAATTAGTATGATTGAATAGGTATATTAAAATAATTGTAGTTTCGCATTTAATCAATATAAACAAAATTAGTATGATTGAATAGGTATATTCAAATAATTGTAGTTTCGCATTTAATCAATAAATATTCTAACGTTCGCCTTTGGTTAATTGTCAAAAAAGTTGACGTTGGTGTAAAAATAATTAGAGAATTGAAAAACGTAAACTATTTGACAAGTAACCAGAGCCGGAGGTTTTAATATTTATTAATTTAATGCGAAACTACAATTTTAGTATTTATTTAATTTATTTATCAAAATGAGCTTAAACTCAAATAAAATTGTTATGACTGAATAGGTATTTTTAATAACTTCCAAACGAGGTATCACTTGCCATAAGGTCCCATTTAAAATTATCTGTCACAGTGGCGCTGTAACGTCATCTGGAACTATTACGTCACCTGTTATGACTAGTTAAGAGACCTACGTCTGTTTTTTATCTCTCTCCAAATTTCACTATTATAAGTATAACTGTTCAAAAGATACGAAGGGGGAAATGGACTTTTGACTAGCACTGTATAACATATTTTTAAGTTTTAATTGCAGATATTTTATCTAATATCACTAAATATTCTAAATATTTAAATAAACACCCCCTCTTTCCATGTATGTTTTACCGACTGTGATGATAAAAGGTTGGTGATAAAAGTGGAATTTTTATCACCAAATGACGTCATGCGCGTCGACGTACAAAATTCGATTGCGAAGTGGGTTTATCTTGGAAGTCTTAGTATCATGGGTTTTGTTTAAATTAGTTACACTTATATCTTCTGGTTGCTATAAAAATGAAATGATTTAAATAAACAACGCATTGTCAATAAAAATTCTGCAAAAAAAAATGATGCGTCTATGCACCACTGGCGCTAAATCAGTTAAATCATAAAACTTTTAACGGCAATTGGTGTTTCGATACCATAAACAAATTTAAAAATATTTCTTCTTCTAATTCCTTAGTACTAAACAACACTCATAATTTACCATCCTCTAACTTAGCTTTCATCGGTATATCATCGGTATACAGCTGATTACAAGAAATTAACTTTTTCCTTGTAAATATTGTTTTCGTAATATTTACAAAGAACTTCATTTTTTCACAAACTTTATTGTTAAGGTGGCAACACCGCATTTAAAGCAAACATGATTGACAGCCTATTCAATTTTTTTTATGAAATTTTCTTTTTTATTTTCGCGCAAATGACCAGCCACTTTTTGTTTGTATTTCTTTAAATGCTAGTTTGCATCGTTTTCGTAAATGTACATGGGTATATTGCTAATTATATCGTGAATGTAAAAAAAATCAGAGAGTTTAATCAACATACTTGTTCTTAAACACTTTGATTAATTTTTAATACTGTTTAGAATTTTGAATTTAGTGAACGGAGCCAACTTATTTTCTATGCAAATCGGTTTAAATTCCAATTAAGCTTTAGTTATCAGCTCGTGATTTTATATGCAAAGTACTCTTTATGCCCATGTGCAGCCATTTCGCACATTAGTGGAATAAACGATTTTGATTTTCGAACCCTCTAATTACGCGAATTATGTAATTAAGCATGGATGAAAAAACACATTTTCGTTTGTCCGTGTGTTGATGATCTATCTAAAAGGATTTAAACTGTTTAAACCAGTACTTATATCCTGAGTTAATTAATATTAACACACTATTGCACAAATTTTTTTTTCAAATTTCAAAATTTTACTTATGCATAATTATCAATCATCCTCTCATTATCATAGTTTTTATAACTCCTTAAAGCAATATTTTTTTTGTTTCCAAAATATGAAAAATAGTTGTGTTTATTTTATTTTATATCAAAATACTAATGTTACATGTTCAATCGCAAATTAATCCCTTAATTTGTAATCTCACAATATTCTTAACTTCTTAATATTTTATAGTTCCAAGTTTGTTAGTATGATAAAAGCAAAAACCTCTGCGCTGAGGTATGAATTATTTGTGAGATTATAAATTGGGAATTTCAGTTCATGTGAGCGTAGTCTATTACAGATAGTTACCATAACATGATCATATAGTGTAATTTGTAGTAGATGTCAATAAAATCAACATTTTTCTCTACAACTTTAACTTTTTATTATATTTAGGGGCGTGCATGATTTGGACGCTAAATTTAAAATTCGACACTGAAAAATAAAATTACCGGTTTCTGCATACATAATTTGGACGCTGGGTGTAATTGAAATGTAAATGGAAAGTGAGGTAATACAATTCTAGAGATTAAGCTTGATAAGGTTTATTTGTCACTTTGAAATAAATACGACATACATTTTACGAAATGGAATCGATCCATACAGTTAGTTTGATACTCATGTATCCTATTTATATCGAACATAATTTTTTTTCTACTCTTTGGATCTTTAAGTCTATTCCTTTCACTATTACAGACATCAATAAAATGGAAAATATTTGAATGAGCATGGTAAAAATTATCATTAAAACGCGAGTAGAGTAGAGTAGAGTATTTATTTAACTACATAACATATACAAATATTGTTTGTAGCAAGTCAAAAAAAAACATACATAGTATTAAATGATAAAACATTAAATAATACAAACATAAAAACATATTAAACAGATAAATAATACAAACATGAAAACATATTAAACAGAAAAATATTTATGGCAAAGTTACGGTAAGCAGTTCAGTGGATGTTCTGCAATGAGTCATATATTCTTCTGAGCAGTAAAAACAATGTTTTAAAAGATATTTTTTTATAACTTTATCGAAACTATTACAGCTTAGCTCTTTTATACTTTTTGGTAAAATATTGTAATAGTTATAATTAAGACTATTTTTTTCTGAAAGACTTAATCTATAGCGATTTGTTCGTAGGTAGTGACAGTTTCGCGTATTGTGAGCATGGACATCAGACTGCTTTATTAAATGGGCACGTTTTCTGTGAATTTGAGTTAAAACTTGAAATATCAACAGAGTAGGTAGCGGCATAATTTTGAATTTGATAAAGAAAGGTCGGCAGTGTTCTAGATAACTAACCCCTGCTAAAATCCTGACAGCTTTCTTTTGTATTCTAAAAATTTGAAGTGCATTTGTTGAATTGCCCCATATAATTAAACCATAGTTTAGGTGAGAGTGGAATAAAGAAAAATATGTCATTTTTAATGTTTCAAAGTTGACAACCCTTGCTAGTTGGCGAATAAAAAATAATGAACTGGATAGCTGTTTCTTAAGGTGTGAGATATGAGCAGACCAGTTGAGTCGATTATCTATGGTTATTCCCAATAGTTTAACAGTCTCTTTGTTAACTAGATCATTGTGTAAATTACTTGCAGATATAACCGTATTTTGCGTTTTATCAGAATTAAGTTTTAGTTTGTTTGCAGCAAACCATGAGCTAGATTTGGTAGTAACTTCCTCATGAGACATTTTTAAATCATCATTATTTTTTCCTGATATAACGTATGTCGTATCATCTGCGAATTGTATGGTTTTGTACGGAGATATGAATTTAGGCAGATCGTTGACATAAATAATAAACAAAAGAGGTCCTAAGACCGAACCTTGTGGGACTCCATGTTTTACGGATAGAAAATCAGAGAGATGACCTTTAGACACTACCGCCTGGTGTCTGCCACATAGATGAGAAGTTATAAGCTTAAGAGGGATACCTCTGATTGCATAGTAATTTAATTTGTGGAGCAAAATGTCGTGTGAAACGCAGTCAAAAGCCTTTGATAAGTCACAAAGAGAAATTGCTATGCGATTGCCGCGTTCAAGCCCTCAATCACCTCGCTCACAACATTAAATACCGCGTTCGTAGTAGAACGAGCACTTCTAAATCCATATTGTGAGTTGCTAAAGTAATTATTTGACTCAAAATAGGAATAAAATTGTTGTTTGATAACCTTTTTAATTACTTTCCCAAAAGTAGAAACAATGCTTATGGGTCTGTAATTGTCAATTTTTGAGGAATCACCTTTTTTGTAGATTGGTAGTACTTTTGAGTATTTTAGTACTTCTGGAAATACTCCAGTGGATAGAATTAAATTAATAAGATGAGTAAAAGGTGTTAAAACTATTTGGTAAGTTTCTTTTAAAATTTTGCTATTAATCTCGTGAACGTCCCTACAATTAGAATTACTAAGCGACTTTATTATTTGAGAGACCTCTCCTTCCAGAACGGGCCGAAAAAAAAATGACTTGCTCGGAGAAGGATAATTTCTATAATTGACGAGGACATCGATGTTAATGGTGGGAAGAGATGTAATTATATTCTCTGCAATTGTACTAAAAAATTGATTCATTTCGTCTGGAGGTAGATCAGGTTGTACCGAACTGGATTTAGTGTAGTTTCTTTCGAAATTTACTATTTTCCAGCAGTCTCTAGGTTTATTATTGGAATTAGTAATAAAATTACAGTAAGCTGACTTTTTAGCAATTTTTAATTGCCGATTATATTTAACTTTTTGTTGTTTATATACTTTGAACAAATCGGGATCCTTAGTGGCCTCTGCAATGTGTTTGATAAGAGAAATATTAGATCTGTTAGACCTTAATTCATTATTAAACCATTGCACAGGTGCTTTTTCAGTCATTTGTCGTACTTTTTTTAGTGGAAAATACTGTAATATTAAATTGTTATAAGTTTCGGTAAGAAAGACTGTCAAAGAATCAGGATCATTATTAATATCGTAGAAAAAGTCCATGTTTGTAATAGCTAGCGCACGTTTAAGCTTCTGTAAACCAGAAGAAGTAATAAACCGTTGAAATATTTGATTAGTGTCAATAACTTTATGCTCTGAGTCAATAAATAAAAATTGAGCTCGATAGTCAGAAAAACAAGGTTCAAATACGCCCACTCTATATATATATATATATATATATATATATATATATATATATATATTTTCAGAAAAATTTGTCATAATGTTGTCAATGCAACTTCTGGACTGGGATGTGATTCTAGTATAATCGTTTATAGTTATTTTTAGACCAAAAGATGTTAATAGATTTTGAATATCAAAAAGATGGTCAGATTCAACTTTAAAAATTATATTAAAATCTCCAAGTATGATTAGTTTGTCAGCTTTACTAAGCAAGGATGTTATGACATTTTCAAAATTCACCAAAAATAAGTCAAAGTCACCCTTACCCGATCTGTATACAGTTAAAATATTGGTTTTTATTGAAGGTACATAAATTGCACAAAACTCAGAACTTTGCTCTACATTATATTCATTTAAATTAAGAGAAGAATACATAAGATTTTCTTTTATATAAATTGCAACTCCGCCTTGTTTCTTTTTTACCCTACAAAAGAAATTAGCTAATGAGAATCCGGAGATGTTAATTAATTTTAAATTTTCTTCACTTAGCCAGTGCTCCGAAAAACATATGACGTCATATAATTTTTAATCCGCAAGATAAGCATTGATCATATCGACTTTATTTGAAATACACTGCAAATTAAGTGGAACGATTCACAAGCATTATTTGTTAATTGTAAACTCTCACTCATCGCATTCCACATCTCCGACGGAAATGTTGCGTGGTCGCCAATGTAGTTGTAAAATAAGTAATCGGAAAACTTTTCAATTTTTGAATCCTTTGGTTGAATAGCCATAAAATCATATATGAAAGATTCTTCGACTTCTGAGGGAGGTAAAAATGGCGGCCCAAAAATATATACAGCCATTTAGATATTTCTGTCTGCCAATTTATATTCCCGAATTAAGCCACAACCACCGATATTACGGTACCAAGCTTGCATAAGATGAAAACGGCACCCTTTAAAGTGCACATTTGGAAATTCAAAACGCGCAGCATTGTGGAAAGCAATTTCAAAATCAGAGAAAATGATTTTTGGATTGAATTTTGGACCAATTACTTCACATTTGCATTTCAAAACAATAAATAGTTTTATATAGGTTTGTTCCGATTTTTCGGGTAGTAAACAATAACACAATGGTATATAATGTCCATTGATAACTACATTTATGGTAAAAAATTGCTTGAAATATTGAGCACCGTAACTAAATGTACCGTCCATATAAATCGTTTCACTGCCGCACAGAAAACGCATGTTAGTGTTACACGAGAAGATGATAATGTTTGAACTTAGTTCAACCGCAAATATAAAATTCTCGTCTTTAAGTGTTTTGATATTCATAATATTTACCGCAGCAATAGTTTCTTCTTTACTATTGAGCAGTTTAGGTTGAGCCATTCGCCGTTCACTGTATATTTGATTTCGTATTAAATTAACGTCTTTAACAGACATGTGGCTCAAGCAATCCACATTTTCTTTCAACGCACTATGTATGATTTTGGACGGCCTTTCGGTCAAATTATCCTTAGCCTTTCTTTTGGCACTGCTACGCACAATCTGTCTATTAAGCGTCTTGATATCACACTCGTGATTATGTTCTAGATTACTTCGGATCACTAACTTTTTTGGCTCATTCGTGAATATCCTCGCTTTAAACGACCGTTTTACCCACCTCCAATACGTTTCTCCCGATTTTAGTACTTCATCTTGAGAAAAAGTAAAACTGTTTACTTTAAGCAAAAATTTTACCACAATTACTTACTAACGTTGAAATTTCCATGTTCACTTTTCACTATTCTCTGACAAATTAATAACTAGTAACTAAGTATATTTCAATGACCATCATTAAACCCTAATTAGCGTCGAAAACATGCCCGCCCATATTTATTAGCGTCGATTGAAAGAAGCGGACAAAGGGGCATTATAAAATGATTTGAACCTCATAACCACGTTCGAATCTTTTCACTTGGTCCTTCGAACCGGTTTTATTTCTTTGAAATTTAAAAAATCTAAATTTTTTTTCAAGTTTAATCACTGTCATAAATAATTAATTTCGTGGAACTACTCACAATACAGAAAAAAAAATTTAATGTTATATTTTCTACTATGGGTAGTTTTAGGTGATTTCCAAAATACAATTATTTTGAGATACAAAATGGACAATATTCCGAACATTATCAATAAACTTTGAGGTACAAAACTTAGTTCTGCTAATATCGCAAAATCTTATACCTATGCATACGTTTGTATTATAAAATTTAAAATATTTAATCTGTGTACCCGCTACACTGTATTCCCGCTAATCACCTTATAGTGGATGCGGTAAATTTAACGATAGTGCGATCATTTAAATAAAAAAATGTACGTTGTGGCAGTCAGATTAATTTTTTGAATTGTTTTTGTCTGATGAAATGTTTTTGAAATAAAATTCTACCTATCACTCAATTGTGCAATAATATCACAACCTAAACGAATTAATGTTTATTTAACGCTTTGATGTTCAAATAAAAAGCCTATATCAAAAAAAAGTTTGAATAGTAGTTAAACGTTTGCTCTATTATTACTATTATTTTGCATTGAAAACGTTTTATCTGTTTTTATGCTCTCTTGATTTACTTTTGTGTCTATATGAAATTATTTATATCAGATTATTTAATTTTTCAGTTTATTTGAGTATATTGAGTTTATTTTAAGCCGTTTTTAAGTTATCATGTGTATGTTATAACCAACAGTAGGAATTCAAGCTAGTTAAGGAGCAATGCTTTTATTATACAATAAATGAAACTAGGTATAAAAATTAAAGTTATTCTTTATTATGGTAATTAAAATAACATGTTTTAGGTAGAAGGGCAACATCGCACTTATTACACCTGACCGTTGCCTGCTTATGACATACACACCTTGTTTGTTTTTCTTGATAAATCACGGAATAGTCTAATATATCGTAACTTGACTCAAAATGTCCTAAGTTGCCTTTTATTTGTTGGTCTGTGTTTAGTACTTTTCCTATACACTTCCAGTTTTACTAACGCTATCCATCTTCTCAAAGCTAGATGATCCATTGTCCCCCCATTACTTTTATATGAGCCGTCGACGATAGTAATAGATATCTCGTGCTTCAACACAGACGTGTGACTGTTTTGCGGCGGTTTTATTTGGTTTCTTTTGTCAGTGTTTACCAAATTTTGTATATAATATGGAAGCTGTAGACATCGATAAATTAATTACCAAAATTTACACACGGCCAGCAATTTGGGATATGCGCTCAAAAGAATATTCGAATAAAATAAAGAGAAAACATGCTTGGGAAGAGGTTACCCACAGTTTTATTTCGGAAGATGCTTTTCTTGTTCATCTGGTTCATTAACTAACGTGTAAAACATTCCTTTATTATTTTATTCATTTACTATAGGATGTTTTCAATACATACATTTCTTCTTCTTCTTTGATGTAATATGAAGTAAACTTGCACTTATTAGGAATAACAAATCGTTATCACTTTCACTAGATGATTCTAGAGACATCATCATACCATTCTACGTTGAAAACTTGACTGAATTTGACAACAACGAATACAATGGCAAAACTACTGCCACTGTTAAACCGCCTCATGTTTTTAAAGCCGCGCGGCAGCCGACGATGCGCAGATGTGGCGCAAACCGGCCTGTCTCTGTTTAACCTATTCTATAAAAGCTTATGTTTTGGTCTGCACGGGTGTATACCTTCACCCATATTTTTGTTATATTTTTTTATCATAAATGGCTTTAGGATTAGTAAAACTTTTTTTGCAAATATCTTTTCACCAATAGGGGTGGCAGTAGTAGTAGCATTTGATGTAATAGTAATAAGATTATTGTCATTCCATTTACATATTATAATATTTTCGTCTTCTACGAGTAAGTATTTCAATACACCCCTTTGATCTTTTTTGAAAAGCTCGAAATTTTTAGTACAACTCAATTTTCTCGAATTGTTTCAATGCATTTTATATTTCTTGCTATTAGCTCATTTAGTAATAGAATTAAGGTAAAAAAACTATTACAGAATAAGTAGAACGAAGTACCTGAGTTATCAGACTGCAATTTATCGGCTCCGTAGGTTAGCCTTGGCATAATGACAGCAGTGTGGACCCAGTCGGTCACCCTGGGCGTGAGGCCCCAGATGCGTCCAACTGTTCGTCGACACTGCTCATAGGCAATTATGCTCTTTTAACTCTACCATCTAAGTGTAAGTTCCATGTTACCTTCCTGTCAGAAAAATTTAAACTGTAGTTTAGAATTCTTGGTTGTATTAGGCCATGATTCTTCTTTTCCTGGTAAAGATGAACATCTCTATTTGCTTAGGATTTATAGATAGTGAGTGTTTCTTGCACCATGTTTGTATTAGTCGGAGAGCAACTTGTAATTTCTCACATAGTGTGTTCTCAAATTTACGCTTTGCAGGACAGCAATATTGGCTGCATAGGTTATTGTGTAGTATAGGCAATTGACATATTTGAAAAACCAAATATTTTGAACCTTCAGCTTTAAGGCGCCAATTTACATGTTTTGGATACGAGTGAAGAAGTTACTTTAATGAATAGTCGACATGGCGCCCAACGTGGGGCACCATGTCGTATCACTCGTGAGGATGAACGAAGGTTTTTTTCGTTCCATCCTCTGGTTAATTAAGAAGTAATATCTTGTCGATTACACATCGACGCCTAAAGAACCGACCTCTCTGTTAATAATCGAAGTGTCGTCTTCTATGCATAGAGTACTAAAAAAACCTTTTATGTGAGATAAATAGGTATTTAAATCCAAGAAAACTTAAACTAATAAAGTACTCTATATTGTCATTAGCACTACGTTGACGACAGAGCCCTCTCCCGTAGGTGTAAATCGAACGCATATTATTTCTCAATTAACCAAAGAATGGAACCGAACAACATTTGTTTATACTTACGAGCGGCGGCTGGAAATCATCCTGGAACTACAGATAATATGGAAGTTGATATAACCATACGACAAGTGTGTCGTACGGCCGTAGTGTCCTATATTGTATTTGGAACTTCCTGACGCTCTAAGGCCACCGCTCTGGAGGAGGATCGTTTTTTGAGTCCGTCCTCGTGTTCTCGAAGTTTAACGTGAATCGGGCTTTTACGTTGCGAAAAGTTTTGCCGGTCCTCTGTGGATGACGAAAGGGCACCACCAACCAGAATACTCTAACAGTTTTACTTTCTTACAATGTCTGTATCTTACACGAATCTAAATATATGGTTAGTATTATGAGCACAATGTATACCTCAAATTCCACAGAGACGCCTGCACTTATCATTTCGTTGTGTGACCACGTTCACTCTCCTCGAGAGGTACAAGAATGCCGACAGTGTTGACTCTGCTACTGCCTCTCGTATCATTTCACTACGTTTAGTAAATAATATTTTCGATCCTGTAATAGGATTACTATTTATATAAGGTTCTTGGCGACGAAGCGTTATCGCAGCTTGGCTACTGAACGAAAAAGCAGTTCCAAGCCCACTTGTGGCTTTTATTTGCTCTTTACCTTTTAGAAATAGTTTTCAAGACCACTGTCCTTTCTATTTTCAATGATCGTGTCTTGCTGGCAGGGGACGTTCTCAGTCAACACGCCGGTTCTTGCACTTTTTTGATCTTTTTACAATTGATGAAGTCTTCTTTTGTTTTGACGTCTTCGACGAAGGTTCGTTACTTGATTAATAATAAAACTGAAGGTAGTAGTGGTAGTGAAAAAAAAGCCAACAAGGTCTAGCCAGGCTAGTAGTGTAAGACGACTAGATACCGACCGGATGATATGCTGCTCTTTTATACACTATGTGTTTAGGAGTTTGCAGCAATCTTCTGCCTGCAGGCCAATGACAAAGCAGTCAATAACAAGCTTTGTGATTGGTCGGCCAACGTAACAATATGTGTCATGATTGGTTACTTTAATGACAATATAACTATAACACCAGATTCCGACTGTAGGGAGAATGTACAAGACGTAAACAAATGAAATAAATTTGTGAAAGTTTCTTAAAATCTTTCAAGTAGCGCCTTGTCTTTACAATTAACTTTTTGGTTTATTATTTGATGTAACAACTTTTTTCTAATTATTACTAGTAACTTCTGTTCTTAAACTAATTGATACACAAACTAAAGTATACTTGCCCTTACTTGTTTTTTTCGTGAGAGCCGAAGGATAAAGATGGATTCGATAATCGTCAAATACTATCTAATTAATCTAATAACTGAACCTTATCTTAAATTTGTTCCAAGTGCAAACATATGCTTATAAAAAGCAGAGTAATGTTATGTATTTAATTAATTAATTTTTTCTCAACAACAATTTTACCTGATAAGAAAAGCATTAGAAAATCCCATCAATTTTCTACAAATGTAAGTGGATTACAGTCGTGAATACTTAAGATTCAATCAACTACCATTAAATAATAAATTACTTTCTTTGTTGCAGGTAAGACAAAAGCCGTTAGATCAAGGAACTGTAAGTAGCAATGAATCATTTTTTGGAATCAATAATTAGTACAGGAAGTAGACAAATATTTTTATTTGGTTTTATAATATACAACAGTTAAAATATTAGTTTACTCATAAACCACATTATTTGGTACAAAGTACTGACAAATAATTTGCCTTTTATTTCAACTCTCTTAACGAAAACTGTTGTAACTCAAAATCACTCATTTCGAGATATTTTCGTTTAAAAGTAATTATAAAAAGTGAAGTTCTCTCATTTTTTAAATATTACTACTATATGTATTACTTAGTACATATGCGTGATATGTATGCGTTTTTTTTATCTGATAAATATGCGTAAAATTTGAATAATTTTAAATGAATACAAACTTCATAAAAATGTTTTGAAATTTGGATTTTGAATGAGTCGCTAGCGTCTACGATAGTCAATTTACCTTTAAAGTTAAATATATCAACAACATACTAACATAATAGCAGAAAACCAACAAAAAGGGGGAAATACCTAAAATAGATTGGACATGACATGTTGCCAAATCGGAGACGGAAGATGGACTAACAAGGTGATCAAATAATATCAAGCTCATCATGCACAACTGAATTCAGGATACTCAAAATCGGATACAATGGAAATATTTACGGAGACCTATGTTCAGCAGTGGACTTAAAACGGCTAATGATGATAATTATGATGACTATATTATTATATGACAATTATAGGTGAAACCAACCTATTAAACATTTTATTTTTAGTAATTTTTTTACAATGGTATTTTTATACTAACTATGTTAATAATTTACAACTAATTACATAGTACCACCACAGATTATCATAACCCAGATTTAAAAGACAAGCGACAACTGCATATCCAGTCTTCCCATTTCATGAAGGATGTTATGCATTTTACCAGGTAGATACATGCTTTTGACGTTCCACGTACCTATTTTTGTTTTTGATAATTCTAGTTTGTCTTGTTTCGAAGTTTGACAAGGGTTTCGCCTGTTAACGACCTGATAGTCCTTGTCTGTTCCTCCCTTGCCAGATCTTGGGCTCCGATTCCCATGATCAGTTTCTTTTTTTCCTTGCGTACTCATTGCCGTGATAATTGTACTAGAAATATCCAATTGGATCTTTAATGCAGTGGTTTCTCCTTGCCTACTGCATCCTTATGCCATTTACTTGATTCATTCGCCTTTGGTGCCAATTTCTTAGCACCAGGACAAAAGAGTGCCCTTCCACTTACTAACTCATCCGCCCGAAGCCGTTAGTCATTAGGTGTGGGATTGCTTATACCGGCAATCGCTTGGTAGAATTTTCGCCATATCTGGCTACCCTCAGCTAGTTTAGCCTGCAGCCCAATGACGTTGCTCGGGATGTGGCAGGTGGAGCTATAAGTGGGAGTTAGCTGTTTTATAAGGACCAGTTATCGAAAAACAAACTCGACACATTCGAAAGAAAAGTACTGAGGAGAATACTAGGACCTATGAGGGAAAACGGAATCTTCAGAATTCGATATAACAACGAGCTCTATCAACTGTATAAGGAAACACCCCTGTCAGACTTCATTAGAATACAAAGATTGCAATGTGCCGGACATGTGATACGAATGGGAGAGGATAGGCTACCAAAACGAGCACTGAACGCCAGAATGCAGGGAAAGAGACCAGTTTGAAAGCCAAGAAAGCGCTGGGAAGACACAGTAAGCAGCGACGCACAAGCACTTTTAGGAGTCCGTGTATGGAGAAGAGCAGCCACAGACAGACAAGGGTGGAGGCAAAAAATAAAGGAGGCCAAGGCTCATTTTGGGCTGTAGTGCCGTAGAAGAAGAAGAAGTTATCAAGAACCATCTCCCGTCTATGACGCTCGATGTGGTCATTCCGATAAAAGGTGCTAGCTCTATAACACAACTCTACACCCCAATAGTGTAAAACCCCAAAAAGATAGATAGTGGCATTATTGTTCTGGAATTTTATAACGAATAAAATCCGTTGCTAAAGCTCAGTATAACAAAACAGTTCTACAGAAGACTTTTATTATGGATATACGTATTTACATTACACGTGCATAATGATGGATCATTATGCACCTGTCAAATATATGATTATATATATGATTATATGTATATTCCATTATAGAATCTAAATGTTAAAGGGGAGCAAGTAGTGTTGCTTCATTCATCTTTGACTGTATTTACCACAAATAAGTAGATTTTTCTAATACCAAGCCCATTGTTCTCTTATCATATGCAGCTGGAGGCCAAAATAAAAATCAGACTTTGTGAGGTTTTGTTTTTGGATATCAAAACTATACAGAGTCGAAGTGATACATATTTATTCTGTTCGTGGACACTCCTTTAGTCAGTAAGGCAAAAATGTTGGGGTTATAAGACAGGCCTTAAAACAATTCAAGATGTTGAGTAACAAAAATTCTACCTAGAAAAAATGGTACAGTGCAGACAAACGTCTTCTCTTTTTGCCTCAAATATGACTCCTTTATAATATATGACTGGGATGCAGCAATTCTTTCTTATTTTTTAAAAAAGCCTTTAAATAAAGATTGTGAGTTAAAAATAAAAACAGTTTCACGTGCTGAAGTATAAATCTTGCGCGACAGTGGCTGCTTCTAAAACCTAGTTTGAAAGGTATACCCATTTTAAATATGCAAAAACGTTGCCAGTTGACCTTACTCTTACACCTTAGCCTCAGGTTTATACTACAGTCTAAATTAAATGACGTAAAAGACTTGTAATAGTACTTAAGAGAAGTAGAAACTTCTACAATCTTTAATTTCAAGAAAGCACATCGTCTGAAAAGGACAATGAGAGTAGTACGTCTGATGACTGAGATGGTGAGGAAATTTAGCATTAAATTATATTAAATAAGGTGTTAACAAAATAAAAGTTTTTTTGTTGCACAAAAACCTTAGTATTTTAAAGCTTTGTATAGTACAATATAATAACTGTAGTATACTATACCACAGTAAAAAGTTGTAAGCTTTTCTTCTGCAAAAAACGTTTTAATTTTCCAAACAGAGAAGAAAGGCATATGTAAACTTGTTTTAATACTCTTGATTTGAAAAAAAAGGACATATTTTATAAAGTTATTTTATATTATTTTATCAATGGATCAAAAAATCTCAAAACTAAAACACTTAAACAATGTCAGTGTTGGTTCGCCTTAGGAATAAATGTTAAATCTTTAAATGCTTGTGTCCAAAATACACTTTTAGCAAATAGGCCCTTTTTCTAGCTACCGCCTTAATTTTTTATTACGTAGTGTTTTCGTTATTTCTATTGAAAATGGATGCTTTCTCTTTTTCTTCTTCCTTTTAGTATGTAGGCTTTAAAGCCTATTTTTTCTTCAATATTAACCCCATAAATTCTTTAAAATTGTCGCACCATCTTTTTCTTGGTTTGCCAATACTTCTTTGTTCATTTGGTGACTTATCTCGTGCTATTCGTACTATTCTAACTTGTGCCATTCTACTGATGTGTTCGTTTCACTCCCGTTTTTATTTTGTCACTAATCCATTTATGTCTTCTATATTGCATGCTCTTCTTATGTTTTCGCTTGTCTTCTTGCTTTCGCTAGTTTTCGATTTCTCCCTGATATTCGTCGGAGTATTTTCATCTCTGTTATTTCTGGCAGTCGTTTAAGCTTTGTTGTCGTACTTCTTCTTCAACATCTCCGTAACCAGTTATATCTATTCCCAGATATCTAAACCTTGCTTCCTGCTTTATTATTGTTCCATTAATTTCGATTATATACCATAGTGGGTATTTAGATATTGTCATACATTTGTTTTTTTCTGCTGATATTATGATATTGTATTTCTTAGCTGTTGTATTGAAGATATGTTTTAATCTTTGGAGCTCGTCTTCTGTTTTGGCGATTAATGCGGGATCGTCTGCATAACATAATATTTGGATTTTTTTGTTCCCCATTCTGTAGCCATAACCTTTACGTATTGCTTGTATTATTTCTTCCACTATTATATTAAAGAGAAGTGGGCTCAACGGGTCACCCTGTCTGACTCCGCTTTGTACTGGTATACACTGTGTTAGTTTTCCATTTATCTTTGCCTGTATTTGATTATGGAGGTAGATGTTTTCAATGGTTTGTATAATATTGAATGGTATGTTTCTTTTATAGAGTAGATGCAAGATGTCTTGGACTTGAATGCGATCAAAGCCTTTCTAAGGTCTATAAAACATGTATATGCTGGTTTATTGTACTCGATAATTGATTATTATTATACTCTTGATATTGATATTGTATTATTGATATTGTACTCTATGATTTGTCTTATTACAAATACGGCGTTTACGCAGGTTCTTCCGGATCTGAATCTTTGTTGTTCATCTAATAAAGTTATTAGTTTATTGATTTTATTGGTTAGGACTTTTGTGGTAAGCTCAAGTGCGGTGTTCACAGATTTATACGTCTATAATTTTTGAGGTCTTCTTTATCTCCTTTCTTAAACATTGGTATAATTATGCTGCTTCTCTATGCGTCTGGTATCTTGCAGTGCAATATTAATTTTTGTATAAGTTTTGTCATCTCTAGGGTTATACTTTCTCCACCGTATTTTAAAAGCTCGTTGGTTATTCCATCTGGTCCTGGTGACTTTCTATTTTTGAGCGAATTTATGGCTATTTTTACTTCCTGAAACCTGATTTATATTTCGTGTTTTAATTCAGATACGTTATTAAGTTGATTATTATTTTCCTTTGTTTTAAACAGTTCCGTCAGATATCTTTCCCAGAAAAGATGCAACAATTATCATTTTATCAAGCTTTACAATTTGCTACCAACTATGTTGCAATTTGCTGCTAATTGGATCTAAGATAGATTTTTAAAATTTAAGTTCATACTATCAGGACTAAATCGGCGATTTATTATTAATTAAAAATCACGATGAAGATAGCCGGCCGCTCCTTTGATTGACTACACTTCCGGCATAATTTGTTCGTAATTCTTTTTTAATCCAAACAATGGAATTTAATTCCGTAGACTTTCCTTTCACGAACGTCTGCTAATAGGAGTTTTTAAAAGTCTAAAAATTTTCTTTTTTAAAGTCGGCATGGTATTAACTTTTGTATTAATTAATTTGAATCTCAAGAGACGGAAATAAAATAAGGAATGAATTAGAAAAAAATCTCCAGTTTTCAACTTTTTGCACTTCAGTTGAATATTTATTTAAAATGTAGAACCGTTTACTTAAGTTTTAGAATTAGGGCCTGACGGAAAGTTAAAAATATTCAAGACAAATTGAGGTATTGAAAAAAAAAATAATAAAAGAATTACTTCGAAGTCTCACTAATTAAAAACGTATTACAAAGGTCTTTTAGGACTTTGCAGATTTAAATCTTTTTATAACTTCTTTGATTTTTCTTGTACTAAATAATATATGCTGTATTTAGAACGTTTTAGGCACGTGTTTTTTTTGGTTCAGATATATTAATTTTAAATAATTTAAATGTGGGAGTGTGTTTGGGGATTATTCCATTGCCCATTTGCCATTCCACCATTATGAAATTATTTTTTACGCAGATTATTGTTTCATTTGTTATATTCTGACAAAAAATTGGGGACAGTGACTAATAAATGTTGCCTAATATACTTATTAAAGCGTTTATTTAAAAAACAACACTTACCCAAAAATTAAAATTTTGGCAAATCAAGAAAAACTGCCCATCTTCAATTTATTTCAAATCTTACTTTTACTAAAATATTCATTGAAAGGAATGGGGATATCAAAATAATCCTACAAGTTATTTTCATATTTTTATTGATATTTTAACGAAAAGTCGGTAGAAACTTAGCAAAGTATAATGGAAAATAAACATATATAATTTTCTGGTAGAAATAACAAAAAATTCTATAATGTTATTCGCTACTACTGCTATTATCATCGCTAACTAGTTTACTACTGGAGTATGGTTTCCCCGAATTGTAGTTCTAGATTAAGATAATAGTATATTACTTTATGAGGCGGAGAAGCATGACTTTTCTTGACGCGCCCTATATTACGCGTCGAACGAAGTGAGGCGCGTAATAGAGGGCAAGTCAAGAAATGTCGCTTCTTTTCCGAATAAAGTATACTATTTTTAAATCATGAATGTGTTGCTTGTGTAAGTCCATTTCAAATAGGTAAAGAAATAATAAATAAGACTTACTCACAATCAATTTAATTTAACTATCTGACGACCGGTTTCGCTTTCTACAATATGCAAAGCATCCTCAGGTCTCGATACAAAGTTAAACAAATGCTGAAATAATAAAACTCATATTATGGTGTTGTCCAATAACAATAAACAAACTAAATGTTGTAAATTACAATAAGTATGCCAATATTACATGTCTGTGGTTTTATTTAAATAAGTAAGTTGAATTAAAGGTATAAAAATTTTAAAATTTTAAACAGACAAGGTAAGGCCCACAAATTGTTATAAAATAGTCTCTTCGATTGTAATAAATTAACTAATGAGCAAATAAACAAATAAAATAAATATTACTTAAATGCCGGTACTCTATTAGTTGATGGATGGTAGAACATGGTTGAAACTACTATATACTGTTGAATGGAGAACTTAATTTTATTATTGTAGTTGTTATTTTTTCTTCAAACGTAGTAATTTTCAACCATAAATAGTACAATTCATACGCTATTTTTACTCGAAATTAACTGTGACAACTATCAAAGTGATCTAGATGTTAGAAATTATAATAATTAAGTCGTCGGTGGGATTTGCGTCTCCCTGGTTACAGTTGTTTGACAGTTGTTTGCAATTAATAAAGACAGCTTATTGTTGTTGCAACCGCAAGCGCGAATTTAGTGGGAAAATGGAAAACCTAAACAAAATTGAGTCCGCGGCTAATGATGCAGTAGCACGTTTGGGCCCTGCAAGTCCGGAATAAAGTATCGGTTAGCGTACAAGCACTTCCAAGAGTGGTGCAATACAAGAGGAAAAAAAACAAGCGAAGGATATACTGCAAAGAAGTCTAAAGTTTTTACTAAAGACGAGTTTGATAAATTTTTGTTTAAAGCGCCAGATAAGTTGTATTTAGGATTAAAGGTAAAAAGATTATATTGCAAAGCATGTAGTATACTCTACTAAATTATAAAAATATTTCAGATTGTTATGTTAATTGGGGTTACCGGCGCCTGTCGATGCGACGAAATGGTAAAAATGAAGACTGTGGACATTGAGGATAAAGAAAATGTAATTATTATTAAAATCTTAGACAGTAAAACACGACAAATTAGATTTTTTACGATAACTGGTCAAAACTACATTAAACTGTATAAAAAGTATGCATCACTGCGGCCTGAAAATGTCACAGAAAATCGATTTTTTATCAAGTACCAAAATGTAAAGTGTTGCCGAAGTGTCATGGGAACACATTCGATCAGTAGGCCAAAAGTAGCTAGTTATTTAAATTTAAACGATGCAATCGCATACACGGGTCACTCTTTACGACGAACTTCAGCAACACTTTTAATTGATGGAGGCGGAAATCTAGAATGCCTCAAACGACATGGGGGCTGGAAATCAAGCACGGTTGCCGAAGGATATATAGAGGATTCAATAAGAAATAAGAACGATAATGCTCAAAAAATTTTAAACTCTCATGATTCGCTAACATCGGGAATGATTGCTGAAAGTTGTTCTCGACCATCAGTATCATCAACAATTACCAATGCGTATCAAGAGTCGGGAACATTTTTGCACGGTTTCAATTTTGAAAATGCCTCAATAACTAATTGTACTTTTAATATTACTATAAACAAAAATGATGTTTAATTGTTATTAATGACATTTGTATTGTTGCTTTGTGACATGTTTCATATTGTTGCCATGACAACATTTTCCCTCTGCCGTAAAGAAATGGGAAAAAAACTGCTGCGGGCGGATACATCAAACTTTGACAGGATCAAGTTAGATAAGTAATGTCATCATTATTTGACGTTTGAGGAAAAAATTCTTTATTAAGAGGATTCTTGAGATATTTAGTTAACTCCATTAGATCACGAAACTTTGGTTGACGTATTTTATTTGCCTCTTTTTTTGGTGTCAGAGTTATTTGTTTTGGTGTAGTTTGTTCAGTAATGGTATGAAACGTCGATAGGCCGTGATAAATTTAATAGTATTGTCCAGTATACTTCTCAGATATTCGGTACATTCTTGCGGGTTTCAATGACATTTTTAATTTTGGATTCTTTAAAAATTAATCCTTAAAACTTTCGTCCATAAGAACCGAGTCAGTTTCTTTCCCAGCATTAATCACTTTAAATGGAGAAGGTTTAGAACTTGACTGCCAAAGAAGATCATCCCATTTTTCTTTAATATCAACAACTACCTTTTTTTTTCACGTAAAAATAAGACTATAATTAATATCACAAGGTAGGTATTGATGTCTTATCTCTAATGCTAATTCTAGTAGATGCACCAGAATATACGAAAGGCGAGTAAAGATGTAGTTTTTGTGCTGACCTGGGCAACCATCAGAGAAAAGCCATATTTCATTTATTTTACCGAGTATATGATCTTTTAGATAATGAAATAGCATGTAAGTTACTTTATTTTAACCACGTCTAGCCATTCCTTTATGATAGGTATACATATGGACATTATTGCCTTCGATGTCCTGTACACTAAATACATAGTACTAAAATTGTCTGCTATATTAAGTTTATTTGTAGTCAAATTGGGTAGGGAAAAATTTTACATAAATCAAAGGCTATTGCAGATACATTATTACTTTGCTGAAATTAATGTTAAAGTCTTTGTTTTTTATTGTAAAATGCCTTTGATTTAGCGTAATGAAGGATTCTCACTTAAAGCGGTTTCTTTTTTCTTGATTCATTAATATTCAGTAGTTTGAGTTGGATTTCAGTTTCCTCACATAATGTACAAGTGTCACATCTGGGATAAAAAAAAATATGCCAAATCGAATTTAAAATATGTTATAATATACAAAGAAAGAAATCTTGGACTCTGAGTATAAAGTTCTTTAAAGGCTTTGTATATATTTTTTACATTTAACTCTGATGGTAGATAACTTTTCTGTTTGTCCAGTGTCCATGTATAATGACTTTGGCGGCTTTTTAATAAAGAAATGTAAGCTCTATATCAGCAGGGTGTATTTTTCTAGACCTCTTTGTATGCTTGCCTCTTTTGAAGAACATCCACTCATTGCTAAGTCAATTCTAATTCGACGAATCTGCATTTCAGTAACACCGAAAATACTACGAAGAGCTTTGGCACAAATACTCACTAGTAACTGGTAACTCAGCTGTAGTCCGTTTGAAGAGGTTTACTCTCCGGACACTGGAACTCACTCAAACCATGGGTGTATGTTACCTGAAGCAAAATTTAATTTATTATTAAACATCACATATTTAAAACAACATTATGTACAATCTTTTGTAACTACATTTATTTTAAAGGGTTTTTACCTTGATATTTTGGTGTCTCAGGCATGTCAACCTAGGGTTTTTTTAAACCTGATGATGGAGTTATCATTCCAAAAACGTTCGTGTTTTTTTATGTAGCACTTTTAAGGGTTTTTTAAATATAGCCAATTACAAAGATTAACCTCTTTTTTTTATAACTTAAAATAGTAAATTGTAATCAATTTTCCTTTATTGACGAAATTTAGTTTATACTGACAAATTTTAATTATTCACTAACTTATTTTAATTTGTATTTATAGCTTAATTTTATTACTAAACTAACTGTATAATCTTTTTATTTATCTATAACATAGAACAAAGCCTGTAGGTCACATTCAATTTAGGCTAGCGGTGAAAACTACTAGAGACAAGAAAGTTTACCAAGAAACTTCTTCGTATTTTATATTAGCTGCAGCGCATAGCATGCCATAAATGTCCGAGTTAGTAAGTTTTAGTTGTTGCTAAAAAAATTTAAAAAGAAAAACAAAATAGAAGACAAACAAACGGTATATTTGTATTAAACTTAAATTTAGAAACGTGGGTTAAAAATCACGATCATGGATTATAACAGCCTATGTAGTTTTTTTTTTGTTAGAGGATTCAGAGATTTTGATAAAATAAAACTGACCTTTTGTAGTCTTAATAAGAACTTTGTGCTAATATTTTTTTTGTCTATATAAAGCTTTTAGCTCAGGGTATGCTTTATTTAAAGTTTACAAACCCTTTAGACGATATGAAGAAGATTTTATTTCTTGTGTGACTCATGTTTTTTTGTTTTGGTTATGATTGGTTTTCCCAAAAAGATCAGAAATATTAAAATATAACTGTAATTTGTCGTGAAAGGCATGATATTTACTTTCAACATCACTTAAATGATATATGTCTCGTCATGTTTCTTTAGGTTTAATAGTTAAAAATGGAAAACAGTTTGTTTTAAGATTTACTAAAAAAAAGTACCTTTAAAAAAATAAACAAAGACTTCTTGCTTGCTGTGGAAAATTCTTCACAATTTTTCAACACTGTGGACACGAGGCATTTTACTTTTGTTATCCTTTTCTTATAATACAAACAACAGTACTTTTCTAGAACGCAGCCTCTTCTGATGTGGATGGCTGCTCTGTTTTTCCTCCCGATACATCAGTAATGCTTATTCTCAACTGACGGCTTAGAGTTGAAATCACCAGTATCTGCCTTTGCCACTGCTGTGTTAAGTTCTTACTTGGTTGTAATATAAATTTAAATTTACGCTAAGGCTTGTCATTTTTATTAGCTCGGTAAAAATAATGTACATAAATTACATAACCATTAATGCATGCAATGTTAAGAATGTTATAAAAGAAACGTAGCGGCCATCTTCTAGTTTTTCTGTTGCAATTCATATTAAGGCACAATATATAATCAACTGAGTCTACTTATCCTTCTATTTAGTTTATTTACTTTGGGCTTATAGGACACCTGGATGTTGTCTCGCATTGGATTGTTAAAAAACTGAAGATCGGGTTTTTGTGCATCAAATTTCGAAAATCTTTAATTGAAATCTCTTTTTATTTCTGTAAGAACTTTTGCAAACCTCAAGAAATCGACCATGGTCCCATTAAACCCCGAGCTATCTTCTTCTTCATGTGCCTAAATTCTTCTTCTTTATGTGCCTTGTCCATTCCGAACGTTGGCAATCAATATGATTATTCTGACTTTGTTTACGGCAGATCTGAATAGTTCAGTAGATGACAATCTGAACCATTGCCGCAAGTTTTGGAGCCACTAGTGTCTTCTCCTCCCTGGACCCCTTCTGCTGTCTATTTTCGCTTGAACGATCAGCTGTAGTACTCTATATTTATTATGTCTCATAACGTGACCCAAGTATTCCAACTTTCTTTTCTTTATACTTATTCCTACCTCTCTCTCTTTACCTATCCGGCGTAGTATCTCTTCGTTGGTCACGTGCTCAGTCCAGGATATACGTAATATACGTCGGTAAGCCCACATTTCGAAGGCCTCTACTTTTTTTATCAATGTTGCGGTCATTGTCCACGCCTCCATTCCATATAACAAAACCGGGAATACATAACTTTTCAGAAGTCAAATTTTGAGAGGTAGGGTGAGGCTTTTAGAGGTGAAAATTTGCTTCATGTTAGTGAACGATGCTCTTGCCTTTTCTACTCTTATACGTATTTATTTCGCTTAATACCAAGTTGAGTAAACTGTTGTTCTCAAGTAGATGTACGAATCCACGTGTTCAATTCTTTCATTGTCTAATATCAGTTGCTGTGGTGGTTGTTGGGTTTTGCTTACTAACATCCATTTGGTTTTTGTGATATTTAGTCTGAGTCCGTATTGTGAACTTGTTTTTTGTATCTTACTCATTAGGTAACTCAGTTCCTGCATGCTACTTGCTAGAATCACAGTCTCATCAGCATACATTATGTTATTAATTATTTATCCGTTTATCTTTATGTCTTCTGTGCTTTCCTCAAGCGCTGTCTTAAATACTTCTTCTGAGTATATATTAAAGAGAATTGGAGACAAGATACAGCCCTGTCGTACACCTTTCTTGATCTCAATTTTATTGGTCAATGTAGATCCTACTTTCACTTTGGCTGTTTGACCCTAATAGAGACTCGCTATTGTTCGAATGTCTCTTTTCGTGCTTTACGTTATCGAATGCTTTTGCGTAGTCTATAAAGCATATGTACACGTGTTTGTTCATATCTCTGCAGCGTTGGATGAGTACTTGTAGACTAAAAAGTGCTTCTCTTGTCCCAAGAGAATTCCGAAACCCAAACTGCGAATCTCCAATGTTATCCTCGCATTTTTTGCTTATTATGTTGTAAATAACCTTGGTGTATGCCTTCGAAATGTCGTTAATTAGACTTATAATCCGATGTTGATCAAAAGACTTTGCTTTTGTTTTTTTTGGTATGGCAACAAAAGTTGACTCTAGCCAGTCTTCAGAACTGCAGCCTTTCTTCTAGAAACTTCCCGCTGTTATAAATATTGTTAAAGGGTCTGACGAGTGAGTCTAAAAATTGACTGTTGGTTTCGCACAGCATTTTCAATACTTCCCCGTATACGTTATCGTTGCCTGGTCTTTTGTTATTTTTAAGACCCTTTATAGCATTCTCCACTTCTGATTTTAGAATAAAAGCACCAGTATCATCATTGCCCAGTGTACACCCACTAGGACGGTCATCATTAAACAATTGTTTCACGTAAGTTTCCCAGATTCTAACTATTTTATCGGGGTCTAGTTGTAGATTTCCAGTATCATCACACAGCCCTTTCGATAAAATATTGTAGCTTTTCTTTGTTGTGAGTTTCTTTTATCTTCTTATGCATATTCTGATAGTCGTATACCTTTTCGCACTGTTCGATTTCTTCGCATCTCTCTGAGAACCATTTCTCTTTAGTTTTTCTTATCTCAGCTCTTATTCGTCTATGGGTTTCACGGTATTTGGCAGTATCTTTAGTTTTATATACCCGTCTCTCTTCCATCATGTCAAGGATTTCTGGAGTCATCCAGTCTTTCCGAGCTACAATCGTCGGAATAGGATGGAGTTTTACAAGAAAGAAAGGAATATAGGCAATAGGCATGTTATCAAGTCGGCTAAACCACACGCCGGTGTGAAACCAATAAATATACGAAAACAAAATTTGTAATCCAACGATTTATTAATATTTATAAATATAACCTAATAATGCTATTTAATAAATATATAAAAGTTGATATTTATTATTCACTTTTTTCGTTGCGCCTTTTTGGTCCCTCGTTAAAATTTTATAGCAACCAGCAGCGATAAAATTTCAGCGAAGCTTCCTTTTCAGACCACTTCTTTAATAAACTTTTTTGTGTAACAAACGAAAGCGGAAAATCATTTTACTCTCAGAACTTAAAAGTTTCGAACTTCGATTTGAGCCGTTTCCATTTTTTGTGGTCGATTTATAGACCCCGCAATTCCGGCAACTACAAAAACTAATTATTATTGTTTTTCCGGGCAGCATCACTGATGAACATCTATTATCCTTACCTAACTTCTCGGTATATTGCCCAACTTCAGCTATATTCTCAATAAGGCGTAGTTTATTGTTTTAGCATGTGCCGGTTGATGGAATATTAAAAGTTAGAAGGAAAGCTTTGTTCATGACTAAATAGAGCCATGAATTAAAGCGAGGAGCCTCCAATCTGCACGGTTTACGTGGCCTAATTATGAAGAGAAGTTAGCTTTAAGGAGTCTTTGGAAGTTTTCTTGGAAATTTTCATTGCTTGTAGATTGAAGATAATAGCACAAATGCGAACGATATTGCTTCGGGTTGTAATTTAGTGGAAAATTCACATTTTCTCTATATCTCTTTCATTTCAATAAATAAGTTAAAATAGAATTTTTAACAGTTTACCATTTGTAATTTAGATTAAAAGCTATAAAGGGTCTTAAAAATAACAAAAGACATTGCATCGATAACGTATACGGGGAAGTATTGAAAATGCTGTGCGAAACAAACAGTCAATTTCTAGACTTACTCGTCAGACTATTTAACAATATTTATAACAGCGGGGAGTTTCCTGAAGACTGGCTAGAGTCAACTTTTGTTGCCATACCAAAAAAAAAACAAAAGCAAAGTCTTGTGATCAACATCGGATGATAAGTCTAATTAACCACATTTCGAAGGCATACACCAAGGTTATTTACAACAGAATAAGCAAAAAATGCGAGGATAATATTGGAGATTCGCAGTTTGGGTTTCGGAATTCTCTTGAGACAAGAGAAGCACTTTTTAGTCTACAAGTACTCATCCAGCGCTGCAGATGTACGAACAAAGACGTGTACATATGCTTTATAGACTACGCAAAATCATTCGATAACGTAAAGCACGAAAAGATAATTGAAGTTCTCCATAAGATCGGAGTCGACTACAGAGACATTTGAACAATAGCGAGTCTCTATTGGGGTCAAACAAAAATAATGATTGTAGACAGAGCAAATAATAATCTACCGCATATACGCCAAATAGGGATTTTCGAAGTAGTCGACAGATTTGTATACTTGGGCTCTCAACAATGGTGATTGTTCCTCAGAAATCAAACGTAGACTAGGAATGGCCCGAACCCCAACTGCTAAATTAATTAAAATATGGAAAGACCGAACAATAACAAGGAATACTAAGCTCAGGTTGGTCAATGCCCTTATTTTTCCCATTGCTACATATGCAGCTGAAACATGGACTCTCAAAAAATCGATAGGAGTAAGATCGAAGCCTTCGAAATGTGGGTATATGGAAGAATTCTACGCGTGTTCTGGACAGAACATAGAACCAACCTGTCAATTCTGGAAGAGCTTCATATAAATGACAGGCTACTAAGAAAAGTAAACCAAGCATACGTAACTTACTTCGGCCACACAGCTAGAAGAACGGGCACCATGGAACTATTGGTAGTAGAAGGAAAGGTAGAAGGCCGAAGACCAAGAGGAAGATCTCCAATTCGATGGGTAGACCAAATGAAGAGTTTGGTGGGAAAATCCCTACATGAAGTCGTCCATATGGCACAAGATCGCAGTCAATGGAGACAGCAGACTATCAATATTTAGGGTGTCACTACGCCCTGACAAGGGCTAAAGGATTGAAGAGGAGGATTGGGGTCAAACAGCTAAAGTGAAAGTAGGATCTACATTGACCAATAAAATTGAGATCAAGAAAGGGGTATGACATGGCTGTATCTTGTCTTCAATTCTCTTTAATATATACTCAGAAGAAGTATTTAAGACAGCTCTGGAGAAAAGTACAGAAGGCTAAAGATAAATGGAGAAATAATTAATACCATAAGGTATGCTGATAACACTGTGATTCTAGCAAGTAGCATGGAGGAACTGAGTTGCTTAATGAGTAAGATACAAAAAACAAGTGCACAGTACGGACTCAGACTAAATATCACAAAAACCAAATGGATGTTAGTAAGCAAAACCCAACAACCACCACAGCAACTGATATTAGACAATGAAATAATTGAACACGTGGATTCGTACATCTACTTGGGAACAACAATTAACTTAAATTGGGATTAAAGATTAAAGATTACAGATCAAAAGAACAGAAAAGGCAAGAGCATCCTTCACTAGCATGAAGCAAATTTTCACCTCTAAAAGCCTCACCCTACCTCTCAAAATTCGACTTCTGAAATGTTATGTATATCCGTTTTTGTTATATAGAATAGAGGCGTGGACAATGACCGCAATATTGATGAAAAAAGTCCTTGATGAAAGGGTCCTTCGAAATGTGGTGTTACCGACGTATTTTGGAAATATCATGGATGGATCACAAAACAAACGAACAAGTTCTCGAAAAAATAGAAAAACAATGCGAAGTTTTAAATTCCAGGAAAATCATGAAATTGGAATACTTTGGGCACATCATGAGAGATGAAAGGTACGAAGTACTGAAGAATATAATGCAGGGAAAAATCAAAGGCAGACGAAGATATCACCGAAGATATTACGACTTTTACAAATTAGAAGTTATTAAATCAGTTATATCGAAAAGGTGCAAATTGCTTCCTTTTAAACCCTTTAATTTTGGCGCATCATGGACGGCTAACTTTTAAAGAAATCGTTTCTAATTTGTTTTTATTAAAACCTGGTCCTGCAAACACCTACTGCTTTTTAAATTTTTAAATAATTATAAACACTAAAGCTGTGGTGAATTTAAAAAAAGGCTAACTCGGATTTTAACGGTCATAGAATATTGTATTTTTCTCTCAAATTCGTGTTAAGTTGATGAAAGTCTATTTAAATATCTTAAGCTTAAAATCCTTATCTTTTTGCACCTTAATCCTATTTTACAGTATTAAACATACAATTTTTATTAAACAAGTGGTTACATTTGATAATATAGGCCACTTTTCTAAAATTTATTCTTTTGATAGTCTAAATTAACATAGACCCAATACATTGTGCATAATTAATTAATAAATAATGTTAAAGATAAAAGGTTTCTGGGATAGACAATTTTAATTTTGTAGTAACAATTAAGTAGAACTGTAAAATTCGTCTTCTTCTTTTTCTAATGGCGCTACAAACCTTTGTGAGTCTTGGCCTGCTTGACAGTGTTCTTCCATTTTGCCCTGTCGGATACTTTCCTTCGCCACTGCCTGATGTATGTGGCACAATTACACAATTACACAATTAAATTAAATTTTTTAGTAGTATTACAAAAAATCAAATTTAGAAGCTACATTACAGCTAACGAACTTTCTATGATTTTTTATTAAAACTGTGTAACTGTTTCATACATTTCACTTTACATTTAGTATTAAAAATCAAATACCCATCTTACATTGCTTGCATATCGTTTATAAGTAAAAATGATTATTATGTGTTTTTATCAAAAAATTGATCAAAAGAATTTGCCAGATACTTTAATTAAAGAGTATCATGATAAATGTGTTGTCTTTGCTAATTTTTCTGGTGATATACTTCAGCATGTACATTTGATCATGTACAAATAAAAAGAAAAATTAATAAAAATAAATGAAACTTTCTTGGGATACGGGAATTATGAACAAATAATCTATTTACCTATAACTTAAGCATACAAGTATTGTTGCTTATATTTAGCACCTCATTAAAAAAATTTCACAATATTTAGGACTACATTAATGTTTTTTAGAAATGAAAAATGCATATCTAAATAAAATTCGATACTTTAAACTTTAGGTCCGATTATCTCAGAACTAAATTTTTGTCACATAACAACTTCTTGCACTCTCCTTTTTAATTATATGTATTGCCAATCTGTCGCTGTTTTAATGATAATTTTTCAACTGTTTTAACAACAATTCAAATTTCGTCATTTTGTGTCATGTGGAACAATTTCACCCAATCATGTCAACATTAGACTGATAATTGCATTCAGTGCAATTTTCAATCCCTATGACAACACGATCGAGTTTGACAACTTCATCCAAATAAATTTCAAAATGTCACGTTTCTAATGTTAACTTAAATTTTAATAATTTTACTTTCAATAACTGTACTTTTAATAAATAAATGTTTCGTTATGTTGAGTTATGATTTTTTTTTCGAAAAATTATCCGCCGAATATCCCTTGGACATTGATGAATGCCTCATAATTTCATGACAAATTTCTCAAGCTCGTTGCTTGGAACGAGCTTTCGATTGTCATGAAATTATCTCGTCTGTTATCAATGTCCTAGGGATCTTACTACTGATAATTGATCAATCTTTTAAACCTTGATGATGATTAATAATGATGAATGAGATTGGTAATAAAAGAGTATAATTTGTTAACATCTCAAAGCGGTAGTTTTTTATCACGTTTACCTATCCTTCTTTTTATGCGAATAAGTATCAAAAAATATATTTTATTGTATTTCTAATAAACTGCAGATTATCTCGTTTACTTTGGTATCGGTCCATTACATCAATCGATTTCAATAACATTGCAGTCGATTTCGAAGTCCACACTTTGAAACTGAAATGATGAACCTGAAAAGTTTGGGTGTAATTTCAACTTCAGTGTTACAGAAAATAAAGTTTATAACTTGATAATAAGTTGGTATTTGCTATTAGTCGCATCAGTTATTTAGTAATAACTGGTAAACTATTTTAATAAAACAAACCTGAAATTTAATTAGATAAAATTACGTACAAAGTTGTTGGTTGTTTAGAAGTGTGAGGTTTCCGTGGGTTTATAATTATTGCCTCTGGATATGCTTTTTATTGATCTTGTATATTAAACTTCGTTTGTTTAAAACACTACTTTTTTTAAATTTTATATAAATCATAAATATAATAGTCCTGGCGGTATCTGTTTTAAGTTAGATGTAAAGCATATACTTGCATTTTTTTGTATAAATCGCCCCAAAATATTACTTATGAATGATAATTTCGCAATGTTTGAGTTGTAAAAAGTAAGCTAAACTTTTTATTTAAAAAGATATAAAAACAATTAAAAAATATTCGATACTTTTTCAGTTTTTTTAGCATACACCTAAGGAAGTATTAGTTTTATTATAATTTTGTATACACCGTCGTAAACGACACCGTCATTATTGCAGACAGTGCTGAGGGTTTACAACGACTTCTGAATGTCATAACCAGAGAGGGAGATAGCTTGGGACTAAGTATAAACACAAATAAAACAAAATTAATGGCTGTTGCCCGTGCATCAAATATCGACATTAACATTCGTATCTATAATAAACATATAGAACCAGTAAAAAGATTCCAGTATCTTGGTTGCTGAATAACAAACGATCTTGACCACGAGATCAAAATAAGTGCCCGTATAGAATATGCTAGGTCCGCATTTCAACGAATGAAAAAATTCCTAATAAACTCTACGTAATCGTTGGATATTCGATACCAATTTGTAAAAACGTTTATTTATTCCATATTGCTATAAGGAGTGGAAACATGGACTTTCGTAATTACAAGTATGGGACGTATAGAAGCCTTTGAGATGTGATTTTTATGAACGATGCTGAAAATCTCGTGGACAGAGCACGTGACCAACAAAGAGGTGTTACGAAGAATCGGTACGGAGAGATAACCCCTAAATATTGTAAAAAAACAGAAAAACGAGTTATCTAGGACATATATACAAAAAAGAAATACCTAGGGGAAATATAAGGAATAGAGGAGAAGGAAGAAGAGGTCCACGAAGAAGAAAATGCTCCTGGTTGAAGAATGTAAGAGACTGGACAGGCCTGGACAAATATTCAATATTAAGAACAGCTCAAGATAAAAAGCAATTTGCTGTAGTTATATCAACCTTCAGTAATGAGGAAGGCAGATTAAGAAGAAGAGCACAACTACTCCTCTCTCGCTCAACAGTTTTAGCTCGAGTTCTGGCAACATTGCTTGCTGTTATTAAATCAGCCAAGTAGAAAGATTGAATCTGTTTGTCTCCTATTTCATTAATGTTTACTAAAGCTGCTTGCCTCTGTTCTTTGTTCACCTTTTCATAACATTTAAACTGACATTCACAAGTAGGTTCACTTTGCCTAGGTTTCATACTACTATATTTCCGGTTAACATAACTTTTTCCTTCTGCAATATAATTTTGCTTAATGTTCCGTTTTTACTTAACTGGGTAAATACTTTTTTATTCTTCGCAAACGACACACTCTGAAGCTCTATTTGAACTATAATTGACTAAAAGCTTGTGGTTTTTTACACGCCTTCTTTGTACTGAAGGCCCTGCTTCATCAGAATCAGAGTTTTTTTTCGATTTGGATGGATTATAATGGATTATACAGATTTGACAAACCTTTACTAAATAGACTAACATTATTAAAATTAGATTCTGTACCACTTATGATACAAATAAATAATAACAAAAACTTAAATAAACAGTTGTATAGAAATACACGTGGTCAACTTTCGTAAAATGCACTGTGAGAATATGTTAGCAGGGTTTCCCAACCTTTTCTTTTTTGGGGCTCCCCGGACTATAAATTAAATTTTCATGCCCCCCCTTTACTTTTTTAATAAATACAACAAAAAACGCACATTATATACTTAAAATTTTATTTTAATTCTAATAAACAAATTTTAAAAGTTTAATTAAACTAGTACATGTTTTTTATCAAAAAAACTAAATTTAACAAAGTAAATATTAATGAGACACTTGAAATTGCATATTCTGTACTATTTGGTTGATTCTAGGATCTGTTTTTGCGAGAGCTATCATCAGGTGGCTATCGACATCAAGACGATTTCGCTGTTTAGTTTTAATTAAAACTAGAGCAGAAAAGCCTGTCTCACATAATAAGTAAGTTGAAGAAAAAGGAACTAGAATTCGTAAAGCAAGAGAGGCAACCTTCGAATTAACAGGCAATCTTTTAATCCAAAATTTCTCCAATGTCAAGAGATGCAAGTCATCTTTCATGGACGAGTCAGCCATCATATCTAGAAATTCTTCCGGAATTCTTGTGGTAATTGGAACACATCAACAACAAATGGATTTATTGTCATACGCCATATTGGTGACTCTGAATTGATGTCTCAATAGTATCGGCGAAATTCGTCTTTCAGCGCTTTCAAATGAGTTTTTATGTCAGCTTTCAAATTTGCGTCAAGTATATTATTTTTAGTTGCTTTGAACAGCCGAGAAAAAGACATAACATTTTCAGAAGAGATTTTTTAATTCCAAAGTTGAAGCTTTGATATGAACCCCTGAATATAATCATAATTGCTTATTATAGTGCCGTTACTGCCCTGAAGTTTTAAGTTTAGTTCATTCAAGGCATCGAATATGTCAGCCAAATAAGCCAACCTCCATTGAAATGTGTCATCTTTGAACATTGTGAAGAAATCGTGTTTTTCTTTGAACTCAAGAAAAAGAATTACTTCTTTCAATTCATAAATGCGAGCCAACATGTTGCCTTTGGCTAGCCAGCGTACTTCTGTATGGAACAGAAGAACTTTGTGATCAGAATCAAGATCCTCGCAAAGTAAAGTAAATAAACGACTGTTCAAAGCGCTGCTCTTAATGTAGTTTACAATCCTTATAGCCGAGTCCAAAGTCTGGCGTAATTTATGTGGTAATGTTTTGGAAGCCAAAGCTTGCCGATGAATAACACAATGTGTACTAACCATTGCGGGGTTTTTTTCTTTGAGCTTTTTAGCTAAGCCCGATCGTACACCTATCATTGCAGGTGCGCCATCTGTGCAAAGTCCAATGATTTTATTCCAATCCAAGTCATGTTTTTCAACAAAAATTGATATTGAATTAAATATATTTTCAGAAGTAGTACCTGCTGTCAAAGATTGGGAGTACAAAATCTCTTCTTCAATGATATCTCCGCCGATGTAACGAACATACACTATTAACTGTGCACAATTAACGATGTCGGTGGATTCATCGCAACTAGTTGCAAAAAATGGCGATAATTTTACTTTGTTAATTATTTGTGACTTTATGTCTGCTGCAATGTCATCGATTCTACACTTGACTGTATTATCTGAAAGAGATATATCTTTCATTTTTTGCTCTGCATTTTCTCCTAAAATTATCTGCGTGGCTTTCAGGACACACGGTTTTATTAATTCTTCACCAATAGTATGGGGTTTCTTTTGCTTTGCTATCATAAAAGCTATTTCAAATGAAGCTTTGAGATGCTGCGATACACCTTTGTGATAACTTCCCGATTTATCCAATCTCATCCTTTTCAGTGATTCTGCTTTAGAAGAAAAAAACTCTTGCGTCTTCAAAAGCAGAGTAGGATGTTATACCTTCAAATGTCTTTCAAGGCGAGTGGGCCTCATGCTATCATTACTTAAAACTTTCATAAATATCACACACTGAGGTAACTGTAACTCGTCTTTTTCTATGAAGGTAAATCCAAACTTAATATAATCTTCGGAAAACTTTCTTTTTTTCGCTGCCATTTTGCAACCTATAACAATACAACAGTAATAAATAAACAAGCAAAATACCTACATGTAATTACTATTTATAAATGCCTATTTATCTTAATAACGTAATGTATTTAACGTTTCAAAATTAATTCGCCACGTAGGCATCTTAGCTCAATCAATAATTTAGTAAATTAAATAAAAATGACAACTGTAGTTTGTAAATACACAAACTTACCTTTTAACAGTGAAACACAATAATTATACACACTCAAGCTAATTTATCAGCAACAAATTGATACCGAAACGTCAAATTTTTCGTAAATTTGTGTGAATGAATGTCACAGATGCTCATGCACGTCCGGTAGGTACTCAACTATTTTCTATCTACCTATGATCTAATCCTAATTCCTAATGAACGTTATGCGGAATCGGTGCGGAGAAGTTGCGCGCGGATTTCATGTAGTGGCTTGTCGAAACTTATATAAACTGCGATTGACGACTTTGGTGTCGGGTTTTGAAACGGTTGTTGACATATTATTTAATTTCATTAATTTTATCCTTGTAAATTAAACATTACATTGTAATATTATTTGTAAATGTTGTTTGATTATTTTTTTTTTCTTTCTAAAATCGCAAACGTCTTTCGCCCCCCTTGACATCTCTCTATGCCCCCCTTGGGGGGCATGCCCTTCTGGTTGGAAACTCCGGTGTTAGACCGTTAGAGCAATGGACTTCAATCGACTAAATCATAGAGTGAATACTAAACTTAAACTTCCGTTAATTTAATTCGAGGCCAGTGTATGGTTACAGCCGAAGCCTCTCGATATTTGGCGAATGCAGGAGACAGCTTCGGAGCTGCATCTTTCTTGCAGCCAACAATTTCGGAGGCAGATATATAAACAGTTTTAGGTTTACCATTTATAAATGGGCCTGCTTCTTTCTTCCACCAATCAATCCAACTATTTTTTTACATAATATGCATCCATAGTTGAAGGTGGAAATACCAACTATCCACAAACTAAAATTTGAACACAAGTGGATCTGCCTCCTTTTTGCAGCAAGGTCCTTAAATATTTTTGTTAACTGAATAAGGGGTTATGCAAAAACTTATAATTTTGTGGAATAATATATTGTTATCTGTGATTACATCTACAGAATCAATGACTGTATAAAACATTGGCGAATACAAACGATTTTAACGGCTAATAAAAGTAAATAAGTCATTAGGGGGGGGGAACGATTAAAGAATAAACTCGTTTTTAGTGTTAGAATAATCTTCGATCACTTTTAAAAGTAATTATTCTCTAACTAGTTAAACCGTATGAATCCAGACGCGAAGTACCAATTAATAAAATTCTATAAATGTCAATATAATTTTGCTAAAACTCTTTGAACTTTTTCTTATCTGTTTCTTGTCTAGCATACCAAATTACAACAGACGTTAACAGAAAAACTTCTTTATTAACCGGAAAAGGACTAAAATTTTATTTTAAAAGCAGTCGTAAGCAGGAACATAAAATTATAAATAGTCCAAAGTGACTTCTGAGTCTGCTCAAAACACAAAAAGACCAAAAGGGTAACTTAATGTCTTTTGATGGGGTGGATAAGAGACTAACATTAAGTAGTTAAACTTAATGAGTAATAAAAAGCTAAATAAAATTTTATCATTGCTCAGTGCCATACTGATATAAATAAGGCAAGTAATCTTTGCGATCTGAAAAGACATTTATTTACTTTAAATGCTACATTTCTCTTTATGTACCAAGTTGACTGCTTTTGACTACGGGGGGTAACAAACTTATAATTGCAAATTATACTGTTCAAAGCCATCTACAACCAAACGAAAGAAAATTGCATTTTAAATCTTTCAGAAACTGAGATTTTGTAAAATCTATTTAGTTCTGGTTTATACTATATATTTTTTCTTTTAAAAAAAAGTCGCATCCACCAGAAGGTTATAAGCGACGGAAAAAAATATAAATCACAAACTTGAATAATTACAGATTATAAAAAATGTTTAAAGATCTAGAATATTTAATTATACTATCATAGGAACTGAAAAATAACAAAGCACCTGGTTTGGACAATCTTCCTACCGAACTCTTTAAAATTGATGGTGACACCCTTTTTAAACGCATGCATAAATTAGTAACCGACATCTGGCAACAACGCAAGGAAACTCCTGCAGACTGGAAATTAGGTTTAATGCAACCTCTTCACGAAAAGGGAGATATGATGGTGCCTGAGAATTATAAAGGCATCACCCTACTTGACGTGGCTTATAAAGTATTGTCCAATGTATTGTTCTTCTTCTTCTTCAAGTGCTCTCTCCGCTACGGAGTTTGGCAATCATCATTGCTATTCGTATCTTTGAAGCTGTTACTTTAAATAATTGGTTAGACGTGCACTGGAACCAGTCTCTTAAATTGCGCAGCCAAGATATACGTCTCTTTGCCCTGAATCTTTCCTTGGATAATTAACTGGAGCAATCGATACTTTTTCCCTCTCATCACATGATCAAGATATTCCAGCTTTCTTCTCTTGATGGTGGTCAACAGCTCCCGTTCTTTGTTCATAGATAGATAGATAGATAGATAGATAGGTAGATAGATAGATAGATAGATAGTTTATTTAACTGTAAGTTACAACTAGGTTTACAGCAAGTCAAAACTAAAATTATAAATATTAAATATTACAAAAGATGGAAACAATACATTAAAAATATTTAAAACATTAAAGTACTTAAAAAGCGTACAATATGGACATATAAAAATAATGATAAATTTGGTTATGTTGCAGCCTAGGCATTCACAGATACACCCTCGTAGTATTCGCCTAATATATAAGGACACATGGTCAATAGGTACTCTTTGACTTCGTTTTTAAAAGCTGTAGTTAAATTAACGTTTAGTTAAGTTTAGATAGTAGATGACTTCCTGCTTATTTCTAAATGTCGATAGGGTACTACAAACTGTCTCTTATTTCTTGTGTGGTCTAAGTAAATATCACTGTTACATATAAAAGTTCTTTTATTTTTATGAATTAGTATCAATAATTCCAAAATGTAAATTCCATACACTGTTAATATATTCAAATCTCTAAATAGGTTTTTACAAGACCAACCATACGGAACACCTGCTATACGTCTGACAATACGCTTTTGGGCCTTAAAAACGTCCGGTACACTAGAAGAATCACCCCAGACAGTTATACCGTAACTTATTGTACCTCATTGTACCTCATCAAAATAAAAAAGATGAAGATGTTGCAGACTAAGTATTCTACCCAAATTTCTCAATTGATAACATTTGGAATTGAGTTTTTTACATATGTTCCAACCTACAACTCAAAATATTCTCACCATTGATGGAAATACCTAAATCAGGTTTAGTAGAATTTGAATGTGATGTAAATGATAAAAATTTAGTTTTGTGAACATTGAACAGGAGCAACTGATTACTGGACCAATCAGAGAAGGTCTTCAGTGAGTTTGTTATTTTATCTTGTAAAAAATTTATATCTTTATCGTGATATAGCATTGTTATGTCACACATACAAAATAAATAATATAGGGCCCAATATGGAGTCCTGTGGTACTCCATTCTTATTAATAATCGGATCAGACATTGAAATCTTGAAGTTACTTTTCACTTTAACTATTTGGTGCCAGTCTTTCAGATAGGAACCAAACCAACTATGGGCAACTCCCCTAACACCATATCTGTACAATCTATCAAGTAGTACATCGTGTTGCACACAATCAAATGCACGACTGAGATCACAAAAAATAGCAGTTGAATTTTCACTGTTCTCAATTAAGAGTAAGACTTCCTCATAAAAACTGTTAATGGCTGCGGAAGTAGAAAATTTATTTCTAAATCCATGTTAATGCTTTGTGATAATTTGGTTGATATCTAAAAATAATCAAAGTTGTTTTAGCATTGCATATTCAATAATCTTAGATATCACAGATGGAACAGACAATGGTCGAAAATTTGACATTAATTCAGGATCACCTTGTTTTAATACCAGTGAAATGATAGAAGTTTTCAGCATATTGGGAAAAACACCAGCATTGAAAGAAGCATTTATAATGTGAGCCAGTGGTGTCAAAATTTGAGACGCAATTTTCTTAATTACTATACCTGAAATATCATCAAAGCCACACGATGCTTTGTTTTTAATTTTATATTTTATTATATCTAAGATATCTTCCTCTGTTACATAATTTGGTTTAATTATTTCACTAATTATATCCACTGGTGCATCTATAAAGTAACCATTAAATTTGTTTGATATTATATCTGAATCTGTAATCCTAGTATCATCTATTTTTAGACAGATATTTTTGTGATTTTTTTGTTTTCCATTAAGTTTATTTATAACAGCCCATGTGGTTTTGTTTTTGTTAGAGGATTCAGAGATTTTGTTAAAATAAAACTGACCCTTTGTGGCCTCACAAAGAACTTTGTGCTGATATTTTTTTGTCTATGTAGAGTTTTTAGCTCAGGGTAAGTCTTACTCAATATGTACAAATCCTTCAGACTATCTGAAGATGATTTTACTTCTTGCGTGATCCATGTTTTTGTTTGGTTTTGGTAATGTTTGGTTTCTCTAATAGGACAACTAATATTGAAATGGAACTGTAATTTATCAGAAAAGGCATTATATTTACTCTCAACATCAGTTGCATGATAAACATCTTGCCATGTTTCTATACTCAAGATATTGTTGAATGCATCTATAGCGCCTTCATGTGTCTGAAAGTATTTCGAACTGATGTCATAGTTAGTTTAATAAAATTCAACCTCGAAAGGAATATATTGTGATCTGATTCAGTATTTACATTTACAGTACCTACACAATCATCACAATTTGTATATACCTGATCCAAAATATTTCCGCATGTGGAAGTCGACCTTGTAGGTGTAAGGTTCCTGGGTGACAAACCATGAGATGCTGGAAGACCAGAAAATCTGTGTGAATTATTTAGTGTCATGGAATTTACAATAAAATGGCCTGTTAATATTATGAATTGATTTTTTTTATGGGATGGGAAAGGCAGCGCAAGAGGATGTGGTACAACCATGTAAGACGAATGGATGAGAATAGACTCCCAAAAATTGCCCTATAAAACAATCCGCCCGGTTCAAGACCCCCCGGAAGACCACCTAAAAGATGGAGGGATAGTTGGCAATCTACCTCCCAAGAAATTAACCAGAGGCAGCTTCAGAATTAAACAGATCGAAAGATCTACAAAAAGTAGAAAAAGAAGAAGATTTGATTTAAAATTTGAATTTAAAATAAGGTTAAGTTTTTCATAAAATATATCAAATTTACCTTTAGGAGATCTGTAGTTAACTAAAATTGTTTGTTGATTTGAATTATAATGCCACTTCAGCCCACATACCTCAATGTCTTTTTCAACACAGTACAGATCGAGTAAAATGCAATTAACCTTCATATCATCCCTTGCCCAAACTGCAACGCCACCACATTTATATTATCAGAAAAGAATTTACAATTTTAAAATTTGGAAAACTATAATGAATCACATCGTCATTTGTATTATTATCATAATTCCTCAATAAAAATGACAACAATTGATATTTTAAAAACTTATAAAATACCTCGTCATTTGCTGACCACGTCTCAGTCATAAAAAGAAATTTCAAATCCGACTTCTTATAATCAGCAAATAAACAATTCATTTTAAATTGATTTCGTCCCTGAATATTTTGACAGTAGATGATCGTACACTATCAGTGCAGTTTCCGACTCAATAAATCAACAACGAATGAAATCTTCACAGTCAGTTCACAGAGTTCGAAGTCGACCCCCACTACAGATTTGTGGATTTTAAAGCAGCATACGACTCAGTCAACAGACAAAAGCTTCAACAGGCTATGTTGAAATTTAAAATGCCGCTTCATCTAGTTTAATTAACTAAACTTACACTCACAGGAGTAGAGAGTGTAGTCAGATTCCTAAACGACCCTTCTATTGTAAAAAATTGACTAAGTCAGGAAAACGGACTGTCGTGTCTATGTCGTAACATAGACATTATTGCAAGGTCCACAGAATCTCTGATAGAAGCATTTTGATCATTAAAGGCGTCTGCACTGAGAATGAGATTAAAAATAAACGTACAGAAAGCCAAGTAAATGTATTGTAATACATCAGGCAACTAGATGCCTAGACTATTAATTGATGATCTGAAACTGAAAGGTGTAGACACCTTCATCTACCTGAGCTCGCTGCTGACCAAAGACAATGTCAGCGAAAAAATTAAAAGAAGAAAAGTGTTTGCCAATAAGTACTATTATGGCTTGAGGAAACAGATGGCCACAAAACTACCCAGAAAAATAATTAAGGTTACTATTTTTAAATAATTTTGAATTTTGAAATTTTGAAATAATAATAGGTTTTGTATGCGGTAGAGGATTAAAAGATTTAATAAGAAAAAAGAAAATTTATTTATATTGGTGGATATGTCTTAGAGAAGCAACTCTCTTTTGCACATTCTTCTTCTTCTTAAGGTACGCATTTCTGCGTAGGCGTCCACCGTACATCGTCTTGTCAGGTGAGATGTTAAATATTCTGGATTAAATATTTCTGTTTTTAGCAGCATTGCGAAGCATTTCATAGCTGTGGATTTCTGTCCATTGTCGAATATTGCGTAGCCATGACATTTTTTTACGTCCAAGACCTCTCCTACCCTCTATCTTCCCTTCGCGTATCAGTTGCTGAAAAGTGTATCGTTCTCCTCGTATAATGTGCCCCAAGTATGCAGTCTTCTTACTTTTTACATAATTAAAAAGTTCCCTATTCTGTAAGCCCGCTCTTCTGAGTACTTCCTCAGTTCTGACCCTGTCCGTCCAGGATATTCTGAGCATTCGACGCAGGCACCAAATTTCAAACACTTCAAGTTTGTTAATGGAACTGGCCTTTAACGTCCATGCTTCCATTCCGTACAGAAGAACAGGCCACACGTAACACTTAAGCATCTTGTATCGGAGGTTGAAGTCCAATTTGCGATCAGTCAGAAACTTACGAAGCCTCAAAAAAGCATTTCTGGCTTGTTCAACTCTGCTCTTTATTTTATTCTCGGGGTTCCAACCCTCATTCAGCAAACATCCCAAGTATTTGAATTGCCTGACTTGTTCGATTTCTTTTCCAGAGACATATATCTTTGCGTTGGAGTAATCATTTCTACTTATAATCATTGATTTTGTCTTCTTGATATTTATTTTCAAACCCCAAGCTTCACTTGCAAGAGTTAGATCATTTAAAACGCATTGAAGATCTTCGATGTTATCTGCCACTATGGCTGTATCATCGGCATACCTGATGTTATTAATAAATATGCCGTTAACTTTAGTACCCTTATTAGAGTCTTCCACTGCTTCTGCGAAGGCTTTTTCTAAGTATAAATTGAACAGCATTGGGGACAGTATACAACCTTGCCTTACTCCTTTTTTAATGAAGAAATCTTCTGTTTCGTTGAAATTTTGAAGACGTACTGTTGCTGTCTGATTCCAATACAGATTGGCAATGATTCTTATATCCTTTGCATCCAATACCAACTCTTGTAGGTATTTTATCATCTATTCGTGTTTTACATTATCCAATGCTTTCTCGTAATCGATGAAACAGATAAAAACATCCTTTCTTTGATCTAAACAATTCTGTATCAATGTTTGCATACTAAAGATCGCTTCTCTCGTGCCAAGTCCATTTTTGAAACCAAACTGACTCCATCCACTGACCTCTTCACATTTCTTAAACAATCTTTTGCACATTATTTACTGTTAATTGCAGAATTTTACTAGCAGTTTTACTGAATTTACCATCACAGTACATTATTAGGTCATCGACATGTAATACTTATTTGATTGGTGGAGCAAGATCGTAACTTAGCTTACTAATCTCAAAAATGAATGAGGATATGCAAAACTAAACCTTGGAAAACTTCCTTTCAGGAAAAAAGTTATTGACAGAAGCACTAAATATTGTAGATGTTAAAAAGTTTTTTATACTTCTGTTTGTACTTCTGTCTGTCTGTTTGTTATATATACGCAAGAAAAAACGCCTAGAGATGGGTTCTAATTATAAATTAAACCATTGCTTAGGTTTTCTGCATTGCCTTCCTCTAAATAAATTGGTGATCAAAATGACTCTAATTCTTGGTCAGGCAAAAGGTAAGGAACTTTTAACTCGAAATATAAAGTTTTTAGATATGCAAAGTTATCGCAAGTTATCGGAAAGGCCTAAAAATCAACATTTCAAAGACAAAGTGGATGGCAGTTGGAAAGATCCTTATAGATCAAGGTCTGCTTTCTCTTAATGGAGAAGAGATAGAAAGGGTAAATCATTTCAAATACCTTGGCAGCTGGTTAAATGTAAATTGTGACTCTGATGAAGAGATAATATCCAGGATCGAAATATCACGTAAGGCTTTTATGACCTGAAAACCAGTTTTATGCAACAGAAACCTGTCAATGAATATTCGTAAGAAGGTCCTGAAATGTAATGTGTGGTCGATCCTATTGTATGGTTGTGAGACATACGCGTTAAAAACCACAATGCTAAACAAGTTAGAAGCATTCGAATTGTGGTGCTATAGACGAATCCTAAAGATATCGTGGGTTTCGCACATTTCCAATGAAGATGTTTTTCAAATGATCAATTCAGAACGTCTGCTCATAAACACCATAAAGAGGAGAAAAACAGAATACTTCGGCCATATAATTAGAGGACCTAAATACCATTTACATCGCCTTATAATACAAGGAAAAGTGGAAGGAAAGATATGGATTGGTCGAAAGAAACTTTCATGGCTGCGTAATATTAGACAATGGTGTGGTTTCACAGTAGAAAAATTATTTCGCGCAGCAGCCGACAGAGAAAGGTTTCAGGAAATTGTAAACATGATGACGGCCAACATCTGAATACGGACACGGCACCCAAAGAAGAAGCAGATATACAGATTTTATTAGCATTCTCAAGCCATACGAAACTCTTATGGGCAAAATGCACCAAAAAAAAAACGCAGCATTAAGTTGAATGAAGGGCTGAAACGGGGAATGATGAAACTTGATTTCGTTTTAAGTTATATTTGAGAAGATATAGTACTACCGAAAATAGGTTAAAGTATCCGGAATAACAGAAAAAGATTAAGGGTAAAATCATAAGTATTGCAGTGAAAAAAATCATAAAATACCCAAAAGATGCTCCATCCCGGTGAAATTAGAACCCGTCCCTCCCTACCGTCAAAATACTTTAAGCTAAAATATTTTTAAGTTTTTAAATCAAATGTAGGTACCTCATTTATTAAACTCCAATATATTACATAAATTAAATACTACAAATTCTAGTACGCCGCACCGAAAGGGTAAAATAAATTTATATACCTACTTAAATTAAAATATCCGCAAAATATTCGATTAAAATAAAATGACCCCACTTGTTTTAAATCTAATCGAAAATAAAAGCACAAACTAAAGGGATGTTAAAGCAAGAAAAATAACATTAGACAACCGGTTAGGATTGACGAGAGGAGTTAATAAAAACTCCAAGCACAGGGTATATATCCTTATCCGGGATCTCTTAACGAGAAGCATTTAACTAGAAGGAGCACCCTCAATGGCCAGGATAATGAGACAGAGCTGAAAGATCCTGACGAAGTTCTTAAAGGGCCTTCCGGCTTGCCTCATCTTCCAGATAGCATCTACGGATGCTGACACTCTTTGATACCGACAACTCTAATTTTGCTTAACCGTTTTGATTAAGCCCGGAGACTAGTGGAAGTCGAGCTTTTTTTGTATATACAGTTTTAAATTAGCGTTTAATTAATATGCCTCTGTTACACTGAAATCTTATATACAGTCTATTTTCTTTATTTTACTCTTTTCTGAAAATTTTTAAGCACTTGATATTATAAATATTGCAATAGGTAGATTATAGACAACAAAATTATTTTGTTGACCATACGAATAAAGAATTATTGCAATCAAATCTATAGAGTATATTTATTTTAATGCTCTAAAATCAATTTTTTGGTTATTTATTAAAAGCTAAACCACCACAAAGCATACTTTATTAGCCTTAATAAGAATACAAATAAATAAGTAAGTAAATAAATAATATGCTCTATTGTCACTGAAAATTGTAGAAGATTGAAGAGAATTGAAGACAAAAAAAAAGAAAAAAAAACAGAATAAGTATCGTTTGTACTTTAAAACAAAAAAAAACAATACAACAAACAAAATACAAAACAAAGTACTTATCAGTCGATCGGAAAATGTTTGATTGAGGAAGTCAATAGTTGCTCTAGAGTTGTGAGCCAAACACCCATCCTATTGGAAACAAACCTCCTGAAAACTAATGGAAAGGTGTCGAACTGCCAGAATGACCTTATTCTGTAACAGTTGTAAATATTTGGGCCCGTTTAGGTTTCCATCGATAAAAAATGGACCGACAATATGGTTGCCTAACATCCCAGTCCAAACATTTAACTTTTGCGGATGATGAGTTCGCACTGCAATACTTAGGTGCTTATTTTTCCGAAAATTATACCTTGCAATGGATGGATTGTTTTTTTTTTTTGTAATGAAAATGAAGATTTGTCACAAAATAAAAAGTGTACATTTTTCCCCTGTCTATCTAACATAAATTTACAAAACTCCATTCGCCTAAAATTATCTTTCAGAAACAATTCTTGTGCTGGTTGTGTCTTAAAACAGTGATATCCATTTCTTTTGAGAACTCACTGCACAGTTCGAGTATTTACGTTAACTTCTCTAGCAATTTGTACACTATTGTAGGGTTCACCAGCTTCCTCAAAAGCACAAATATCAATATCCCTGTTTTGACGTTCCTCATCGACAGGTCTAACACGTGGTTCAGTACATTTATGACACTTTTTACAACTGTTTACGCATCCTGAAGTTTGTAAATGTTTAATGGTATTTTTAAGGGTCTATTTTCGAAGACAACACTAAATAAATTAATTACTTTACGTATTGAATGATCCTAAAAGTACCATGTTACAAATTACACTTTTTCTTGGACGGAATACAACGTAATAGGCATTTTATTAATTATTTGTTTATTCTTTCAGAACTTCGTTTGAAATTTTTATATATTATTATGTTCGTTTGAAATATAACCAAGACAGACAGCGCTACAAGATCCCAAACGCTCTATGTAAAAACTGTTCCTGTGACAATATAGTGAATTATTTCAGATCCATAAACATTTTGTACAATCTGTGGGTGTTTAACTTTGTTATTTATATTTTATTCCGTCGCTAATAACCTTTTGGTGGATGCGCCATCTTTTTCTACTAAAAAAACTACAATAAAATGTAAACCGGTACTCATTTACGCTGATTTCACATTTTTAGAATTCTTGGTAGAATAAATTTCAAATAAAAAAGTACCCTAACCTGCTAGGAGAAACTGGAGAGAAATGTTAACAAAGGAAATCAAACATTTTTGTAGCAAGATTGTTGGTCCGCTACAAAAATTTTCATTACAATTTAGAATTACCCGAATCTAATTTTTATTTTTTAATGAAAGCATAATCCATCAAATATGTTACGAGAGAATAGAATTTATAATTGGGTCTACCACAGAGTTTCTACGCTTTTGGGAACAATCAATAACTGTATACAATATAGAATTAGGGGATACAATACCATTATTTACATTTCTCGAGTTTAACCAGAAGCAATTAGGGCTTTCAGTGATTAACACTCAACCTGGATATGGATTTTACTTAAGTTTATTAACAAAAAAAAAACAAATTGGAACCTACGGCTACTTACTGGTAAGGTTATACAAATAATGGTGTTCATATATAAAAAATATATAATATGGTGATTCACAAAAGAAAAATAAGATGTCATTATACATGAGTCAGATAAAATTAAATTATTAGAAGAATTTTTTACCACGTAACAAAAAAAAACGAAATTTGTTTTATTTACTAATGTTTGTATTTTGAGACTAATGTTTGAACGATTTCCGAAGTCAAAATTGAAACGTCAATAAACGTACTTGAACCTTTAATTGTGACTTATTCTTATTTAAGTATTAGTTGCTTAAAAATGGAGAGTGTACGAGGAGAAACGCGTACTTATTTTATCAAATGCGTCATAATAAGACACTTTATTGTTTAAACTTATTAAAAACTCATGACACGGAAACAGTAGCTGAAGACAAAGAGATGTTTCATTACCATAAGAAGCCACAACTACTAATTCGTGTGTTGTTTGACCAGTTCGTAAAAAATTGTCAAAATGGTTAATCATTCAGAATTTGTTACTATGTTTTTATTAGTTAAATATATACAGACCCCATTGTTGGAGATTCTAAAGTCGAAGCAGATGTTTCTATGTTCGATAATATCATCAATTGCTTTTACATTATCAAATAATTTGAGACTGCCTTCGACAGGGAGTATAATTGCTTGTTCCTTCATTGGGTAGGTTGGTTTCGGTGTTGTTTTTGCTGCTGTTACATATAACACTGAAGAAGTGTTGTTATTTGGTGTATCTTGTTTGTTGTTAATTGTTGAATTGTGTTGTGACATTGTTGGGGAAGCAGCAGTTAGTTTGATAGTAGAGAAGGGCAATGGCGTCACCTTAAGAGATCATTATTTTTTTGACTTAATTTTGAGATGAAAGAAATATGTGACTATGCTAGCGATTTAAGAACTAAGTTTTTAACTTAAATAAGTTTTTAGGAATTTCTCATTCGTTTTGATTAAGTGACAATAAACGCAACACTTTTTTGTATAACGTGACGGCATTGCCCTAGGCCTATGAGGTAATGGCGCCACCTACTAAACTGAAATGATGGTTTAGACTTATAAAGAATAATAAATAAAAGCATAACCTAAAAACAACCTAATAATTAACAATTCTATTTACAGAACTCACAAACATAATTTTTGGCACTATTTTTTCCACTGCATTGAGAATGAGCCCATTTCGAGCAAAATGCACAGAGATGTCAAAGTTCAGTGTCTCCAAATTCTCCACAAATTAAACATTTCTCCTCGTCGGCAAATACAGTCGGTAGTAAGATATCATTTGAATCATCATCACAAAGTTTGTCATCATCAAAATCTTCTGACGATGTTTCATCAAAATCGATTTTTGGTCTGACAATTTTTTTCATTTTCTTTATTTTTTTATTCTTAGAAAGCTCAAATTCAGATATAACTGCCCTTCTGTTTTGTTTCAATTTTTTTCCAATATTTTTGTTTTTTTCGCAATCTGTAAAATTTCATTAACTGCTTTTGCTTTTTGCTTGAACTCCATTTTTTCTTTAACATCTTACACGATATCTTTTTTTGGAGTCGAAGTCAGGATAATAAAATGTTGCTTTCTATCCTAACCTTTTTGTTTAGGATCGGTCCGGTTGGTTGGCATTGGTGAAATGTAGAGAATGCTTTTTAAAAAATCCTGACGATCTCCCCGGTTGACTATAAATAATCATCTTGATAGCAGTAGCAGTAGCAGGACTTTCAGGATAATTTTATTAATATGTGCCTCATTAGTAAAGGTATGATTGAGTTTTTCAGAATTCTACTTCTTCTCCTCAACAATGCTCTATGACTGAATAAGCAGGAGCAAAATCTTCTTCAGTGAATTTATCTGATTGAAACGGAAAAATTCCACATGCTTTGAGTCCTGCCACTGCCTTTTTAAGGTTAACAATCCTCAAGTAAGCTTTGCTGAATATCGGAGCAATATCGTATGGAGTGATTTTTTGATGAAAATTTGTTTTCATAACATTATCACACTCCTTATTGAACGCATTTTTAAGAGGCCCGTAGAAAGATACATCTAAGGACTGAAGTCTGTGCGAGGAATTGGGTGGAAGCGACACAACGTGAATGTGAATTAAACGGCAAAATTCATAACATGGCAAAGAAATATGGGTTCCATGATTATCCATTAACAGAAGGAGAGGGTCCTCTTTACTTGACTTACTGATTCTCTGGAAACATTTTAGCCAATCTAAAAATAAATCTTCTTTGGACCACCCATTGTGTAAACATCTATAAATGGCTTCAAGTGGTCCTCCTGCAATAAAAATGACATCCGTTTCGTTGGAAAAATAAACATTGAAGGTGTATATATTCCTGAAGCGCTCATGGCACACACTACAGTGATATTCTTGCCACGCTCCCAACTCGTATTTTCTCCCACTTGCTTCTGTCCTCTTGGTGCAATAGTCTTTCCCGGTTTTTGTACTGTGGAAATTCCAGTTTCGTCCATATTATGAATACGGTTCGGTGCAAAGGTATACTTAGTCATTACAGTGTCTAAATTTTTGTAAAACAAATCAACTTAGTCTTTAATAAATTCTTTGACCCTGTTCAAGCTAGTGGCTTTCGGTTTTCTTAAACTAATTTTATGATTGCTGATATACTTATTTAACCAATCTATCTCGGCCCACTTGGTCTCTTTGCTAAATTTCTGTTTGATTTGCTGTTTTTTTAGTTTTTTAGCCAATTCGAAAGCCAGTGGCCTTAGTTCTTTTGTAGTGATGCATAAAATAGTTTTTATAGGTTAACCACATGCTATGCTAAATTTTGTTCTTCCCCTACAGAAAAAACGCATTTGCGACCTAATCTCGGCTTACTATCATCGTTTTCCTTTAACCTATCCCTTAATGTTGTTCGGGGTATACCAAACATAGTAGCTGCTTGTTTTGCGGGACATTATTTTGGCGAACCGCTTCAATAGCATTTTGAGGTTTTCATCCTTCCACATAGCCTTTTCCATTGTTCTTTTACGTGATCGTACCATCTGCAAATCACAAAAAAGTGCGTTGTTAACCTTTCATTTCAATAAGAAAATACGAAGCAATACCGTCATGGCTTTATTACCCCGAAGTAAAGTGACGGAATTACCTCTCGAGAACATGGTGGATATATCACTACATACTACAAACAATAACCAAACATTTAAAAGCAATCTCATCAAAAAGTATCTAAGGTATCATATTATGAAAGGACATATTCAACAAACCAGTTAAGAACCTTATTATCACACTTACCTCGAGTTATAAATACTGATACTACTAATATTACTGATATTATAATTAATATATATAATTTACTGATATTACTGATACATTTTATTGATCAAAGCACGCTCAATCGGAAGCTATGTCTCCTCCCCTATTTCCTGTGTTGCTCAAGTACACATAAGCTGCACGTCAATTGTTGATATTAATTGACAATTTAATATTTAATGAATTCAATGCCTGGCCTAGAGGGCCGGCAAATTATTTGTATTATAAACAAACAATAAAAGATGACAGGACTGTTACGCGTGACTGTACTCTTTTAGGACTTCTTAACTCACGAAAATTCACGGAGAACTTTTAAATGCGTAATTTAACTTACAAAAAAAACTTATAAACAATAATTGACACAGTAACCTAATATGTTGTTAATTGTTTTACTTTACTAAGCGAATATATTCACTTATTACGTGTTTCGCTAGCAACTAATTTACAGTTTCTCTCTATTTTATGTGGCCTAATGACTGGTTTCCTTAAAATAATACCAACGGTTGTCTGTTGAATACGGATAAGAAATTGGATTGTTTCGAAAGCCTAGTTGGATTACCACTGAATTGTTGGTTTGAGTTTACTCAAGTGGCTGTAAAATTAAGTTAATTAGAGTAATAAAAGAAGATCTTTGTGACAGTTTGCCGAACATATACTCATTTAAATCTCTTGGTTATAACTTTACGCGGAAGAGTTTTGAATTAAGTTTCCTCCTGGTTTTTCGCCTGCAGTCTAATTGCTTCATTTACTTAGTTTTAATTACTTCTTTGTGTTTATGACTAGTGATATGGGTTGCACAAATATTCTGTTTATTTAGATTTGTAACAATAGCATTAGTTAAGAAAATGTTTACTTAAACTTAAAGCCAAGATTATTAAAATTGTTCTAGTGTTTCTTTAAAGATATCTAAAAGACTTAAAACAAATCTTCCTCGGAACCTTAGAAAGCAGATAGAAATTTTTTTGGGAATAAATCCCTGTGCCTGTTGAGAATATCGGCAACAATGTTCCAGATGATAAGTTTCCCAAAAGAAAATTGTGTAGCATTTGTCCATCATCAAAAATGAGGAAGACAAATTAAAAATGTGTGCGCTGCTCAAATGCAGTTTGTTTCGAGTGTAGTAGAAAGTTTTGCGTTACCTGTCTTTAAAATTAGTAGGTAGCTGTAGTATATTTTTTGTTTTATCTAGAAATATCTATGTTTTTTTTATTAATCACGCCTAATAATTTTTTTCTATAAAATAGAAATACATAATATTTAAATAAAACAAAATGTTTCTTAAGTATTACGTATGAATAGGTTTTTTTTGCTCGTTTATACCCAATAAACCCATTAATAATTTGTTTTTCCGCAAATCGCCAGGAAATTTTGTCATTCCTGTCCAAATTTCTTGAAGAAAAAGTCAGGACTTCCTTACTGATATTTCCGTACAGTTGTTAGTGTTCTACATAAATGATAGAAAAGTTTGACAATTCAACCTCAATACGTTTTCATAGTAACCCAAGTAATTTTATTATTAATTTTAAAGCACCATTTATTTTGGAAAAAAATTATCGCGTTTTTTTTAAATCCATCAATATCTGTCGAATTTTAAACGATTTGCGGAAAAATAGTATGTTTACCTCGTAGGAAAAGCCACATTCCTGGACTCTGTGTTGCTAAGTCTCGACTTGCGCCTCGACTTAGCAATCTTCACAGTCGTCCAGGAATGTTAAGCTTTTCCTACCCGGTAAACAATGTACTATTTTCTCAAATCGCCAGGAAATTTTGACATTCCTGTCAAAATTTCTTGAAGAAAAAGTCAGGACTTCCTTACTGTAAGGAAATGATATTTCCGTACAGTTGTTAGTGTTCTACATAGATGATAGAAAATACATTGCTTATAAGGAATTAATTTATATTTTGAAAACATCAAGTCATTGCTGAATACATTTTTAAGATCAATTTGTTATATTTACAGTAATTTGACAGTTAGTACAATTATTGAACATTGGAGGAACACTCTTAGAACTATGAGAAACATTTTGGACAACATGCAGGGTGGAAGTGTCATTTTGTTGAATATTTTGTACTGTGAAAATTTTATTTGCCACCTTAACCTTATTGTTAAGCGATTCTTCGATATATCCTTGAGCAACGTTTGATGACTTCCATCCGCCATGCCTCTTGAAACTAGTTATGTCGGCACCAGAGTCAACCAATATTGTTGCAGAAGACCGACGAAAGCAGTGACCAGTATTTTCTGTCGGATTTACCAAGTTCAAATAAGTAGCAATTATTTTGGGCATTTTTCTAAATTGATGAATTCCTACCACTTGTCTACAAACCTTTCCGCTTTGATATTTAAAGAAAAATCGGTCACTATTCATATTTTCTGGTCTTAACGCAACATACCTTCGATAAACATTCAAGTAGATCTGATTAATTACAAATAATCTTGGTTTGTTGGTTTTCGAATCAGGTATGCTGATTAAAAGCTTAGATTCTAAGTCTTCCATATCGTGTACAGTCATTCGGACTCACTTATCCACTCTAGAGGCCCCAGAAATACCAAATATTACAGCCACCTAAAAAATAAATAAAGCTATAATCTAAATAGAAAGTAAAACCTTGTAAAGTACCTTAATCATTAAATTTTCTTTATCTGGAGCTTCCTAGATAAATTTTTCAATTTCTTCCTTCGTTAAAATCTTAGATTTCTTTGCCCTATAACCTTGAGCTTGCCGTTTCAATAAAGAACGAAGTTTTGAGTATGTAGATATATCTACATTGTGTTTAAGTGCAAGGGTTGACTTCAGCATTGAATAATTGGCCCATAAAGTTGAAGATTTCATCTTTAAACCAAGGTCATTTAAGGTTTTCATTACAACATTTTCTGAGAAAGAACTCGTATTTTTACTCATGCGATAATCCATAAAACGTCTGTATGCATTTTCGTACTTTTCTCTTGATTTCTTTGGCAATAATTCTAATGAAGCAGTATTTACTGCCTCAACCAGCTCTGGAGGAGTCCAAGGAATGAAAATTTCATCATCACTTATCATTTTACTTTCGAGAACACCAGCAATTAAATTTATAAGCGTCAAGTTTGACAATTCAACCTCAATACGTTTCCATAGTAACCCAAGTAATTTTATTAGGAATTTCAAAGCACCATTTGTTTGGGAATAAAATTATCGCGGTTTTTTTTAAATCAATCAATATCTGTCGAATTTTAAACAATTTTCGGAAATATAGTATGTTTACCTCGTAGGAAAAGCCACATTCCTGGACTCTGTGTTGCTAACTCTCGGCTTGCGCCTCAACTTAGCAATCTTCACAGTCGTCCAGGAATGTTAAGCTTTTCCTACCCGGTAAACAATGTACTATTCTCTTCAAATTCTACATTTGTTTTATGCTATTTGTCTACATGCTGATTTATTTTAATTTTTTTCCATACTGGTCCAATAGACCATATGAATCGCATTAGCAATAAAAGTACTATGTTTCGGCTTAAGGGTTAATAAACAAAAAACAATTATTTTTTCTAGTGTATACTGATAAAAATATCTTCTTTTTAAGTGACTTTTGGACATGAGGAAAAAGTAAATACAAGACAACTAGCCTAACGATTATTTAAAGTTCATACAAAGTATTATATGCCTAAAATATTGTGTTAAGTACACTTCTGTACAAATTGCACCATACTTCATTGTGTTTAGTTTAAAATGCATGTAGCATGGAATAAGTTAAAGTTAAGTGGAAGAGCGTGACGGGAAAAATAAAGAAACACACAAGGAACTTGGACGGTAGTGGAACTAATGAAAGCCAAATTACTGAGAATTCATTTTCTCACCTAGATTTATGTACGAACAGTTTCAAGAACGCGAGATTTATTGACCCTTGAGTTGGTTTGTCGTTAGGAGTAATTAGGAAAACTTTTTAACATTTTATAGCTCGATTTTCAGTGTAAGATGGGTGTGTTTTTAAATAAATGGCTGGTAATATGTTACTTGGGTGAAAGTTTTTCAGATTTAATATTTGTTTCACTTTAGAGAAACTGTGGAAAATAGTAATGTTACGTAATAACCAGGATTAGATAATTTTTTGTAGCTTTAGGAGAAATATTTACATAACATTTTTATATAATATATTAGATATAATTATTTATATATTTATATTTGAATCGATTATTGTTGAAAGGAGGCAAGCGACATTTTACAAGTTTTGAGAAAACGCAAAATACTATTCTAAGCTAGACTTACTTATTTCTGATTATTTCTTTTTGAGTAAACTTAATGAAATACTGATAAGTAGTTATATTATAGTAAAACAAGGTCATTTTGTCATTATTTTTAAATACCTTTGAATAATTGTTATTTTTATACATGTTACTTAGCCCCTTTCAACAACTTACAGAAAGATAAAACTTATTTTTCAAGAAATGCAGTTTATTTAGCAAAAACTTAATTGCAACAAAACTCAAAATCAAACAATAAAAATGGAAGGGTATAACTTATTTGCATTTATTTTGTAGTGGGCCAGTTAATAATGTCCTTATTAAAGTGTTCATGGTTTTCTGGAATATATTTTAACACCTATTTAATATGATCTATTTTGGTTTCTTTAACCGGAATCTATTCTTCTTCGTAAACGAAGAATAGAAACCTAGTAGAAGACGTATCAGTATTAAATCAGTTTGACCTAGGAAGCGATCATAGACTAATAAGAACAAAACTAGTAATTAACAAAAAACTAGAAAGAAAAAAAATACATGAAAAAAGATACAAATGGACATCTGAAGAAATCAAAAATAGTGAATTTAATAAAAAGATAGTGCATGCATTAAATCAAATTAGTATGCAGCAGATAAACTCCAATGATATTGATGATTTGAATAACCTTATTACCGAAACAGTGAATAAAAGCTTTCTGCAACTGAAAAAACCGAAAACATCATGCAATGAATTAGATAAAGAAATATTACAACAAATAGAAAGAAGGAAGATCTTAAATAAATCTAACAAAAGGGAAACCGACGAATATAGAGAACTTAATAGGCAGATTAGAAAAGGAATCAGACAACAAAAAAGAAAAGAAAACGAAAAATTAATAACAACAACTATTGAAAAAACTAAGAGTATGAAATGTCTCAGACCGACACTAGGACGACGTCAGATGATATCATTAATAGGAAAAGACGAAAATGAAATCACAAGTAGAGAAAACATACTGACACGAATAGAAGAATTTTACACAGAACTGTACAGATCACATCAACAAGATGATGAGATGAGACCAGCACGGAAATTAATAAAAAATGTTGGATCAGAAATAACGCCAAAAGTAACAATTTCAGAGGTAACTACAGCATTGGAAAACATGAAGAGAAATAAAGCTGCAGGAGACGATAGTATTACCACAGATATGATATTAAAAGGAGGTAAGGAACTAATTGCAATTGTAACTAAGCTTGTGGACAGTTGTTTACATCAGGGCAAATTCCCTAAGAGCTGGAATAACTCTAAAGTAATCTTATTGCACAAGAAAGGTGATAGTCGAAAATTGGAAAACTACAGACCCATCAGCCTACTGTCATACCTGTTTAAAATACTCACCAAAGTCATAACTACTCGACTAACAAGGAAATTAGACGAATACCAACCATATAAACAGGCAGGTTTTAGAAAAGGCTAGTCAACTTCCGATCACCTGTTAACCACAAAAATATTAATAGAAAAATGTAACGAATACAAGTTTCCAGTTTTCCTTGCATTTGTAGACTACGAAAAAGCTTTCGATACCATAGAACACACGGCCGTAATAAACGCAATGCAAAATTGTAGAATAGACAGCAGATATATTAACTTAATAAAAAAAAACTATGAACCAAGCTACAGCTACATACTACCTAAATGAAAATGAACACACGAACCCTGTACCATTAAACAGGGGAGTCAAACAGGGAGATACTTTATCACCCAAACTGTTCACCTTAGTTTTGGAGGACGTTTTTAAAAACCTAACTTGGAAATATAAGGGAATAAACATCAATGGCCGCTACCTCAGTAATCTACGATTTGCAGATGACATAATCCTGATAGCTACTGACCTACAAGAAATGCAAACTATGCTTGTAGAACTTCATACCGAATCTTCTAAAATAGGACTGAAAATTAATTTAAACAAAACAAAAGTCATGCACTCCGAAGACACCGTGACAATAATAAACGATAAAGTTATAGAAAAAGTTGAAGAATATAAAATATATACTTGGGACAAAAAATAATCCTAAATAGGGAAATTCAGACTGAAGAAATAAAAAGAAGAAGAAAGTTAGCTTGGGCAGCATTCGGTAAACTGAACTATATACTCAGAAATCAACAAATTCAATAACATCTTAGATCTAAAGTTTTTAATGCATGCATTATTCCGATATTAACTTATGCGGCACAAACATGGACAATCACAAAAAAGAATATGAATATACTCAGAGTCACTCAACACGCGATGGAAAGAGCACTGCTAGGTATATCACTTAAGGACAAGAAAACAAACACATGGATAAGACAGAAAACCAAAGTCACCGATGTGGTGCAAAAAGCATTAAAGCTGAAATGGGAATATGCTGGACATGTAGCTAGGAGCGATCTAAACAAATGGCACAGATCAATTTTAACTTGGAGACCATACCAACATAAAAGACCCAGAGGCAGACCTCCTATGAGATGGACAGATGATCTGAAAAGGACTGCCGGGAAAAATTGGCTACAAGTAGCGTACAATAAAAACCAATGGAAAGGAAGACTTGAAGAGGCTTATGTTCAGATGTGGACGTGAATGGCTAGACGAAGAAGAAGAAGAAAAGAACCGGAATCTTGCTCTTCTATGTCTTATTTGACGGCCATCTTGCGATGTCAGCATTGGCCATTTTAAGGTGAAAAGTATTAATATTAAAAAGGAGTGTAAATATATTGGGAAGTACTGAGATAGTCAGGTTTAAAGTCATCATGCCTCATTTTTTTGAAAAATTTTGTTGATTTCTTGATATGCATCTTTTGCTTGTCTCTAGGGAAACGACATTCCTTTTATAAAAGTTGATCCACCAACTCTTAAAATACAAAATGTCAGAATTTTTACTTCCATTACAGTAAATTTTCTACTCACACTTAGATACACCATAGAATGTATTTTTTGGATCTACTTTACAAGTTACTGCATTGATGTCAACTTCAACATTACAGTTTGAAAGTGAGTGAAGTAGAATTGCTTGTTTTTTGTTTGGAAATTTATTTGTAGATCGATTAATAGCTGTAGAATATAATATTGATGGTTGGTCTAAAAGTAGATTGCCAGAAATTTTTCATAGTGGAAGTTCCCGCTGCTGAATCTGTTTCCATACTTGGATTAAGTAACCTGAATACGGCCTTGGTGCTTTTAATAGATCACTACTGAAAGGACTGGCAATTAACCTCACGCTAAATCAGCGAAATTATTGTTTACCTATAATTATTATAAAAAAGTCAAATTTACAATTGTAAGTCCAGAAGAAGTAACCCTTTTCTACTGCAAATTTGTTTAAATTTTAGATATAAAATTTATTATTATTATTTTGTACAAACTAATAAGCTAATATTAAATATCAATTATCGCTAATTGCTGATATGTTTACTGTTTGGAGGTTCGAAAGAGAATCAAATTTCTTAGTTATGATTAAGAGAATTAATTTCCCAAATAATATTTTCAACTACTATAGATAAATTCACATTCAGATGGCAGCGTTACAGAGATAGGCCTGTACTTTCTATATGCCAGAAATAACTACATTGTTGTCAGTTTTTAATCGTACCTACAATCGTACGTTATGGGCCGGCTCCTATAAAAAGAATTATAATTTCGGAAATATTTATGAATGTGAAACGGAAAAAATACTACATTTTTTTAATTATATAATTTTTCTGTTGGTATTTTAAAAATAGAAAGTTATATTTTGGAAATCTGGTCTTTTCGGAATTATGTCTTCTGTTCAAAATTGTTTACAATTCGTGGAAATGAAATAATTATTTGTATAATCCGTTTTTGATCTTAATGTCCTTTTAATGACACACTTTCTCTACCTTCATTTACAGTTACAGACATTAAAAAATAATTTAGAATTAAAAAAATATACCTATTTATAAATTCAAAATTATTGTCTAATGCCAGCAATTATAAATTCAGGTAAATACTTGAGAGTCATTAAAAGAATTTTCAGTTCATATCAGACGTTTGTGTCGTGTCAGTGTCAAAATGGCCGCGAGTGTAATAAAATTCAAAAACGGTAATTTGTTAAATAGTGAATGCAAAAAAAATAGTGTTAAATGTTTTTAGCTATTTATCAAACAGTAATAATGATAAAAGTGTATCAACAATAGTGCGGGAAGTTTCTGCTATGACTGGAGTCTCTGAGCGAACGATATTCCGATATAGAAGTGAAAGTAAAAATGTTCCACTCGTAACTCCTATAAGAAAAAAAAGAACCGGTTGTTTGAATAGTCGTGAGAATAGATATGATGAAGCAACTCGGTCTAGAATAAGACAAGTAGTGCACGGTTTTTTTATGGACAATATTCCTCCAATCCTTGACGTAGTACTAGAAAAAATTAAGCAAATGGAGCATCTTCCGAATTTTTCCAAGAGTACGTTGAGAAGACTCTTGCACGACATGGGTTTTATATATGGCAAACAAGGTAGAAATTCAATATTAATAGAAAAACAAGAAATAGTCGCTTGGAGGCGTCACTATCTCCGGGAAATAAAGAAACTGAGGAACGAAGGAGCCAATATCATTTATATGGACGAATCATGGGTTAATACTGGAATAACCAATGGGCAAGTATGGCAAGATACAACAATAAAAAATAGCCGACAGGCTTTCGTAAATGGACTTACCACAGGTTTAAAAACTCCGACCGGAAAACGACCAAGATTTGTTTTAGTCCATGCAGGAAACAAAGACGGATTTGTTGAAGGTGCTGACATCACTTTTCTTGCCAAAAAAGGTGCTGAAGATTACCATGAAGAGATGGACGAAGATCTATTTGAATAATGGTTTGAAGAGATGTTAATACCGAATCTCCCAAAAAATAAAAGGAATGTCATTATCTTGGACAATGCACCTTATCACTCTAGGAAATTAAATTTTCTCAAACAATATTGGGTGAAACGTCAAATTAAGGAGTGGCTTTATGAAAAGGACATTTATTTTGAAGAAGATTACTTTAAAAATGAACTTCTGGAAACTGCTAATGCATTTAAAAATATTTATGACAAATACAAAATTGATTGTATTGGTGAAAAATACAGGAATCACAGTGACGAACAATGCCGCGTAGATGTACATATCTTAAGACTTCCGCCTTATCACTGTGAACTGAACCCAATAGAAATGGTGTGGACTGTGGAGTGAAGTGAAACGGTACGTGTCCTCTAAGAATTCAAGTTTCAAACAAAACGACGTTAAAACATTGATTTATGAAGGTTATGATAAAGTACAGAACAATGGACATTGGAAAAATTACGTCAACCATGTTATAAAATTGGAGAATAATTTTTGGACAGTAGACATTCAAGATGACAATGAACCTATTAGAATTTCATTAAACGATGACTCTGAAGATGAACTAGATTATGAAAATGAAGATGATTGAAAATTGTTTTTCGGGGGTATTTTTTTCTCAGTAAAGGTAATAAAATATTTAGTTGATTTGGTTGAAATGTAGCACACTTAAATAACTCATTAATCGACATAATTTCAAGTAGTCATATTAGACGTCATTATGCAAAAAATAAAGTTATGAACATTTAATAAATTAGTGCACAATTGAGGCCCCTAGAACACAAGGGGTGTAAGTGCCAAAAACAAAGTTTTGAAAAATCTTTGTTCAAGGTTTACAATTTTCTTCCGTGCCAAAGGGATTTAATTTTAAATTTCTAACATTAAATGTGTAGTGATTAACAATTTTCTCCGCGCAAAAGCGTTGTAACTTTTAAATTCCTTATTTCTTAAGCATTAATATTATTTTATTTAAATTTCTGTTTTTGGTTAATGTAATATAAGCTAAAAAACATACAAAATCATAACTAAATATTAACTTTTCTTAATATAGTGTAAGTGCCAAAAACAAAGTTTTGAAAAATCTTTGTTCAAAAATCGATATAAATTTAAAAACCTAGGTAGCACTTTTTCAGTTTTCAGCATGTTTTCAATGACATGTAATTTTTGATGGTGTTATTGTTGTTAACCCTGCTGTCCTGTTCGGGTCTATTTGACCCAAAAAAAAATTATTTCTTATTTTACAAATTATTACGCGGCGTAACGTTTTGGTGTTTCGTGACTTTATTACTTAATATGAGGTCTTTCAATTGCATAAAAGATAAAAAATCAACTTGCTCATTTTTTTGATAAAAATTAAATTGTTACCTATGGTACGCTCGGGTCAATATGACCCACTTATTTAAACCGTTAAAAATTACCTGTATAGGTATGTTTAGTTGGTAGTATTTTATATTTTCTAATAGTGTTTGTCAGTCAGGTACGTCTATAAATAAAAACAAGTTTCTACAAGCTAGAACTTGTAAAATATGTGTAGTGTAGCTGGACGATGTCAGGTAGAATGGCATGTCACGTAAAAGGAAGTGGGGGTGATAGACAAGTGGTAAAACACTAATATTCCAAGGCCAAGCGCATTCATTTATTCGTTTATATTTCAAATTTCAGTCTATGTTTGCATGTTGATAATGTCGCACCGTAGAGCGCTAACCGAAGATGAGCTTCGCGAGCTCGCGAACGTGTCAGAGAGTGATGAGTGCATATCAGAAACAGAAAACAATACAAGTAGTGAGAGTGAGGAAGAAAGTAGTGATGAATCCTTTGGTGTTCCATTCTACGTACAACATCCTGTAGAACCTTCTGTAACGGTTCCTTCAAAAGACGATACTATCCAATGGTCGCTCGATCCTCCTTATCAACGCGGTCGTTTTTCTACGGCCAATGTTATAAATAATGCTCCAGGAGTTACAAGGTACGCATGTGCACGAATTTTCGATATTAAAAATTCATTTGACGCACTCTTTTCTGACATAGTTGCAAACCAAATTATAAATATGACCAACATGGAAGGACAGCGTGTTTTTGGAAACAACTGGAAAGACTTAGATAAAATTGGTTTTCAAGCATACATTGGTCTGTTATTGTTAGCTGGAGTTTTTAAGTCCCATGGTGAATCAACTAAAAGTTTGTGGAATGAAGAAACGGGTCGTAGTATATTTCGAGCAACAATGTCCCTTGAAGTATTTACAAAAATTTCGCAAGTAATACGTTTTGATAACAAGACTACTAGACAGGATAGGAGACGTACTGATAAACTTGCTGCAATACGTGAAATTTGGGAAAAATGGGTTGAAAATCTACCAAAATTTTTTAACCCTGATGAAAATGTTACCGTCGACGAGCAATTAGTTGCCTTTAGAGGCCGCTGTCCATTCAAACAGTACATTCCAAGCAAGCCAGCGAAATATGGCATAAAAATTTGGGCCTTATGTGACAGTAAAAGTTCTTATGCTCTAAAATTGCAGATCTATACAGGAAAGGAAGCAGGTGCCGCGCCAGAACGAAATCAGGGAATGCGTGTGGTGTGCGACTTGAGTAGTGATTTGAAAGGCCACAATATTACATGTGATAACTTTTTTACATCGTACAATTTAGGACAACTTCTTCTAAAAAGAAAAAATACAATGCTGGGGACTATAAGAAAAAATAAACGAGAGCTTCCAGCACAAATTGCGAATAAAGAAGTTCATAGTTCGTCTTTTTACTTCACACAAGATACCACTGTTGTTAACTATATTCCTAAAAAGAATAAAAATGTTATTCTTATGAGTACTTTGCATCATGAAAAGGCTATTAGTGACAGAAATGACAAGAAGCCCCAAATTATTTTAGATTACAATTCCAGTAAGGGGGCAGTGGATACTCTAGATCAGCTTGTTGGTACATATACATGTAAGAGGAAGACAAATCGCTGGCCCATGATTGTTTTTTACAATATGCTGGACATTTCTGCCTACAACGCGTTCGTTTTATGGACATCGATAAATCCCCAATGGAATACCAATAAACTTACAAAACGACGAATTTTTCTTGAGGAGTTGGGAAAAACACTGGTGAAACCACTTATCCTTTCCAGGAAAAATTTACCGAGAACTAAAGACTCACAAGAACTGGTAAAAAGAACACGAGCAGAAGCGAGTAGAGAAGATGGAAATTCTAGTGAACCGTCTATGGACCATCCAACTCCGCCTGCTAAACGAGCACGCTGTAAATTTTGCTCTAAAAGGGATAACAAGACTAATATTTTATGTTGTATATGTCATAAACATATTTGTAAAACCCATTCTTTCTATTACTGTCCCAGTTGTAAACTGAATTAAATTTTGTAGATATTTGTTCTTAGGGTTTTCTGGGAAAGAAAAAATGCTTTTTATTTTTGTTAATAAGGTTTAATTTACAGTAACAATATAATTATTGTTTAATTAACTATAATTTTTTATTAATACAGTTTTGTTTAGCACCATTAGCTTATTTTATTTCTATTAGGGAGCGTAAATCATAGTTGGGTCATATTGACCCGAACAGTACATTTGTGTAGTTTACTCGAACGGTACAGCAGGGTTAATGTAGAAAGTTTGAAGCCAAAAGTACGTGCCTGTTGTTAGATTATCAGTTGCTAAGTGATAAGCAACTGCACTTACACCCTTGTGTTCTAGGGGTCTCAATTAGGGGTTTTTTTGCAATTATATCAGTCATTTGTTTATGTATTTTAATTTACAAACTAAAAAATTAAAAAACTTTTTAAGATCTGCAACATTTATTTGAAACATTTTTCCCTAAAATGCACGAGGAACAAAATAGGCAAAAAAATGATTTTTTTCCAAACTTCATCTTTCTTTAAAAAATAAACAAAGCAAAATTGGCTGTAATTCTTCAAAGAATTATCATCAGTTATCCCTTATCTACTGTTTAGAACATTAAAAAACCTGTAGAATATTTTTCATATTTTTTTCCCTATTAACTGCGGTATTATGTATAAAAGCATTTTTGGAATTATTACCATTTATTTCATTCACGAATTTTCTATTAACAACTTTAGCTTACCTAAACATATCTTAGTTTACCGTGAGTTTGGCCCTGCTTATTTTACAAAAGTAGCAAAACTTAAAATGGCAGTAGAATTGGCAACGCTGTTATCCTATATCCGTACACTGCCATCTGAACGTGACTTTATCTTTAGTATTTTTGTGAAATATTGTGTATTCTGGTCTACAGTATAATTTAATTACTCTAAAGAGTTTATCTTTAGGTAATATAAATATTTATTATTAATTATTAAAAATAAAGATACCATCATTTATATAATTTAAAATTATGCAAATTAGAAGCTAAAATGTGAAGAAAATGCAATAATAATTTTGTCCTAACATCTGAAGGAGCATGCCGTAACCTTTCGGGTAAAACCCAGATCAGATATTATCCCGTCCACACTTTGTCTCCATTTATTATGTCTAGCGCCCCGACTAGCTTTCGCAAACATAATTCCTCCATACTTTCAGTACATATATTACTCTAAAGTTATTTTCCCTTATTACGTAGAGAAATCTTGATGCTTACGAAGTGTTTGCATCTGGAGAAGAAAAACAAAATAAATTGGTTGCGCCACGAAATGAACTTAGATATAAGAAGTGAGTTACTTAGTGCTTATTTTTTATTTTATTAATTAAGTATAAATAAATTTTATTTTTAAATTAAATATAAATCCATTTTTTTTAATTAAAATAGTTAACCTTAATAATTACAACAATTTTAATAACCTGAATCTTGCATTCTGACTTTTAACATCTTTACTTTTAACTTTGTATTCCTACTCTTTTCTGAACAGGTAGGTATAGGTGAAGATAAACATTATCTTCCAACATAATTTAAAAAAAAAAATTAACCTTAAGAAGGTAAATTTTTTATCGATTTGTGACTACACTAAAAAACGTCTCACAAAAAATTTCAACAGGTTGCTGGCAGCCTTTTTTCTCTGCCCTATCTAACAGATCCCAAAGTCTCCTGAAAAAGTACAATGAACTCTATGAAAGAGATCCATTTAGTGAAGATACAATCTACTTTGCGGTTCAATATTGCTTGATCATTTCAATGAATCCAGACAAAATAAATAGGGAGAAAAACTGAGCAACGCATCGTGACCAATATTAATAAGATTTATCCAAACATTTCTAAGAACAATTAGCTGGTGTAGGGATCTTTATGATGTTTTTTTGGGTTGTGACGAGAAAATACTTCAACTAATAACCTCATTACGATCCTTAGTCAATCGTGAATTTCAAAATTTTTGTAACTTACGTGTTCAAATCCTTACAAATCAGTTAAAAAATGTAAAGGTTCCTGGTATAAATGGCATGGGCACCGGCAAATTATAGATACTGCAACCATTCATTTCACACATTTATCCCACATTTGTATAGGAATTAAGGATCCTACAAATCCTTGGGGAAAATTTCAAGCAATTGCCTTGCGAAAATTTTAGAAAAATCCAGCAAAGTATTCGCCTTGCTAAAAGTTGAGAAAAATCCAGCAAAGGAAAACAGTAACTAGATAGATCTACCTTGTTGTTACTTGTTTCATCTGTTAAAGAGAATTACATTATAACGCGTAGATCAAACTATCGAACAGCATGCAAAATATACATTAACCTAGATTAAGGCCCGAAAAATCATGCATTGGACAAGCAATTGCAGCCACTGCGTACATATAAGGTAGTTCCGAGCAAAAACGGTGAAGCAAGTTACAGGTAGACTTTAGACCACAAGGTACTTTTATAAAAGATCCTTTATTAATCCCTCAGATTAGAAAAAAGCGTATTCACATTGCTTGAGACGAGGGAGTAAATGGTACAGGAAATTAGCCACAGAAATATTGTTTGGTAGTGCCTTGGTGAATAACGGTGGTATCAACGATAACACCGATGTCAGTCATGAGCTTGTAGAAGAAATAAAAAACAGATGTGTGGTTTGCTACGCCAGAATGAAGAATGAATTGGGTCGAAAGAAAGCTCAAAACAAGTGTTCTTGTTCTGTAACCAATGCAAAAAACATTATTGTATTTCTTGTATTTTCTCAACACATAATTTTGTTTTAAAATAATAAGATGTTATATTATTATAATTATTTTTGCACATTCTGAATAAAATCTTTTATTTTTTTCATAAAGTTTTATAAGTTCCATATCTTTTGTAAAAACCGTCTCACATCCGATCAGGAAATACTATTTTGCTCCTTGGACCACCCTGTCCAACTTACAATGTAATTTATATAGCTGTGGGGGCACAGTTAATCCCGAATACAAAAAGGTAGTGTGGCATTAGAGTAGTGCCTCGCTGTCCCAAGAGTACTATTTAGTGAGGCATCATATTGTTGCCACCCGGGGCTAAACGTGGTAACATTCAATTGTGACTTATTTCCACTAAAACAGTAATAACCAAAAAACAAAACCAAGGCAAAAGGCAGTAAGGCAGCACCCAGGAACAATCTCTTGAGAAAACTCGTAAGTAGTCGATGGGATGCAAACCCAATAGTTCTCAAACAACAGCATAAACCCTGTAGAGAATTAATAATACTGAAGAATTGATTAAAAAAATCAATGTATGGCAAAAAATTAAAAAAAATTAAAAAACAATATAAATTATAATTATTTATTAAATTATTTAAAAACTAAATATAAAATAAAATTAAATATTAAATAAATTAAATAAATATTAAATTAATTAAAAAACGCAAGATTGGTTACCTTGGGCACATATTGAGAAGAGCAAAATATGAAATACCACAGTTAATCCTACAAGGGAAGATCGAAGGTAGAAGCGGAGCCGGCCGCAAACAATTATCCTGGTTAAGGAATATTAAAGAATGGATAGGAATACACAATACAGGCGAGCTGTGTCACGCCGCCAAGAATAGAATTCTAGTAATGAGATAGTCGCCTACGCACTTTGATGTATGGCATGTTAAGAAGAAGAAGAAGAAGAAGATTAAATTATTTAAATTAACGTGCATGTAGCATATAGGGTCATTAGCATGAGTTACAATTAACAGTTTACAGCATACATAGTATATCACATTTACAAATAACCAGGTAAACAAAAATTAACAGTTGTATTTTATTTAACACTTGAGTTTTCTTAAGGAATTTAAACTTCATGTCGATTTGGTCTGTAACTACGACGTAAATTATTAATAATGGCAAAACTATACTATTATTATTATTATTTAAAATGTCGATGCTAATGATTTTTAACGTCAACTTATTCTATTCATTCCTTCCAATTCTATTAACTCTCTAAGTATAAAATATAAAAATGCACCTTGTTTATTAACGGTTAAAGTACGGTAATCTTGTTTTGTAAATACGAGAATTACAAAATAATTGCATCAAATTTGACGTCTTTTGAGCTTTCAATTTCCCTGTCTTTTCTCCGGAAACTCGATGATTTTATTGAAATTAAACTGATGGAAAGAACGCTTTGTACAAACTAATGAAAATATCTTTCTTTGATACACACAACGATTGATCTTTAAAGGGATAAATCTCTTAATATTGAACTCTCTTTGTGCAGAAAATAGATTGGTTTTTGTTGCAAGCCGACAATAAGCTTCTGGTTCTATGAATTGACCGCTGTAAAAACGATAACGGAAATTGTTGGTTTTTTTTTTCTTAAAAGAAGGAATGCATTTAGATTTTAAATACATTTTAAGCTTGTATTGCACTAGGTGATCGAAAAAACTTGCTTTCGGTATGAACATTACTAAAATTTCTTTAGTGTATATTTCTGTTTATATTAGAAAATTAACTAATCAAGAAAAAGATATGGATATCTGTCTAATATCTGAGAAAGCCAAGGATATTGGGAGGCCACACACTACAAAGTTTTCATGTTAGGAGCTACCAAATCAGGACAAAAAGGTGTAACAATATTAATTCAAAAATGTTGGGCAAAATATGTATATGAATACCCTCCTATAAATGATCGAATAAATCAAAATACCTCTAAATGCTAAACCAGCCAAAATATTATACAGATATACATGTCAACATCCGAAGCGGCAGAAGATACAGTAGAAGAAACATACCACCTGATACATGAAACTATCTCTAACATTCCCAAAAACGAACCAATGATGATATTAGGAAAATGGAATGCAAAAGTAGGAAAAACTAAAATAGATTTAAAAGAAACGATAGGTGAGCATGGCTTAGAGGAGCGAAATTAACAAAGTAAAGGGCTCCTACAATTTGCAATCGATATGAATCTTAGTGTAGTAAACACAGTGTTTGAATATCATCCTCGGAGATTATCAACATGGTCTTCACCTGAAGGACGACACAAGAATCATATAGACTATACTCTTGTCACTAAAAAATGGAGGAGCTCAATAATCAACGTGAAGGTAAAACCAATTGCAGACTGTGGTTCCAACCACAAATTGTTACAAGCAGAATTTTGCATTAAGTTACGCAGTAAAACAATCACAAATAAAAGACAAAAATTGATTCCAAAACACCCGGAAAAGTTTAGAGAAGCATTAGTAGAAGCTGACCTACCAGTGACTACTAGAGACCCTGACAAAACGTGGGAATATACAAAGAAGTGGATAGCTGAAGCTATTAAAAATACTAACCCCAAAGACAAAACGGCTAAGAAAAAACATTGGATGACTGAAGAGATCCTCAATCTTGTAGAAGATAGACGAAAATTTAGAAAGGGCCCATCAAATTCAAAATAAATAGAAATAGAGATACGCATCATAAATAAAACTATAAAACACTTGTGCAAAAGAAACAAAAATAATTGTATAAAAAACATATGTGTACAACTAGAGAAACATAATGACCACCTAGAATCTAGAGAACTTTTCTCAAAAGTCAAGTATCTACCGAGAAAATTCAAACCACTAATCTCTCTCTCTTGTCGTTTCCTCTTTGCCTAGGATCGTGATTCCCTACAATGCGGGCTGTCAATTCTCTCCATCTCTTACGATTTTGGGCTGCTCTCATGGACTCGGAAAACGTCTCTCCAGTGGCTTTCTGTACTTGATCTGACCATCGGATAGGTGAGCGTCCTCGGTCTCTACGTCCTTCTACGTTTCCGCACACAATTAGTCTTTCTAAGTTGTCATTATCTCTTCTCGCAATGTGGCCAAAAAACTTTAAAACATTTGCAAGACACTGAGAGGAACTAATACAGATCCAGAAACCACTAATACAGATCACTAAAAATAATAGTGGAAATAGCATAACAAACCCAGACGGTATCGCAGAGGTGTGGAAAGAATATTGTGAAATACTATTCTCTAACAACGACCTAGACAATAATACAGAGACAGGAAGTTATAAAAAAGAACCTCAAATATTTAAATCAGAAATTGAGGCGGCAAATTAAAATCTAAAATACAGAAAAGCAAAAGAAGAAGATGAAATAACAGCTGAAACACTCAAAGAAATGAGAGAAGTAGTAACGAAAGTCATGTTTAAGGACAAAATACACCATTCAATTCGGTTGAACAATGCTAATGATTTAACCGAAATGAACCAATTATTTTGCATTTCAATAAAAGGGTTCAACCAAATTGAACGTTGAAATGAGTTGAGCCAATGTCTACTTTTGTTTAACTTTGTTGTACAACTGGGATGATTCATCCACATTGAGGCGTCCATATAAGTTTTGTTGATTGTGTTCGATTTAACCGTTAATTTCATTTTGACTTGTGATACAAAGTTTCGTACGTACATTTCGAATCATCCACATTGTTCAACCATATTGAATAAACAATAAATTTAAGCGTGTATATGTATGCTTTTCAGTTTTATTAAACAATATAATTGAATCATCCACATTGTTCAACCGAATTAAATGATTTACTTTCGCCTTTAAGGCGGAAATACACCATTCAATTAGGTTGAACAATGTGGATGATTCAACCAAAATAAACCATGTATTTTGCAGTTCAATAAAAGTGTTCAACAAAATTGAACGTTGCAATGAGTTGAGATCAAGGCGGAAATACACCGTTCAATTCGGTTGAACAATGTGGATGATTCAATTACATTGTTTAATCAAATTAAGAAGCATACATATACATGCTTCAATTTATTCTTCATTCAATTCGGTTGAACAATGTGGATGATTCAATTACATTGTTTAATCAAATTAAAAAGCATACATACACACGCTTCAATTTATTCTTCATTCAATTCGGTTAAACAATGTGGATGATTCGTAACGTACGTACTAAACTTATTATATCACAAGTCAAAATGAAATAAACGCTTGAATCGAACACAATCGACAAAACTTGTATACAAGAGTCAATGTGGATGAACTATCCCAGTTGTACAACGAAGTTGAACGAAAGTAGAAATTATCTCAACTCATTTCAACGTTCAATTTTGTTGAACGCTTTTATTGAATTGCAAAATACATGGTTCATTTTGGTTGAATCATCCACATTGGTCAACCGAATTGAACGGTGTATTTCCGCCTTTAGGCTCCGTAATTACCAACAGTGGAGGGTGCTGCGAAGACGAGATCTGTCGACGCATTACAATGGCCAGATCGACAACAGCCAAACTTACAAAAATTTGGAAGAACACTGACATCACAAAAAACACAAAATTACGCCGTGTTCGAGCATTGATATTTCCTATCGCTTCCTATGTTTCAGAAACTTACACAATATAAAAAGCCGATTCAAAGCGTATAATGGCATTTAAAATGTGTGTCTGCCTTAGAATATTGGGCATACCATGGACCGCCCATTGCACAAATATCCCAATTCTAGCAGAATTTAACATAAAAACTAGACTCATCACAAATATCAACCAAAATATACTGAAATATTTTGGACATATAACTAGAAGAAAAGAAGTCATGAAGCGAATGATAGTTGAAGGTAATGTAGCTAGTCGAGCTCCAGATCAGAGATCAGTCAAGGTCCAGAGGAAGATCTCCAGTACCATAGTTGAACCAAATAAAGGACATGACTGGTTACTTATTCTCCGAAGCAAAACAACACGCACAGGAGAGTGATAATTGGACAAAAATATTAAACAAATTGCTTGACGCACAACATCTATATGAAGGGGTTAATATTGAGGAGGATATTTCTGTGGTCATTTAAAATAATAAGATATTTTGATTTTAATATCCGTGATCTCTAACCTAATAATTTGTTTCATCTGGGTGATCTCTATTGTAAAAATCATCGTAGTTAGAATCATCCACCGTTTTATAGTCATGCTCATCTTTGGACTTTCGTAATCTCTACACTTCCAATATCATTTGGGGCTGCTGCTCCAAATGATATTGAAAGCGTTTAATATTTTCTTCTTCTTGTAGTTCCTTCTCCCATCGGAGGTTGGCTATCATCACAGTTTTCCATACCTTATTGGCGGCTGCTCTAAAAGGATCTACTGAGCTGCAACCATACCACTCTCTTAGGTTTTCCAGCCAGGAAATTCTTCGTCTTCGTATGGATCTTTTACCTTTGATTTTATTTCGATTCGAAAAGGATAGCTAACAGAATAGTTGAAGTATCGCGTGCCCCCTCTGACAAAATCCATACGACGTCTACAAAAAAAGCTCTAAAAGAACTGACGACAAACACTTCTCCTACTTCAGAGTTTTCAAGATGCTTCTCTCTGAACGAAATAAACGATGGCCTCAGTCAAATTAAAAAAGGCAAAGCGGCAGGTTTCGATGGAATGTATCCTGAGTTCCTAATTCACTGTGGTCCAAAAACGTGACACTGGCTCAAAGACTTTTTTAGTGACATAATAAAGACATCTGTACTACCACCAGAGTTCAAAAGAACCAAAGTTATTGCAATTTTAAAACCTGGAAAGGACGGTGAACTACCCGAAAACTATCGACCCATTGTCCTCCTCAGTTGCTGCTACAAACTACTAGAGCGACTTATATATAACAGGATATACCCCACCACCGACACTGTGATACCAGTCGAACAGGCCGGATTTAGAAGCGGGCGTAGCTGTAGTGATCAAGTACTGTCCTTAACGACATTTATTAGAGCCGGTTTTGAAAAACGGGAAAAAACAGCCGTAACGTTAATAGATCTGACGGCTGCATATGACACTGTGTGGAGAGAAGGCCTAATCTACAAGCTAATGAAGGTCATACCATGCCTGAAAACCTGCCAACTAATCAATAACCTCCTAACCAACAGACTGTTTCAAGTATATATAAACGATACAAAGAGCAATGTCAGAAAGCTAAATAATGGCCTCCCACAGGGTTCAGTGCTTGCTCCACTATTATTTAACATTTACACAGCCGATCTTCCAGACACAAAATCAAAAAAATTAGCTTACGCAGATGACCTGGCTATCGCATTTCAAAACCAAGCCAAAGATGTTGGAGAAAGGGCGCTTACCGAAGACTTAAGGGTTCTCTGCGACTACTTTAAACAATGGCGACTTCGCCCTAGTACAAACAAAACTGAGACAAGCCTTTTCCATCTCACAAATCAGCTTTCGAATGACACCCTTAGCATCACCTTCAATGGCGAGACTTTGAAACATAATAACAACCCTAAATACGTGGGTGTAACGCTCGACAGATCACTGACGTTCAAAACCCATCTTACGAATGTACCTGCCAAAGTGAGAACCCGTAACAATATACTAACAAAGCTTGCTGGAACGACATGGGGTGCCACTGCGGATACACTTCGAACCTCCTCACTGGCCCTGGTGTATTCTGTCGCTGAATACTGCGCACCGGTATGGCTAAATAGCGGTCATGTCAACAAGATTGATGTTCAACTAAATTATACTATGAGAGTAATATCGGGTACGATTAAATCAACTCCACTAAGATGGCTTCCAATTCTGAGCAATATAGCACCTCCAGTATATTCCGCACGCCGCACAAGACCAACAAAGACTGAAGTCCAGACGACATCCTGTCCAATCCGTTCAGGGAATGGGTGATAGCTACAATAAGCAAGAGCAGTGGACGAAAAGATGGATGCCAACAACAGAGCCAGACGTCATCAAAATAACAAGTACGTCGATCGGCTTCACCGGATTAAACCTGCCACGCTCTATATGGACAAAATTAAATCGCATACGCACGGGTCATGGCAAATGTGCCGATTCTCTATACCGATGGGGTCATGCAGAAAGCCCACAATGTGATTGTGGATCCCCGAGACAGACCATCCAACACATCATTGCGGATTGCCCAATCCGCAGATACAGCGGAGACCTTCAAGATTTTGCAGAGTGTTCTCCTGGTGCAATTAAATGGCTGTGCACTTTGGACATTAATATTTAATATTTAACTTAGGTTACAATTCCAATTTGAACATAATTATTATCTAAATATTACTTTTATCGTATTGTAATTATCCATACGCTAAATAAATAAATAACCTTTGATTTTACCTTGCATTATAAGCCTTAATATCTCATATTTCGCACCTCTGGTAATGTGGCCTAAATATTCCAGCTTTCTTGTTTTGATATCCTTTATGACCTCGCAATCTTTTTGTAGCCTTGTAGAGTTTGATACCGTTTTCCATCAAATGCAGAAGTGTTTATTTCAGGAAGACTCATCGTAGAATTTCAGACCTAAATATATATATATATATATATATATATATATATATATATATATATATATATATATATATATATATATATATATTATAATGTTTATAAATAATTATGCAAAATTAAAATGCGTCAAAAGCGGCTGTTCGGTTACGCAAAAGAGAACTAGAACTAAAAACAGAAATCAAATATTCAGAATATAACAATATATTGGCTTAGTTGTGTTATAACAAAAATTTGTTTTACTAGAGCATCCATGGAAATTTAATTGAAAAACTATGCAAAACAGCTTTCTCTTTTGATTCGCCTTTAAGCTGATAAATATTCAAACAATAGCTAAAATTTAATAACAATTTGTGTAAATAATTCAGGAGTTGATCACACTGGAAAATAAAATTTAATTTCAAAAAGTGATACCTAATTCGTGTATCTGTACAATAAAAATATTTGTTTTTAAAATGTATAATTTAATAATGTGTTGCTATAATATTCTATAAATATTATCTTTAGTTAGATTTTTAAGAAACTAATGTTAACTAATTTTATAACAAATAAAAATTATCAAGTATTTAATATTATTTAAAACATATAATATTATTTTAAATATATAATATGTTTGATGAGTGACTTTTAAGCATGGAACGGTTTAATCACCTCGGAAACGGCTTGCAAGAATTTTGTAGATTTTGGTGTGTATCAAAAGCTGCATCAGGATCTTCTGATGTGGCCAATATGGTGTTATTTACATTGTTTTTAGATCGTTCTTTTTTCTGAAAATTTAGTGAACTTTTCTATGTCTCACGTCTTTATCGATGTTACCAAGGAACTTTGTTCTGGGTATGCCTCTTCTTCTCTGACCGATGGGTCTATCAAGATGCATTTTTTAGCTGTAATTTTTTCTACCCGCATTACGTATTCTATCCACATCATTCTAATTTATTTTATAACATCTAATTTCTAGTATATTCTACAAGTGAAAAATCACAGACAAAAAGATTTAGTAAACGATTACATCTTAGAGACCTACCAGATAAAAACTAATAAAAAAAGAAACTATGGATAATGTAAAAAGATTTAACGTATCTTATACTACACCAGCAGCTTTGCTGGTGTAGATGGAGGGATGAATATGAATATCTGGAGTTGCTTGTACCTGTTGTCTAATCTTTCTCGTTAAGTTCAAGATAGTTAAAATACTGGCGCTGTCGCTCCTTCCTGCCTATCGCTCTGCACAAGAATAGTTACCTTAAAAACTAAGTCTAGTGCAGACGTGGGTGAAATGGCGTGACTGGGATGCTATGGCAATTGCAGAGTGCAGACGGAGAGTGACAGGTGGGAGTTATGAGCAACGCTGACGGGTCAGATGGTAGTGTTTGCTAAGAACGGTCTCAGACCCGTGGGTTGGAGGAAAAGGGCGTGAGGTTAGTTGGTAGGTCAGGCTACGGTAAGGCTTAGTCGTTTAAATTGAATACACTTGGGACACCTTCCCAGAAGGTTTTTGAAGATACTCACCTCAAAAAAAAAGATGTAGCTTACACTAGATGTACTGTAGAGGAAGGAAAATACAAGTTAAAAAGATAGCCAGAATATTAGAGGGATATTATATCGAGAAACAAATATATGAGTGTAAGGAGCCAGATATAAATTTTTGTAAAATGTGGTACTAACATCAGCAGCGAAAACAAAAGCTGAAATGTTAGTATTGAGATCCATAAAAGTTTCTCTTGGAAATAAAAAAAGATATGAGGATACTAAAAAAAACATTATTTCAGGATATGATCATGTCGATGCCAACGGACAGATCATGTCGACATAATGGACCTAGGGAGAATATTGAAATGGTCAAAAATACATAAACCTAACACAGGATATGAGATGATATAATTAACAGTATACACAATAAAGAGTTGGTAAAAATACACCAAAATTTAAAGTGAAAAATATGTCAAGAGGCGAGTCTGATTTTCAAGTTTTAAATGCTGTTGTACTAAGTACTAAGTGACAAGAAACAAAAAGTATATTACGAATGTCTAACTGACACAATATATTTATAAGACTTGCGAAAAGCAATCTAAAAGCTGGTGGACGTGCTGAAATTAAATGTTCTGGTGCCATGTTTTATATTTAGTTCAAGGGAGGAGTGAACTCTTTGGAACAAAACTGAAAATTTGCTAAATGGTGGCGGAACATTTTTTAGCAATACATAATTCGTGAATAATATTGATTATATTTTTTTGTCTTAAATATCTGAGGAATGTATCCAGTTCTAAAAGGGTTATTGCAGTTTTTTGCGTCCTCACTTTGGCAAATATTTTACTGCATCAGTTGCGTGAAACTTACTCACAGTAGATGTTATTATGAGGTTTATAGGGTTAGGATATAAATTATTCAAAGTTAAACACATTTCTTGTTGACTACGCATATCACCACATACAAATATCATTATTCGTTCATGAATTCGTTCTTAAGACAAACGATCTATCGTGTTAGAGATACACCAATAATAATAATAATTTATTGTAATACCAAAGTTGTTATTTTTGTAGTTACAGGTGTTGTATTTCATAGCTTCATATACTGTTTAAACTTGGTTGTCTATTTAAAATAACAAAATTTATTATATTTCTAGTGAAACAAAGTTAAGATTGAAGTATCTAATATGTTTTCTTATTTTTTTTTGGAAACTTCATATTCAATAGTCGTAATAATTAGTATTCTTAATTTTAATTTAAAATTTAATATGAAGAAGCCATAATAAGATGTTCGGGTAATCTATTTACATAATAAATAATATTGGCAACCTTATAATACTTACTAAGCGAAAACTACTATACAAATGTAAAATGGACTTATAAGAATTGATTAATAAAGTCAAAAGAACACAGACATAATAAAACATTCAATACAACTTCCAGTTTATTACACTAATCAACTAAACTACTCAGGAAAATAAATATTTCATATGAAGTTTGTCAATTATATTAGGTGCCTCTTTATATAATTGGTAAATATGAAAATTCATAAACCTATGTGGATATTAGCGGACAATTAGGTACCCAAAATATTTATTATACTTCCTTACATTAGCTTTTATTTATTTTAGTGTATAAGATTACGCTTATTTGACAAACGTTAAACATTTTTGCATTTTTATATTGTTGTCACATTTCTTCTAAACTTTAAAGTTTTTCTACTGGTGCAAATCTTTGACCTACGGCTCGATGCACAGTTGCGTCTTTGCAAGTAGCGTGCATGTCGCGGGTAAGCTGCGAGCGATCGCTGTCACTTTAGCAGTACACGAGTAATTAGCCAGTACATACTCAAGCAGAGCCGCGGCTAGGGATGGCGGTTTTTGACAAAAACACCGGTTTTCGGTTATACCGGTTTTTTTTGCTTACGGTTTAACCTGGCGGTTATTCTTCTTCTTCTTCTTAAGGTGCCGTGCATTTCTGCGGAGGCGTCCACCGTACATCGTCTTGTCAGGTGAGATGTTAACTATTCTGGATTAAATAATTCTATTTTTAGCAGCATTGCGAAGCATTTCATAGCTGTGGATTCCTGTCCATTGTCGAATATTGCGCAGCCATGACATTTTTTTACGTCCGAGACCTCTCCTTTAAAACCGGCCAAAAAACCGGTTTTTCCAAAAACCGGTTTTCAGTTTTTTTAATCCAATATGTTACAAAGTTACTTTTACAATGCACTTTAGTTTGCTATACTTCATTCAACTCGATATCAATATGATTAAAATTACTATTATCGAAAGAACATCACTAATAATATAAATAAAACACAATTTTTAATAAAGCCATTTTATTTTAATTATTATTATACTTAATCTGTACTTTTCAATCAATATATGATACCAGTGAAATTCCATCGCACTAGTTGAAATCGATTTTTATTCCTCTACCTAAGAAACTAAACGTTAAGAAATGTAGCGATTGTAGACTCATTAGTTTAATGAGCCATGCCGTTAAAATACTGTTGCATATTCTTCTAAACCGAATTAACAACAAGTGCGAAGAAATAATTAGTCAAGAGCAGTTCGGGTTCCGGAGATGCCTTGGAACTAGAGAAGCACTATTTTCTATGCAAACACTTCTTCAACGGATGTTGGAAGGTAAGAAAACCGTATATATGTACAAAATTCCCCTATTAATTCCTTTACTTAAATTTTTCTATGAAATGAGCTTACCATTGGCTTATATTCCAGATATTTTGGATGTTTATTTTTTAGGTGCTGCCTCAAATTCGTCGTGCCTCCTCCTGGTTTTAATATTTTTAAACAAATAGAGCAATGTGTCTCATGTTGCTACGCTTGAAAAATAAATTCCGCACAAACGATTTCCGCACATGTAAAACTGAAATATTCTAAACTTGAAGATAAAAGAAAACGGCGTTGTTACTAGATTTATTTAGGTACTCCTAAAGTTTAACTGGTCTTCAATGTCGTCATGAGAATTACTTAATTACTTGGATTGAAATTAAATTTGATTTGTGTGAATCCCAAAGATTTTATGCAAAGAGCGTATTTCAGCGCAAAGAGCGCTGAAATAATTCAGGTTCTATTGTCATTGAATATATTATGAGAGTGGAATATAATATGCAATTATTGTATTCAATTAAATAATGCAAATTTAATTTACCCTTTGAAAATATAATCCTCTAAAATACCCACCAATTTTCCTCTCCTTCCAAACCCAAAAAAATTCTCCAACCGTTTCAACTTATAAAAAATTTACCAGACTCTTCAAATGGGATTTAAAAAAAATAATATCAACGTTTCAAATATTTTACTTAAAAATAAATTGGATAATGCAATTCATCTTATATTTTTACTACCATCAAAAAAATAAATAATATTTATCATGTATAACTTTTAACACTAATTACTATTTAACTGGGAATAAGCCACAATTAAAGATAAAAATACGTTTATTGACGTTTCAATTTCCACTTCGGAAATCGTTCTCAAAATACAAACAGTAAATTAAACAAATTTTGTTTAATTTACTGTTTGTATTTTGAGAACGATTTCCGAAGTGGAAATTGAAACGTCAATAAACGTATTTTTATCTTTTATCGTGGCTTATTCTCAGTTAAATAGTAATTAAATTAAAATGCCACAAGAAAATAGCTTCAGAACAATATTAACTTTTAACACGTTTGTATATTTGTTTAATAGGTACATTAACTCATTTATTACTTCCTGTATTGTTTTGAGAACGTAGGGAATTCCTTGGAGATTCGTATTCGTATTCGGTAATTCGATATTCATAGTCAGAATTTATTATTTACTATTCACATTCATTATTTTTGGTAATCAGAAAAAGCCATTCACCCATTTTCAATGTCAAAAGTCAAGTGTGAAAACTATATAATGTACCAGATCACTTGTTATGTAAATATTATGATTACAAATACCTTTTTAACGAAATATTATAACAAAACCTAATTGTTTCTGGCTGAGTTTGGACTTTCAGTTTGCTTCTGTATTTATAAAATAAAATAAAATTTGAATTATGGTTTTGGTTGGAATAATTACTTGAGAATAATAATAATTATGATTGGAATCCCAAATAATACCAAATTAATACTAATAAAACTAAAAAACTTAATAACCAGTTTTTAATTTAAAATAAAAAACCGGTTATAACCGGGACAAAAAAACAACCGGTAAAACGAATTGCGAAGTAAAAAACCGGTTTTCGTTTAAAACCGGTAAGTTTTTCCAATCCCTAGCCGCGGCGTACAATCTACAAACAAGTGACTTACAAGCAACGTGAGCCAGGAAGACGCCAGTATCTGCTACGTCGTCACGTGAACGTGGTTTTTACAGCAATTTGGATGGCTTAGCACTCTTGTAAGTCTGTGCTAGGTAATCAGCGAGTAAATATTCACAGCGCAATGGATTTCAATGTGGATACAGAAGTGTTATTCATCATCTAGCCTTCATCTATCACGTCCACTGCTGGACATAAGACTCTCTTAAACTACTCCATTCTTTACGATTTTGTGTCTTTTGTTGTCAATTTTTGGTGACACGCCTAATGTCCTCAGTAAAACGTGTAGGTGGCTTTCCTCTACTATGTTTTTCTGCTCTTGGCTTCCAATATCTCATTTTGCTCGTTCATTGTGAGTCATGCATTTTTGCTCCATGGCCTGCTCCATTCCATTTTAGTTCCGCTATAGTATATAGCGTATATAAATGTTCGTACCCTTTTGTTTATCTTTGATGCGTTCTCCACACTGTCCCATCTTTTCCCCTAAAAACACTTTCTTCTTTTACATTATTCAGTAAAACTTCTCCTATTTCCTCTAAATCCTGTTTTGGTTCGCTTTCTGAATCTTCCAACCTCTCATCAATAACTTCCGGATTTACTTCATTCTCGTCATCGTCGTCATCATATTCTATATCAAGCGGTCCATAAGGGGTTGAAGTCTCCTTTGTTCTTTCTCATAGTCCATTCTAAAAATAAAGCCAAACAAGTTATATATAAAAGTTGCTGTAGCTTAAAATGTTAAAAAATTAATTTTTGATTCTTAGTAATAGAACAAAGAAAACTATGAAATATCGTAAAAGTAATTTGCTGCAAAGTATTTAAAATTTGATGTCTAGTTACATAGTAAAAGAAAGAGAGGTATATTCAAAAGGATACTAAACAATAAGACAAAAGTATAATAGTATATTATTAAAAAAAAAAACTAGCGTTTATACATACCTTAAGGTGATAAGAAACACGATAAACGATTTATTGTTGTTGTTTGTTTGTGTTTAAATGACTGCGGACACTAAATCCATTCGCCAATCTTACAATTTGAGGTGTAGTGTGTGTGTGTGTGCGTAGAGTAATTGTCTTGATACTTAGCAAAGTCGACGTCATTGTCTTTGCTAAGAGACGCTAATTGTATCCGAACGTCTGCGGCCCCTCCGGTGTGTACCGATCACACAAGGATAGAAATTATTTTCATTTATTAATTTTTTTTTTTTTTTTTTTTAATAAACGAAAATTTCCACCCAGGTGGGATTCGAACTCACGACCTTTAGGTTTAAAGGCAGGCGCTCTTACCACTGAGCCACAGAGGGGGTTAAACGATTTATAAAAACTTGTTTCAATACATTTTTTAATAATAACTATTTTCAAATGCATTAAAACGTAACAATTGATAGTTTAGAATATTTTTTAACATAACAGTTACGTTATTAAGTGTTCAAAATGTGCTCCATTTGTGAGTTGTCAGCACTCTAATCGATGGTAGAATACGTCTACCATATTTCTCCATGATTGTCTAGAAATTATTCGAGCTTTATTAATAATTCATTGCCCTAGCTATGCAAGACTTGCTGGTTAAGTTTTGTAAACTGAATTTTTCAAGTATCTCTAATAAAAATAATCTTTAGGATTGAGATCGGGTGAACGTGGAGGCCATTCAATTCTACCTTGTCTACCAATTTATCGCCCGGGAAATATATACGGGAAATAACGCCGAACATTTACACCAACTATCTGACGTTAAATTTCTTTCGATAAAAAATGGCTCAATTAAATAAGTACCTACTATAACTGACCATACATTTAATTTTTGTGGTCTTTGGGTATGGTTTTCACGCATTCAGTGTAAATTTCACACGAGTTCAGCTATTCAATACGAGTTAAAACCATATGTTCACTTGATTTTATGTAGTCTGAAAGATTTTAAATACATAAAACAGTGCAAAATATGTAGATTTTAATAAATTTAAATATTTAAATGGAGAATGCTGTGATTTTGACATTTGTTCACCATTTAAATTATAAACTAAAATTGACAGTTGTTGTGGTTCAAAAAGTTCTGCAATTTAAGTTGCTTCTCTAAAATGCCGTTCTCTAAACCGTTCTCCTATTCATAAGACGACGGTACAAAAAACTGTAAGGCGATTTGAGGAATCTGGCGAAGTAAAAGATAGATACCGATCAGGTTGACCGAAACGAGTTATCAATGACAACAAAACTTCAGATATAAGCAAAGTTTTGTTGAAGATCCACATACATCCCCAGGCAGGGTTGCACAAGTACATGATGTAGGTCATTCTTCAGTCTTTATTACGTAAAAATAAATTTAAATCATACAAAATTAACTTATTGCAAGAATTAAGTGAAGATGATTTTATTCGTAGAGTTTACTGAGGTCATGATGAATAAAATTGGAAATTATTAAAATTTCGTTAACAGAATATGTTTTTCCGATGAAGCAACTTTAAAACACTGTGTGGAAGTGTAAATTGATACAATTTAAGGTACTGGTGTGACGTAAATTCACACTGAAGACTGAATGCGAGAAAACCATACTCAAAGATCACAAAAATTAAATGTATGGTCAGATATAGTAGTTACTTACTCAATTGGGTCATTTTTTGTCGAAAGAAATTTAACGTCAGATAGTTGGTGTAAATGTTCGGCGATATTTAGATGAGATATTTCCTGGACGATAAATTGGTAGACAAGATAGAATTGAATGGCCTCCACGTTCACTCGATTTCAATCCTAACGATTATTTTTATTAGGGATACTTGCCGTGCCGGTCTCAGCTTTTGTGGAGGAAGAGTTCTGAACTAAGTAGGGATTCTTCAACGCTTCGCAAAAGACAGACTGGGTGGGGAAGTCCTCATCCCCGACACGGCGCGTCCCATATGGCTGATCGGGGACGTCCTGTATATATTATACAGGATAGGTGCGAATAAGGTTCGCCAAATAAGCACCCGCGGATCAACTGAGGACATGGTATAGGGCAGCAGCTATGTCATTACTAACTCCAAGGCTGGGGAAGAATGACTTCTTAACAGGTTTGGAAGCAGATAATTATGGGCGACAATCAGATATTGGTTTAATCGGTTATAATACTGCGGTGTGTAAGGCAAGGAGAAACCAACACACTAAATTCTCAAGATATTATAACTATGGCAAGTTACGGAAAACAAAAGGCCCCTAGTCCGTGGCAGACCTTAGATGGTCAAGGGGTGCTAAGAATCCCCACGACAAATGCTAGGAACCACCCGAAAGTGGAAAACAAAAATTACAAGTTAAAAATTGGAACCTGGAATGCAAAATCTCTCTATATGCCAGGAAAATCTCATAACATCGTGAAAGAAATGAAAAGAATGGGAGTCAACATTCTCGGAGTCAGTGAAGTTAGATGGCCTGGATCTGGACAGACAAACATCGATAACCATGTGATATACTATGCTGGTAACGACGATCCTCATCATTATAACGGAGTGGCATTTATAGTTGACCAGAAAAGCAGTAAATGTATAAAGAACTTTATACCTATATCTGATAGAGTAGCTATGCTGCAAATTAATACCACTCCTCGTAATATTAACCTTATTCAAGTGTATGCTCCTACAGCAGAAAAACCAGAAAGAGAAGTACGAGAATTCTACCAAGAGATCAAGCAGCTAATGAAGATCACAAAGAAAAATGCTGTAAACATTATTATGGGAGATTTTAATGCCAAAGTAGGTGAAGGGCGGACCGAAGACGTAGTAGGAAACTTTGGTTTGGGCCAAAGAAATGATAGAGGAGAAATACTGGTCCAATTTTGCCAAGAAGAAAATCTAATGATCGCAAACACCTGGTTTAAACAACCCAAAAGAAGGTTATATACATGAAAAGCACCTGGCGATAATCGAAACCGCATAATAAGAAACCAGATTGACTATATATTAATTGAGAAACGTTATAGAAATGGAATCAAGGGAGTTAAAACATATCCCGGGGCGGACATCGGTTCCGACCACAATCCTGTTGTTGGTAAAATTTTAATTAGACTAAAAAAAATCAAATACAGAAAGAATATAAAACCTAACCTAGAAAAACTTAAAGACCCAATAGTACAGGCAGAAATAGAGAAAAAACTCAATGATACACTCAAAGAAAAGTTCAGTGAAACCCCCGCGGAAGCAGAAGAGACAATAGAAAGTATTTGGCACACCTTCAAAACAACGATGACAACTATACAAAGAGAACAACTACAAGACAGCACCAGAAAAACAAAGAATACATGGATGACAGAAGAAATCCTAGAACTGATGGACATAAGGCGATCTTACAAAAATCGTAATGTAGAAAAATATAAAGAAACCCAGAGAATCATCCGAAACAAAATTAGGAAAGCCAAAGAAGAATGGATGAGCAGCAAGTGTGAGGAACTGGGACATTTACTAAAAAAGCATGACTACTTTAATGCCTACAAAAAGATTAAGGAAGTCACAAATATGAAGAAAAAAATCACTACAACAACTTTAGTAGATGATAACAACGAAATAGTATCTAGTCCAGAAGAAGTAGGAGACATGTGGGAAAAATACATCGAAGATCTGTTTGATGACGAGAGAACAGAACCACAAATGAATATAGTACAAGAAACAATACTTGATATATTAACATCTGAAGTTACAAAAACAATCAATACGGCAAAGTCACGAAAAGCCTCAGGTCCAGATGAAATATACGTAGAGATGATAAAGCTCATCAATGAAGAAAATCTTCAGACATTAACAATATTATTTAACAAAATATATACCACTGGAATCTTCCCAGAAGACTGGCTTAGATCGACATTTATACCTATACCCAAGAAAAATAAAGCAAATAGATGCTCACAGTTCAGATTAATTAGCCTGATGAGCCATTTTCTGAAAATTTTACTCAAAATTGTACATCAACGAATATACAGAGAATGCGAAAGAAACCTTAGCGACAATCAATTTGGATTTCGTATGGGGCTTGGTACAAGGGAGGCATTATTTGGCCTCCAGGTATTACTACAAAAATGCCGAGATCAGCGAAAAGACGTCTTTCTCTGTTTTATCGACTACGAAAAAGCGTTTGATCGAGTTAAACACACAGAACTCATAGAAACCCTAACACAACATGGTATAGACCATAACACTGTAGCACTTATTAAAAAACTATATTGGGATCAAATGGCATCTATCAAAATAGACAATCGTCTGACAGCAGAATTGCCAATAAAAAGAGGAGTTCGTCAGGGCTGTGTACTTTCTCCACTGTTATTTAATATATATTCCGAAAAGATCTTTCAAAATGCCCTCGAAAATATTGAAGAAGGAATAAAAATCAACGGAGAATACGTAAACAACTTAAGATACGCAGACGACACCGTCATTATTGCGGACAGTGCTGAGGGTTTACAACGACTTTTGAATGTCATAACCAGAGAGGGAGATAGCTTGGGACTAAATATAAACACAAATAAAACAAAAGTGATGGCTGTTACACGTACACCAAATGTCGACATTAATATTCGTATCTATAACAAACATATAGAACCAGTACAAAGATTCCAGTATCTTGGTTGCTGGATAACAAACGATCTTGACCACGAGGTCGAAATACGTGCTCGTATAGAATATGCTAGGTCCGCATTTCAGCGAATGAAAAAATTTCTAATAAACTCTACGTTATCGTTGGACATCCGATACCAATTTGTAAAAACGTTTATTTATTCCATATTGCTATACGGAGTGGAAACATGGACTCTCGGAATTACAAGTATGAGGCGTATAGAAGCCTTTGAGATGTGGGTTTTTCGAAGAATGCTGAAGATCTCTTGGACAGAGCACGTGACCAACAACGAGGTGCTAAGAAGAATGGGTACTGACAGAGAACTCCTAAATATTGTAAAAAACCGAAAAACGAGTTATTTAGGACATATCTACAGAGGAGAAAAATACAACTTCCTACGACTTATAATGGAAGGGAAAGTGGAAGGAAGAAGAGGTCCAGGAAGAAGAAAATGCTCCTGGTTGAAGAACATAAGAGACTGGACAGGCATGGACACACATGCGATACTAAGAACAGCTCAAGATAGAGAGCAATTTGCTGTAGTTATAGCCAACCTTCAGTAATGGAGAAGGCACCTTAAGAAGAAGGGATACTTGAAAAATTCAGTTTACAAAACTTAACCAGCAAGTCTTGCAGAGCTAAGGCAACGAATTATCAATGAATCTCGAATAATTTCTAGACAATCATGGAGAAATGTGGTAGACGCCTTCTACCATCGACTAGGGTAATGTCTATGTTAAAAAAATGTTCTAAACTATCATTTGTTACGTTTTAATGTATTTGATTTGTATTAAAAAATTTATTGAAACAATTTAGGCGTTGGCAGACTTCGGTTTTATGTATTTATGACCTTCCAGATTACATAAAATCATAAGTGTTACATATGGTTGAACTCGTCTTGAATAAGAGATTCCAATAATGACTGAATATACAGGGTGATGTATTTAAAAAGCCAAAGTTACTAATAATATAAGAAAAACGGCAAATCTGGCAACATTGTAAATATCAAATAGGGAATCTCTGTATCCCAAAATAGGTGTACCTTAAATTTTGTACAATTGTGATTAGCATTTTACGAGATAATTAGCCGTTTTCAGACTTTTGGGCCACTCTGTATGTAAAGGGACAAAGTCATTATTATTCTTTGTGTTATAATATAGAATTTTTTAATAAAACTATTTCCTGGTTTTATTAAAACTAGGGAACCTTGTTATACTTCTAAACGTTATATTAAAAGTAAAATCATAGGAAATTATGAAAGTTCAATGTTCAGCCGGCAGGTGAAATCCAAAAAGCAACAGAATGAAAAGTTAATTTTCGTTGTTCTCAAGGCAACTAAGAGGTAAACTTTTTGTTACAAAACCTCCATTTGACTTACAGTCAGATTAGAAAATCCAATAAAGAGTCAGTTTAATAAATTTTCAACTTTTTAATGAAACTTTAATTAAAAATACATCGAGCAGGTTCAAAATCACAAATTGTGCCTGAACTGGTTGTTGAATAGAGTGAATGGAAACTAACAAAGTTTCGACAACTTCCATTTCTGTTTCATTGTATTAAACTGCACTTACAATTTTATCGATTTATAGCCTTAACTTCGAGCGCTTTACATGATAATATCCGAAACCGCAGACCATTATTAAATTCGATAAAACTACGTTGAAATCTAATAATTTTCAGCTACGGTTCTCACTAATAACGGTTTTAAACAGGTATATTGAACTTACTGAATACATTTCAGATGTTTTGTAATTGGAAACCTAAAAGTAATGTATTTGATGAGAGTATTTATTGATCTTGGCCCTAGGTTAAATGATTTCTAAATTCAACATAAAAAAATGAAAATTTTAAGGTATATAGTGTGCTGCATAATATGGAGGTAAACCTAGAGTCAAGAAAACAAATGAAGTGTAGACACATTTAAGGAAAGAAACTTTTTTTTCAAATATATTATAAGTGCATCTTGTTATTTATATATTGTAAACGAGAATAGTAAGCAAAAGTAAAAAACTGTTGAAACAGACTAAACCTTGGGGTCATTACTTGCACAAAAAAAGTATAACTGAACATAAATTTAAAAAATTAGGTTTTGATATGGCCAAAGTCATATTTTAAAGGTATTTAATGTAATTAGAACAAAAATATACTCTTACAACAGAATTATACTCTTACAATTAAACCAGAAGAAACCCAAAATAAACATCACGCAAGTTTATGTTCCAACTGCAGACAAACCAGATAGCGATATTGAAACTTTCTACAAAGACCTAGACAACATTTTAAAATCCATTAAAACGCAAGATGTAACAATTATAATGGAAGACTTTAACGCAAAGGTTGGGGAAGAAAAAGTAGAAGAATGTACAGAAAGATGTGGTTTGGACAACAGAAACGAAAGGGGTGACAGGCTTATCGAATTTTGCCAAAACAGTAATTTTGTTATAGCTAATACATTGTTCAAAATGCCAAAGAAAAGGCTATATACCTGGAAGTCACCAGCAGATCAAGAAGAGAAAATTGTAAGAAACCAGATAGACTATGTATTAGTTAGACAAAGATATAGGAACGCGATTATATCCGCAAAAACCTATCCAAGTGCCGACATAGGATCAGATAACAACCCAGTAGTGACCAAAATTAGACTCAAAATCAAAATAATAAAACGAAGAACAACAAATGCAAAAATCGATATAAGTAAATTAAGGAACCCACTTATAAGGCAACGCCTGGCAGATGAAATCAACAGCGGGTTAATAAATGTTAAAGAACGAATTCTGCAAAATATTGAGACGGAGTAAAAATGGTTATTAATAAAGACAGAAATAGATAAAAGTCAAAAAAAGATAATCAGATGTACAAAAAAGTGAATAAACAAATAAAATACAGAATTAAGAAAACGAAAGAACAATAGTTAAAAGAACAATGCGCAGAAATAGAAGAATACCAGAAAAGACATGATAGTTTTAACACACATAAAAAAATTAAAGAATTAACTCACAACAATAGAACAAGAAAACCGGGAATACTGAAAGATGCAAATGGGAAACTTGTATTGAATACTAACGACAAATTAAAGAGATGGACAGAATACATCAATGAACTGTTCAAAGCAAATAGAACAGAACAGATAGAGATATAAGTAGAAGAGGATCTGGTTTTAAAGATAATAAAAGAGAGAATTAAGGCGTCCTTCAGGACATTTGTTTAAGACATTACTAGCAATAGGTCACGGAAAGAAAGGTATTAATTGGGTTAAAAAAAAGGTTAACGAGCTTAGCTAATATTGACTACATACACACATTTGCACTATGTATAAATTTAATCAAACAATTATAGACTTTTTTATTATTAGGAGCCAACAGGTTATTTATTTGATATGGAGGAAATATTTGCAGAGATTTTAAGTTGTTTAAAAGAGTTCCTGAATGCTGAAGATATTTGGAACACTTAAAAAAGATGTGGTTGAGATCTCCTTGTTCCTGACAAGTTTCGCATAAGTCCGAATTGTATATTTTAATATGAGCAAGATGAACAGGATAACAAATCTTAATCTTATTAAAGTTGTTGTATATTTACCAGCGGTATTGAAATTCTTAAATTATCTGGAATTAGGGATGTGTGGTTGGATATGCACGTATTGTGTTGTTGAGTGGTTGCAAAAAGTTTGCTAGGAAGTATTCCAACGTTCTGTTTGATTTCTTGTAGAGATAAGAAAAGCATCAGGAACACAAATTCTCTCATCTGGTAAAATTTCAGCTGTCGAGGTTATTGCAGCTTTTGCAATAGAATCAACATGCTCATTATGTTTAATACCAACATGAGCCTTTACCAATATGGACTTGAAAGCTGGACATTGCAGCAAGAACACATAACTGCTATCTACAATATCAATGCCTCTTTTAGCTAACACATTAAAATAAATAACGCTTCTCTGGTTTCTAGTCCGTTTCTGAACCCAAACTGACTATCATCTATTCCTTCTTTCAGTTTTTTATTTATACGACGATGTATTATTTTCAAGAATAATTTTAGAATGTGACTTATTAGTGATATTGTTGATATTTATTCTGTTTTGTATACTGTCTGGACCTACTGCTTTACCATTTTTGCTGTTTTTTGATGTCATTTCAATTTACTGTATTAATATCTTTAAAACAATATCTTTTTTTACTTCTATCTCCATCTGCTCTGTTCTATTGTCTTTGAACAGTTCATTGATGTATTCTGTCGATCTCTTTAATTTGTCGTTAGTATACAACAAAGTTTCCCATTGGCATCTGTCAGTATTCTCGGTTTGCTTGTTCTATTAGTGTTAATTTGTTAATTGACTCATTGTTTGAATTTTGAGAACGATTTTCGAAGTGAAAATTGAAACGTCAATAAACTTATTTTACCTTTAATTGTGGCTTATTCCCATTTAAATAGTAAAGTTATTTTTATCGACAGTCGTCACATTAATGTTATTATTATTCTACCGTTAAATATATCAGATATTCTATGTACTTTTTTGATGATTGGTCTTTGCAAAAGTTTTGCGTGTTTTTTTTTAATTACCTTTGCTTGGGCAATTAGTATACACCATTAAAAATATAATAATTTAAGCTACTAGCTTTATATTTCGCAAAAAATCTATAAAAAACCGAAACATAAACCTACGGTTAAATGCCATTTTACATGGTATAATATTCATTTCGTTAATTACGATACAATCAAGTACGGCCAACATTTATCATTGCCCTTAACTTCTTTAACATGGAAAAATACTATTACAAACAGCTCATTTACTGTTGTACAAATTATGCTAAACTCTGTTCACGAACTAACCCTAAAAGGAAAAAAGCACCGCCGAACATTCTTCAAACTCCCAAGAGCAATTATTCATCTAAGAGCACGCAATAAGGAACTAACATTGGCGTAGAATTACATGGTTTTTTTTTTAGTTTTATACGGATCTTGTCAGAGATTTCTAAAGGACGTTCATTATTTTGCTTTTTGTATTCCGAATTTATTTCTGTTTTGGTTTAGTTTATTAACAAAGATTCAAATTCAATTTATTTTTTTTATTGATTTATTTAATGTCGTCCGAACCATTGAGGTTATAGACGACAACAATGAAAAATACATATTAGAACAAAGAAAGGTACATATTAATTACATACTAACATGGAAGAAGATTGATGTATGTAATTTGTGATACAGACTAGATTTTAATTTAAATATCTTTTATGCCTATAGATGTTAAAAACTTTATAATATTGTTTAGATGATTGTTGTCTCTAAGAAGCTTGTTCATGTCGCTGGGAAAGTCGAGTTTATTTCTCGTTTCCTGGAAAATTTGACATTCGGTTAAAATATGTTTTACTGTACTGTTGGTTTGACACTGGTTGCAGTATGGAGGATTGTCTCTTGTAATTCGGTAAAGATGTGTATGTCTTATGTGACCAAGTCGAAGTCGAGAAAAGATGACTTGTTTTTTTCTAGGTAACGCAAAGGTTTGTTTTTGTAAAGCATTGTCTTTAATTTGCCTTAGTTTTTCGGCCATTTGTTTTGCCACGCACAATTAAATACGTTTTTTAACTACAATTTAAGATCACTTGGCACTATTTTATTTAATTGGACTTGACCATCACTTATCGCTGCTTCGTGAGCCAGACTTCGTTACCGTGTATTCACTACATACATAGCCACTACTTCTCATCTCACCCTCAATGTAATCCGCCTTTCTATGAACGAATTAACCGATTACTTCATAAATATAGCATAGTATTCCCGACAATATACCACCCTTCCGAAAACCCTCCTCCTCCAAGGACTGTAAATAAACCACCAGTAATCACTGGTCTATCAAAATTTAATAAACATGGATACCCACCAGTTTTATTAATAAACCACTTCAAATATATTATGCATACAGATGCATCAAAAACAACGGACGGAGTCGGCGCAGCCATTTTCTGTAATACTCATAATACTAAATTTAAGTTTCATAACAACTGGACTCTCTCTAATGCAGAACTATAAGCAATCCTTGAAGCTCTAAAATTCATTAACAAAACGAACCAGAGAAACTACACATTCATAACTGACTCAATGAATGCCCTTTGTGACATCCAAAACATATACTCCAGCAACCCTATTTATACAGACATTTACAAAGAACTTAAAAATCATGATTTTACTCATGTAGAGTCATACGCCGCCATGTTACCTATCCAACGGTAACTTAACCATCCATCCAAATTAGTTATACCAATAATGTAAAACAACTTCAAATTTATAACATTTAAAGGGTTTTTACCCATATATTTTGGTGGCTACTAGCATGTACAACCGTTTGCACTGATGGTGGATTGTTTAATCCGAAAACGTTTTGCAATGTGTTTGTGGTAGCCCGTTTGAGGCATTTTTATATACCTTTTATAAAGGATTTTAACAAAATTTTTTTGTGATATATGGTATACAGCCAGCTACAGGAACTTAGTTTCCTCGTGGAATTGGATAATAAAATGTTCTTGTATAGATTTAAAGTATTTTACTAAAAATAGTGTTAATAAGAGAGTAAGACTTTTTAATTGCTTATTTAAAAATCAGTTAGAAAACATTAACAATGTTTTTAATAAGTTTGAGATTAAGCTGATTAATCTATAGTTATTACAGTGTTTAGGTTTCTTGGTTTGGTAGCTCAACAAAGGTCTATAGCTATTGGGGTATTGGTTATACCGGCAATCACTTGGTGAATGATAATGAAGGAGAAAGAAATATAGTGGTGTGTCTGCATTCGGAAACATTCGGGGTCGAAGAGGCAAAAGTTAGCCAACAGAGGCTGATAGAAAAGATTAAAGACATTTTACTCAAGACAAGTTAAAAAAGAATAAAATGCAAATGCTCTTATGATGCGCCAGGTGCATTTCATAAGCGTATGAGCATTAATACATTTTGTGTTCCTGCTCCTGACCATGCAGTTGGGTGTCTACGAATGGAACTGAGTCTACAGCATTCATAAAAACAAATGTGTCTTTACTTAATAACAGGCTACAGCTATTCTGCCTTTAGTTTTATAAGTGAAAGACAATGATGCTAAATAAAATGTTTATTTTTTATCTCGAAAGGTAATAATGACATACGGGTAAAGAACCATGTACTCAACTGTATTTTGAGCAATGAAAGCGATTATTTTGTTCATATTTTTAACATGATAATCCCTTTACAGTGGTACAATGCTATAGAATAAATATTTGCTTTGGTAGCTGATCTATTTTACGCAACTTCGTTATTTTTGAATTGAAAAGTATTTATAGATCGAAAATTAATATTATTACAAATGTTGAATGCTTTAATGGTTTTGTGTTTGACTGAATATTTTGCGAACAATTTTAAATAAATAAAAGTTATTTGTTTACAGTTTTTAATTTCAAATTAAAAGGCCTCTTCCACTAATTATTGGCAAAGGAAATATAATTTTCCATTTTATTACAATAGATACAGCTAGTTGTAATAAATGCAGCTTTTATCGTAAAAAATTGTCTTAAAAATGACTGAAAATTTTAGCAATTCTTCTTACATTATAATTTTTGTCCGCCACTGCAGAACCAGAGTTTCCAACAAGGGCAACAACCAAATTATATGGTTGCAAATGAATTACTCAACTAGTTGCCAAATCGTATTAATGAAATTGGGTAATGCAATAAATTCCATTTTCCTGCGAACCTGGCGTTTGCTAGAGTAGAGTAATACTCTTACTCACTAAAACACGTACACTTATCTTATGATGCTGGGAGATATTGCCTGGCTGTGTGGAATTACTAGGAAGTAAGTCAATTTCGTTACCAATTTGGGAGAGGTATGAGGTACATACGGGAATTGGTCTTGGGGGAAAGCCGACATTAGATCGTGCTTAAATCTAAAATATCATAAACCAATATAATGTTAGGAAAATCAAGAACTTGATTTTGTATACCATTATTTTTTATTTTAATATCGGTAACAACGAAACCTAAAAGTTTTCCTTGTCGGTAATTTTCATGCGTAAATGTCAATATTAAAATTAAAAACGTTGAAGTGAAAAAACAAAATGTTACTAATAAATATTGTTGTTTCGTTAATTTATTATTAGAAGGATCCATTTTACATTTTGTATTTTCGGAGAAAATTTGATAATTTTCGTTCTAATTGGATACTGAATATAATTTTTTTTAACCAAACGGTTCAACACAATTCAAAACAATTTTTAAAAATAATTGAAAGTTTTAGTTTTTGGTATAAAAATAGTGATACAAAAAAAAAATACAACTTTGATACATCAAAGATGCGTTATTGATTTTTTTCAATGTCACACGCAACTATGCATTTATATATTTTTTGCTTCACTGCAAGAAAGGTAGTAATACAAAAAACAAACTATTATTACCTTTTATTCATAACTTGGATACATATAAATATAATGAACTTGTACTTAAAATTTAAATTTGAAATATAAACGTCTTAATGGCTTGAAATAAAAAATTAATAATTATGAAGCCGACTTTATAAGACTTGATTCTTCCAGCATGGACATTATTTTATGTGCTCTTCATTCGAAAAAATTTTTTTCAGGACGACTATTGTTACTATTACGACCTAAACTGGTCAAATCAAGTTGATTTGACATTTTACAACAACATTTTACACCATCTAGAACAAAAATGATTTTTTGTACTAATAATATGCCTTGTGCCGAGTGTTGCGAAAACGCAACACTGATAATTGGACAGTTGTACCAACTAGCTAACGTTGCTATCAAAAAATAAATATTTATTCAGTTAATTTATACACAAACGACTTCATCATCATCATCATCAATCAGCCCTGAGTTGTCCATTGTTGAACATAGGCCTCCTCTGTATTTTTCCATCTGCTTGTGTTCTGCGCCTCTGCTATCCAATTGGTCACGATTCTTTTGAGATCGTCGGTCCATCGTGTTGGGGGTCTTCCTCGGCTTCGCTTGTCAGACCGTGGTCTCCACTCAAGCAATTTTTTTGTCCAACTGTCGTCTTTCATTCTTGCAACATGTCCTGGCCATCTTCATTTCTGCCTTGTAATATGTTCAATAATGTCTTCTACTCCGGTTCGTCTACGAACTTCCTCGTTTCTTATTCTATTTCTTAAGCTTATTCCAAGCATTGATTTCTCCATCTTTCGTTGTGTCCTTCTTAATTTTTTGGCTGATATTTTTGTGAGGGTTAAGGTTTCTGCTCCGTATATGAGGACTGGTAAAACGCACTAGTTATGAGCTTTTCATTTTAAATGAATCGGAATATTTATTTTAAATACGTCTCTAATTTTTCCGAATGCAGCCCAACCCAGACTTATTCTTTTGAGTAGCTCACATGTTTGGTTATCTCGAGTTAACCTTATTTCGTGACCCTAATACACATATTTTTCCACAAGTTCTATGGGCAAATTTTCGATTTCTATTAGCTCATTGGGAACGAGGTTGGTCATCATTTTTTTCATAGTTTATTTTAAACTGACTCTCTGGGTTACTTGCTGTAGTTGTTGTAGCATAACTCTGGCTTCTCCTAAATTGTCTGTTATAAGAACAATATCATAGGCATATCTGAGATGATTGAATATCTTTCCATCGATACTAATACCCTTTGATTCCCACACTAGCCGTTTAAATGCGTACTCCATATATGTTATAAATAGTTTTGGCGACAAGTTACCTCCCTGCCGCACCCCTCTACGATTTTTATCTTCCCAGTCATACAATGGAGGTTAACGGTTGTTGTCGCATTTTCTTATATATTTCGAATAATATTTGCCTACCTGTGATCTATTCTGCATTCTGCTTTTAAGATAGCAACTGTTTCGACTGTGTCGAATGCTTTGTGGAAGTCGTCAAAGATAAGAGTAAGGGTCTGTTATATTCGATAGACTTTTCAACTAGAGTTTTAAGGCATTGAAAATGGTCGTTTGTTCTGTGTCCCGCTCGATATCCTGCCTGTTCTTCTGATTGATTGAAATCGAGTTTTGCTTCTAATCTGTTTGTTAGTGTTGGAGTAAAGAGCTTGTGTATGTGGTTAAGCAAACTAATTGGCCAATAATTTTCGAGATCTAATTTATCCCCTTTTTTGTGAAGAAGGATTGTAACCGAATTCTTCCATTTACTTGGAATGTTTTCACTATGCCGACATAGATTAAAAAGTGTTTGGATTCGGGACATCAAAAGTGGACCTTCTAGTTTATTTGTCTCAATGACTACACCACCTTCCCCTGGAGCTCTATTATTCTTCATATTTTTGAGGACATGTTGAATTTCCTCTCGTGATATATCTGGTAGATCCTCGGATCCTACATTATGTACCTTTTGTATTGGTTGTTTGATGGGCTCTGGAATCACTTGACTTTTATATATTGCTTCATTGAAACTTTCCACTATATGTAATATGCTGGGTCTATCTGAGATAATATTTCTATTTTTGTCTTTAAGTTGGAAGATTTCTTTTTTGCCACTTTCCATTTTTCTCCTCAATGCTTTCATGCTTTTGTTGTCTTCTATAATTTTTATAATTTTCTCAATTAGAGATTTCTTTATTGATGCTGTTTATATCTTGTAAGTTAACATTTCCTCGACTTCTCAGCATTCTACGATCTTCCATTTTTTGTTTCGTTCCCTTACTAATTTTTTGTTCTTTTCCATGTTTAGGGCCAAATTTTTCCTGAGCTTGTGTTAATGTACCTATCTACTATTCCTTCGTTTAGGTTATTTATGTCTTCTTTTGTTGTATTTCTGAGTAAGTTACTGATTATATATTTTTCAAAGTCAAGTTCATTCGTTGGGCGCATCCAAAGTTTAAATTTTTTACTTTTTATCATCTTCAGTCTTCAAACGACTTAATAGAAACCTAAGTTTTGCCTACTGAAAACCTATTTTATAAAAATGTATAAAGCGATATATCTCTATCGGTCCAACAGACCGAGATGTGCAGTAATGTGTAAATTTCTTACGTGACCGCTGGAGAGTTAAACCAACTTGTAATTTTTAAAAGTTTACCGAGTTTTAGCCGAAGTATTTACCTTGGTTTTTCATGTTCCTTTGCGTTCTTTTTAAATATAACAAGAAATTTATTCCTAGTTCTATATTCAATTAAAGAGCGGATCTTAAAAAACGGTAGCGTAATGGAACACGGCACAGTGAATTTAATACGAGCGAAAAAGAAACGGGAGTTGTAAATTAACAAAGTTTTTGTATACTTACATTTCCCTGCCAGTAAACATTTGGGACGAGGTATGTTTGTATGAAAAGTAGAAAAAGTAATTTGCCGGGGTTGATTAAGAACTTCAAGAAGTGAAAAATTATTACAAAAGTAAGAAGTTCCACGAACCACCCACAATTTGCTTGTCACTCTTTTCGTATTATTGTTAGTAGCTTGCCCTACTTACCTAATTATGCGGAAAAAATTCGTTCGGTAACAAAAACGACAACTTCAGTATCTTTTGGCAATTTACAAAAATTATGTTATCATTACATGCGTTTAAGGGGCTGTCGAGTCGAAACTTCTTATAATGAAATGGAACTTTTGATTCTAATTGATTCGGAAATTTCCGACAAAATAAACGTGTTTGTAATGAAATATAATGGTCCTTCGGAATCATTAATCACTTTTAATGCCCGTATAGTGACGTGAGTGTATTGGAAATCCGAAGTGTTTGTTGCTTTTTGTGTTTTTAAGATGTAGCTTTTTGATATACATCTTTTAAATGTACAGCATTGGAATTAGCTAAATTTCTTAATGAAATTGCTGAACTACTTTAAAAAATTAAAAACTCAAAAAAATTAAAATGAAATTAAAATAAATGATAATCTAATACTGTATTTTTTTTTAATAAGTGATGGATTTGACTATAACTTGAAGAAAGTTAATTTTATCTAACAATAAAATGCTGAAAACACTATTTTCTAATTTATAAATTGGCAGTCTGAGAGAATGTTTCATAAACTATTAAATATTTTCAAATCAAAAGACAACTTTAAGACAGAATTAAATATTATTAACAAATAGCAGCAAAAAATGAGTACAACAAACAGAATATAAAAAAATTGTAAACCAAAAACCAGTTTTTCTTCCAACAGAAAAAAACCCAGTACTTTCTGCTCGATTACATGTACAGGTAAGATATAAAGAAAAATAAAGAAAGTCAAACACATAAAAAAGAAAGGAATCACTTAAGACTTCTCAACACACAGCAACTTAAGCCAATATAGTAAGAATGACAAGAGCCAAAAGAACAAGCACTTACAGTGGTATATAAAGACTTACATGTGGCGACTACCCAAAAACTTAGATTGGTCAAACGTGTATAACCTTTAACAAGCGTATAGTAGAACACAAAATTTCGTTTCATTATTGAAAAACAGATTCTACGTACGCACTTTTTTGTAATCGTTTGTAATCATTTTTTAATGGCCACTTTTTAATTCTGCACATTCAAAACACAGGCTTTATGCTATTATTATTCTTTTTATTCTGCTGCTAGGGCCTATCCTCTATGGACGTTGATTAACCACGATGGCCCATCGTATTTTATTAGTAGTACCAGCTGTTCGAAATAGGTCCGTGGTGGTCATATATATATATATATATATATAATATATATATATATATATATATATATATATATATATATATATATATATATATATATATATATATATTGTTGTACTTTTGAATGTCCATTAGCAATAAAAAACCGATATACAAATTTTATTACTTAAATAAAAATTAAAATTATTGATATTTCATAAAGACAAGGGCATATAAATTTTCAAACATCCTGTATAAGACAAAATATGTATTTTAAGTTGTTCGAAGAATTGTTCATTAGGCCTCAGAGACAAGACTTTCAAATATTATCGATAAGAAATTTAAATAAGTCGGTTATTGTGGCATGGATTTACCCGGAAATAAAGTGTATATAGACAGTGTTTAAACAATAGACCGGGATTTGCGGTGGTTTTTCTCCCCGAAAGATTATATCGGTAAAAGTTTATTAACAAAAGACATTGAATTTAGAAACAGGTATCGTTTGTAGCTATTAGTAAGAAATATTTGTAAAGCAGATAGATTTAGTTAGAATAATTAAAGAATGTTGTTTTCTGGAATTACCCAAATGACGTTTTATAAAGAGAGTTGGTTGGTAACGATATACGTCACAAAGGTGGATGATATTGATTGGTCAATTTTTGAATGCAAGGAGGTAGTGGTTGTGGCTATGAGATAGGAGAGAGAAAAAAAGTTAGTTAGTCAGTTTTCGTCGCCCAAGAAGGAAGGAGCTTTGTGGTTTGTGTTTGTTTTGAAGTCCCGAAGACGTAATTTACCGGGTGTGTTTATTTGCTGTGTAAAAGCTGATCAGTGTGAGGAACAGGGTACAGAGAGATAGAAAAACCAAAGGGTATAAGAATATTAATATCAGACGAAGCCGGAAACTTTTGAAGTTATAAACAGGCGCGGAGATTGGTTTAAAAGGAGGCTGCATAGAATTACACGAGTTGTTGGGTTGCAGATACAAGGACAGATAGGAGAAAGGTGTACGTCATCTGGACCACAATAGGAGCAGAAGCAGAGAAAGGTTTTTTTTTATGGCGTGGTCATAGAATTACAACGGCAGAGAACGAAAGGTCAGTCAATTTTCATTAGAGCAGGAGTGTGGTTTTTATTTATTAATTAAATAAATTATATAAATAATAGAGACAGTTAATTTTGCGATCATTTAAAGAAAAAAATTAGAAAGAGAGCTTAGTTATAACACATATTAAAAATCAATGTAAAATAACATTTGGGTCCATGATAGAAAACAACTTCTCATATATTTAAAGTATTATATTGCAAATATTACAGGATTGATTGTTATATAAAATTTCATTAAAATAAAGGACATCTCACATATAGTTCAGTTGAAATTTTGTGTATTTTATTCAGGTCATATTACCTATCCCAATTAGGAAGCCAATTGGAAAATATTTTGAATCCACGATCAAAGGTAAATAGTACAAGTTAAATAGCCTGAGATTGTAATTAATTAATGCTGATTTATTGTGATTAATTGGAGATTAGATCATTTAATAAATATAGACAAGATCTTTTCTAAATAAGCAATAGAATACAATTTAAATAGCACAACCATATATATATATATATATAATATATATATATATATATATATATATATATATATATTATATACATATATATATATATATATATATATATATATATATATATATTTATATATATATATATATATATGTCTTCATATCAAGGCGAGATCCGTTTGTATCCTAAGCTATACAAAATGAGATCCGTTTTGCAAGGCGAGATCCGATTTTGGATCTCACCTTGTATTCACGTGTATATAGTGACATCTCGATGTAACAATGATGGGGGTACAAAGAAATCGATTTTTGTCTGGACCTCATTTTGCACCCCTTTTGGTGAATTTTATATTGCAGTAGTTCCACTAAATCCGCTGTAGAGGCAGTGCGAGCGATCCGTTGTGTATATTCTAAATATACATTTTGTAGACAACCCGAGATCCGGTAAATTTGGCAACATCGCAAATGAATTTTACAGTCAGACCTCTCACTCCCTTCGGCTTATTTCCGGTTTGAATAATATTATTTACATTATTAAAGAGCTCTGTCCAGAAAGGCGATTGTCAAATATCTCGAGAACTAGACGTCGTATCGAAAAAACTTAGGAATTCTTTTTTAATGGTTTTTCAAAATCTATATACTTATGCAATAGCAGGGTTCTTATTCTCCCTGCGAACGCGGTGGGTGTAGCAACTTTGAATTTTCAACTGGAACCCTTCATTTTTATTTAAATAAACATTTTGAAATTAGATTAGAACTATTATGAATATAGATATAAAATTAGAATAATTAATTAAATTAGAAATTTAGAGTTGAAAAAACACAACTTTTGTGTGAAACTATAATAGCTTCTTTAACCAGTGACATTTTTAAGAGTTTAGATGATTTTAAGTAATTTTTCAGATAAAATTATGTAGAACACGTTGGTAAGTACTCGAAGTCTAAAAAATTTCGGAGACATTGTTTATTTGTAGTATTATTTTTTTACAATTTTTCTTCGCATATCTTCTCCACTGTTTGTTTTACAAAAAATGTCAAAAACTTATTTTAATCGCTTTAAAAGACCTACAAAATAAATCTAACCGCGTTCAATTTGAATGAGAGTTACAAACACAAATCTGTTTTGCATATCATTTATAATTAAGGGACCAACTATGGTGTTCACGTACTATATTAAGATTCCACGGGAATATTTTTCAATATATGTAGTTCATTTATGCTAAACTTGGACACTGTACGTCAAATAGTTTACGAGCTATAGCTTTATAAACAAATTAACTTTATATTTCCTTTAAATTCGTTTACTGAAGAAAATCCAAATTTAGCTATACAGCTCGCACTCCCTCGTAGGGGAAAATTCACTCATCCCAGATACCCACGTTATCAAAAGAAGTGGCCTGTGGGACTCTTTCTGTGTTCGATTCCTAGGTGACTTGGTACATCGAGGTTTGTCCCAAAAATTTTCATACGTTATTATCTAGTATTATATAAAGCTTATTAAGGACGTTGTAACGGCGTTAAAATTCAAAAGCTTGTGATATATAAAACATCTAAAATTGCAACGGTTTTTCCCTGGCAGCAAATTTCACGTTCAAGAACAAAGGATAGTAATAAAAACAATTAAATCTATGTACCTATTTCTTAATTATTCTCTTGTGTTAGTTATCTTACTCTATGTTAGACTCTTCATTACTATAAAAAGAAGTAACACTCTCTATGGTTAAAATTGTTCACGTTTATCACCTTTTTTGTAACATTTCACTTGGGCCATAATATATTTACAAGAACCAATGAATTTGATCTCGTTTCCGTTTACATGAGCATTGGAGCCCCTGTACAGTCTGACAATTAGAAAAAAAAACCAATTTAATAATTATTCGTCACAAAAAGGTAAAAATATACTCATCTTTTACACCTATTAGGAGTATAGTATATGTATGTATGTTTCTTCAACTTGGATTCCGTGCTTAAAACTGGTACCAGCTCTACATTTTCTTTACTCCAGCCAGTTAGCAACAGATTCGGGAGTCAAAGTCTTGGTGTCACACTACATACTCATACCTTCGTTTGGATGAGTATGTACACGAATATTATATATTATACTGTCTGAAGTAGGAGAAAGTTTATATGGACCATTACAAAGATTGTTAGTACTGGTCAAATACAAAACCAATCCTTTTAGGGTTGTAGAGGTTCTTGAACACTATTGATTTTAAAATTCTTGCATAGTCGCCAAATGATTTGCAGTTGGAGGGTTTGCCAACGGCTTGGATTAAACTTATACCTTTAAGAATGTGACACTTTTGTTACTTTATAATGGTAATGGTAGATATTTAGACATAACTGTAAACTGTCCTATTATAGAACCTAAGGCAGATTTATTTGATGGTATCGATAAAACTTCTACGTTTTCTACGTTTCTACGTGAAACGTAGAAACTTCTACGTGAAACGTAGAAACTTCTACGTGAAACTTAAGAATGTGACACTTTTGTTACTTTATAATGGTAATGGTAGATATTTAGACATAACTGTAAACTGTCCTATTATAGAACCTAAGGCAGATTTATTTGATGGTATCGATAAAACTTCTACAGGTACAAGTGACATTGGATATGCTGTAAATTCATATTTGAAAATATTCTCATAATATTTATGTTACTTTCAATTGCCTTGGTTGTTAGTATTTTTTATAAAAACTCTTGCTCAGCATGAATAATTTTTTTCTTTTCAGAGACAGTTTTATAGTGTTGGAAATGTTGAAAGTACTTCTTGTATGCTGATAAAAATTGGGAGTTCTAACAGTAAGAAGAAATTTTGCTAGGCTCTTCTCCATTTTTTTTTGTATATTTAGTAAGGGTATTTGAACATTTGGCGATGCAATCTTATTAGCTGAAATTACGAGAAGACGATCTACGCTTTTGAAAAACACATTAAATCGTAAAAAACTGATCATGTAGTTTTTGTACAGAATATTCGTCAATTTTCATCGGTTTTTTTTTCTATTGTCTACGTTTTGACTTGAGTGGTTGCTTAGGTCTCATGATGCACGAAATTCATCTACCATCATGCCAATCATATTGTAGCTTAACAACCATTCGTCTAGTTTGGTGCTGGTTTTAATCAATCTCACGATTTCTCCTGCATCTTTTGAGTTTGTATTTATATGTTTCAAGCTGGATCTACAAATAGTTGGTTAAAGTTTCTGTTCAAACTTTTCACAACAAAATTTTTTCTCATAAAGTCTTCATGCAATTCTGGAGCCTTATCAGCAAGTTTGTACATGTCCAACAAATGTAATGTTCCCCAAAAAGAATAGTTCACATGGTCAAATGCAAAGAAGTAAGGGTACATTTTTCTAAAACTAGAACAAAAATGTATTCTCCAGTTTCCGCTTCTTTCAGCAAACGAAAATGGAAATGGACTTTACGGAAAGAAACATGCCGTAATCTGATTTTTGACTCAAGTTCACTGTCATACCTGCTGCTGTTCATTAAAATAATTTAAAACTTCTAATATTAAAAATCTCAGCTCAGTGGATTTCGTGCTATTAGTAAAAAATAATGCACAATGATGCACTTTCGCAATCGAATATACAACACAACAGAATTTCAATGTAAAATCGACCCTAACAACATCGCCATTACTAAAGTCGATTTGAGGTTGACTTCAGATTATGAATCTCGCCCTTCCTCGCATCTCTGCGTTTGCCACTGTGCGTCGTGACATGCCTTTCGATTTATTTAATTTTTTCTTAAACTATTTATCCAATCGACATTCTAAACAAACCGACATGTTCTCTGATGTTTGGTCTATAACTTTTATAGAAAGCCATTTTTTGCTAGACCCAATATTTTTCGGGGTAGAGCGAGGAGAAACGATTTTAAAAATATGGGTTTTCAGACTCATTCTAAGTCATTTTGTATGAAGGCACACCGGATACAACAATGGTTTGACGTATTTTTATAAATAAAATAAAAATATTTCTAATGTCCGGATCGATATGCAAATTTGAAGAATGAATTTTCGGATATCGTAGACCCAAAAAAGGACGAAAAACAAATTAGCACTTTTTTGTAAGGCTCCCCACCACTCCCCTCACGCTACGATTTTTGGACGACCAAGTGATTTTGCATTAGAAAGATATTAGAAACGAATAAAAATAGGTTTTGCATTGTAGCCACAAAGTGCCCACCAAAATCTATTCTAGAAGCCTTTTTCCAGTCTATTTACTCTTCAGTATGGAATTGTATTTACTCTTGTACAAAACTAATATTTTTATGTTAAAACACGATTAGAATGTTAAAATGATAGCTTTTGTTATACAGATAAACTGTACATAAAATTTTGTACATAAATAATAAACAAAAAGAGCTTTGAGAATAGATTTCACAAATTCAATAAAACAGAGCATTTTAGTAATTCGGTTTATAAAGTTTATGTTGAATTATTTAATAATATACATAAAAATTATAATCATTACTTAGCTTCTGTTATCTTTGAATTTTGTTTTACTACTTCAACTGACCGCTGCCCTTGCAATATTTTTAAAAAACAAAACACCATTACCGCAAATTACTTTACTGTTTATGAGTAGGAAATATGCAATACAACACGAGCTCCGGTCGCTCGACTAATACTCTTTAGAGCTGGCAACAGTGTCTGATCTCGCGTTGATCTGTAAATATCTAAAATTTCGTATATAAGTCTTCCCCTTCCCTTTTCAGCTACGGATCTGATTTTGTTGTAAATTTATCAAAAAAATTTAACTTCAAAAATCTTTTCCCCTCTAAGTGTGCCATGATTAATATGTTAATTATAAAGATAGTTATGAACAATATACTCCATTAATTAATTTCCTATTGGTGGATCTCGGGTTGTCCTCGATTTAATCGGATCTCGCCTTGATATGAAGACGTATATATATATATATATATATATATATATATATATATATATATATATATATATATGTATGTATCATCAATGATTTTCTATAACGTTGATAAAACTTATGAGAGTCTGTCATATTTTCATCAACATAAAACCTATTCCTATATTTAAAATTTTTAAAAATTACTTTACAATCACAAACACCTAATTATTATACACACATTCATGACATATTTATTCTTAATTTTATTGTATCGTCATTAGTCTTTTATCACCTAATGTGATAAATGAACTTTATTTTATTGGAGTATTTTTTTATTATACGAGAATGTCTTTGATTTTGTGTGCTGTCTTTAACACATTGGACGCCATGTAATCCCTATACTGATCACACTACCATTTGAACTTGAGCACATGTGATCCCCATGGGGGCCATACGACACTGTTGTAATTCTGCACGTTTATTGCAATGTTTCTGCAATTTATTGGGATCACGTTTCAATGTATCTTTCGGAGAAAATGTTGCCGTGGTACCAGGCTACACCTTGGTCTTCCTTTTATAATATCATGTGTATTAAGCATACAATGGTCTACAGAATTTTGGAAGGAAAATATGAATAATTTAGTCAAGATAATTCAGTTAATTGTTTTTTATTATGGACAAAATAAAAAATTATACCATTTACAAAAACACACTATGAAAATCGAACTAACAAAACTATCAATACAATGCTAATAATAAAACTAAACACGTCCTAGCACATTCAACTTATGCACGTGATCTAATTTAAGTATGATTTTCATTGAAACAAGAAAGGCAGAAGAATTTGTCACAAGATGGACATTTGGTGATTACTTTTTTGGTGTGAGCTGCAGCAGATTTACGATCTCCTTCACGAGATCGTTTATAGCAATTAGTGCACCTCCCCTTTAATTTCTGATAAACTCCCTCAACAACTTACAATCTGTGTTCTCTGACAGGTGGTGGGGCTGGTGCCAGGGGTGCTTCTTCTGCAGGATAGGGAAGTTGCCTGAAGCTGTCATACTAAGCTTATTATTTGGATTGTTTGCATTGCACATAACAAATGCATTTACTATGGTTGTGCCTAGTATGCAATCCAGAATGAGACGGCTTTACCATTTGAGAGTTCTCCTTAGGTATGGAGAGTAGGCATCCATTTGGTCAGAGAGATCGATAAACGCGTTTAATTTATTGTAGCTTACCACAATTTCCTGTTTTATGATTGCAGCATCGTGTCGTTGCGTGACTTCAACCAATGAATCTGTGTGACATGTGTTGAGCACTAACACATTCCTCTTATCTTTCCATTTACAAACAGTTACTCCATGGTTTAACTGTTGAACATTGATCTCGCCTTTATTTAGTCAAGAACCCACCACTGCAGCAGGATTGCCCTTTCGGTTAGACCGCAATGTTCCCGTAAGATGAGTATTTCTCATGAGCAGTCTGGTTGCCAGATTAACACTAGTATAATTATTATCAGTTGTCAAGTACCTTCCAGAATCAAGCAAAGGAGTCATCAAATCAGAAACAACACTATCATATACGTTTCCTGTCCTTTCTAGATACGTTTTCTCTCCTCGTGAAGGACCTGGTACCTGTACAAGCTCTTCAAGTCTTTTAATTTTTTATTTTGAACCAGTAACTTCATCGGTACTTGTGTCTCTTCCACTAGAGTCATTACTATCACTATCATGTTAAATGTTAAAATCCGGTTCTGTATCTGAATCGTCTATAGGTTCAAGACTCTATCATCACTTTCCGCAATTAACCTCTCGAGTTCCTCCTGTTTCAATGGTTTTGATCTGTTAGATTTTATAGACATTTTACGGAACTCTGTTTATATATTCTTCTTCTTCGTCTAGCCATTCACGTCCACATCTGAACATAAGCCTCTTCAAGTCTTCCTTTCCATTGTTTTTTATTGTACGCTACTTGTAGCCAATTTTTCCCGGCAGTCCTTTTCAGATCATCTGTCCATCTCATAGGAGGTCTGCCTCTGGGTCTTTTGTGTTGGTATGGTCTCCAGGTTAAAATTGATCTGTGCCATTTGTTTAGATCGCTCCTAGCTACATGTCCAGCGTATTCCCATTTCAACTTTAATGATTTTTGCACCACATCGGTGACTTTGGTTTTCTGTCTTATCCATGTGTTTGTTTTCTTGTCCTTAAGTGATATACCTAGCATTGCTCTTTCCATCGCGTGTTGAGTGACTTTAAGTATATTCATATTCTTTTTTGTGATTGTCCATGTTTGTGCCGCATAAGTTAATATCGGAATAATGCATGCATCAAAAACTTTAGATCTAAGATGTAATTGAATTTGCTGATTTCTGAATATATAGTTCAGTTTACCGAATGCTGCCCAAGCTAACTTTCTTCTTCTTTTTATTCCTTCAGTCTGAATTTCCCTATTTAGAATTATTTTTTGTCCCAAGTATATATATTCTTCAACCTTTTCTATAACTTTATCGTTTATTATTGTCACGGTGTCTTCGGAGTGCATGACTTTTGTTTTGTTTAAATTCATTTTCAGTCCTATTTTAGAAGATTCGGTATGTAGTTCTACAAGCATGGTTTGCATTTCTTGTAGGTCAGTAGCTATAAGGATTATGTCATCTGCAAATCGTAGATTACTGAGGTAGCGGCCATTGATGTTTATTCCCTTATATTTCCAATTTAGGTTTTTAAAAACGTCCTCCAAAACTAAGGTGAACAGTTTGGGTGATAAAGTATCTCCCTGTTTGACTCCCCTGTTTAATGGTACAGGGTTCGTGTGTTCATTTTCATTTAGGTAGTATGTAGCTGTAGCTTGGTTCATAGTTTCTTTTATTAAGTTAATATATCTCCTGTCTATTCTAACAATTTTGCATTGCGTTTATTACGGCCGTGTGTTCTATGGTATCGAAAGCTTTTTCGTAGTCTACAAATGCTAGGAAAACTGGAAACTTGTATTCGTTACATTTTTCTATCAATATTTTTGTGGTTAACAGGTGATCGGAAGTTGAATAGCCTTTTTCGTTTATATATTAAATAACTTTAAATGTTGATAGCTTTATTTAGAATAATAAACTAACTGTTTCCTGTGATTTCTCTTTGAAACAAAAGAAACAGAATAACACCATAAGCGACACTACATACTAATTTCAGCTGAAAATATCTGTGATCTCCATGATGGTCACGCGGTACATCAATTTAAATTTAAGTTGTGGTACCGCGTGAACCTTATGGAAATTACAGAAAAATTAGGAATAACTCAAAAACAAAAGCAGATTTATTTGTAAAACAAAAATAAGCATATGATGTCGATGATATTTTTAAAGAAAAAAAAATGGAACATAGGCCGAAAAAATATTGTCGACACTTGTACCCATCTTGTATCTGGTAACAAAAAAAAAATAAAATGAGGCTGGCGTCCAATGTTTAAAAATTTCAAAATGATGTTAATGTATAATAGAAACTCATTTTCACAAAACAACGTTTTATTGGTTTCCTGCCATTTATTTCCCTGGCGGGTCAAACTACCATTCATAACTTCCAAAAATCAATCTACACCCTAAACTGTCACCTAAAACCAACAAATTACCACTTACGAATAACTGATAAGAAAACGTTGATAAAGCTTGATTTTTGCTAAATATATATTTCAGAAAGTATATAGAAAATAAGCACGTACGGCGGACATTTATTTTGTGAAACGTCAGCTCGTGATAATTACCAGGTTCCAACCACCACCCGACTTCGTAAAAATAGTGAACGGTGTTTTCTACTAAACAAAACTCCATAAATTTATGGTTTTACGGGAATATCCTTTGCTTTCAATGTTATCGCGTGCCTGTTATCCGTACAGGGGTCGTTCTCATATTTATGGATGAATAATTTTGGAAGTTAAGTAATGACACTTTTGGTGTGTTTACTTCTGAATGACAAATTAATCGTGTTTATGGTAAATCAAATTGGGATATGTAAAAATTATTAAATTTATCTAAAAAGTTATGTTTAATAGGATATTAGGGGTCTTTAACCTTTAGTCACACGTGCTTACGCGATGTACGCCAGATACAATAATACTGCAAATATGTTTTAAAATATAAAGGCCGAACCTGTTTCTCTCTCTAACCTATCACTAGAACGTGCTTTAAAGCTAGTTTTAAGTTTCGGTAAGGTGGGTTCATATATGCTCCGTCTCGAACTCCGTCGCGTACAGCGACGCGATCAACAGAAGTTCGCGACGTCATTGAAATAAGTTACGAAACGAAGATCGTTCCACACTCAGTACCGAACATTTTGGCGTTCCATCAGTAATTTGGTGGACGGCTGAATATACACTCACCAATTTGTCTGACCAGCGTGGTGTTTTATTATGGTCAACACCTCCCTTCTCAAATGGCGAATACAAACCCGAATGGAACTGGTCCCCAAGTAGGTGGTTCACAATGTAGCAAATTCTACACCTTATCGAATAAAGTCAGTCTTATCGGATATGGGGGAGACAATAGTCTGTCAATACAGACAACAAAAATGTATATCTCAACTTTCAATGTAAAATCTTTGTCTAAAGACGAGAAACTCTATGAATTAGAGGAAGCAGTTAAAAACCTGCAATGGGACATAATCGGACTACCGTAGGTAAAAAGAAAAGGTGAAAACTGCATCTCGCTAGAGTCTGGAAACATATTGTATTTTAAAGGTAGAGAAAACGAAAGTTTAGATGGAGTTGGTTGTTTGACTTCGAAAAAATACGCTCAAAAAAATGAGGAATAAGCAGGAATAACAGAAAGTATCGCTTTAATAATAATAAATATCAGCGAAAAGGTCACTTTAAATCAAATTTATGCGCCAACATCTACACGCACAAACGAAGAAATGGAATAAATGTGCAAAAAACTAGAAGTAAAAGAAAACTGTATTGGAGAGTTTGGACATGGAGTAAGAAATGAAAGAGAAGATCTATTGGTTAACTATCTAGAAAACAACAACACTAAAAATGAAATTGACTACATACTTAACAAAAACGAAACAAAACAAACAAAAAGAACATTTTCGAAGACGTCACAGTAAAAAACTTAATCTCCACTGGCACTGATCATAGAATGATACGGGCTAAAGTAAGTATTAAAAACAAAAAAGATCGAAGACAGTATGTGCACTCTATGAAAAAAGTCAACCCAGAAAAATTAAAGGAGAATAAAGAACAATATCAAAACAAATTAAGAACAGCTGAATAACTAAAGCTAACAGACCTAAATCTAGATCAACTAAACAAAGCCATCACTGATTTGAAATTCTAAAGACTAGCTTCGAAGTAGCACCAGCAAAATCAAACAAAAAATCAAAACTAAGTGCCATATCTTTAGATATACTACAACAACGGAAAAGTCTACTACAAGAAAATAAAAGGAAATACATCTCCTGAAGATGCCCTTCTGTTGGCGAAACATCGAGAACTAATCTCAGAAGACACAACAGCCCAACAAAACAGTTTAACAATGTATTGGAACCACTGGATTGGGACTCTATATATGTTGGCGTGGAATAGAAGATCTTTTGGAAAGATTGCGATGAAAATTGGGATTCAGATGAGTGAGGTATTGGATTGGTATATATGGATATAGAAGAATTGTAAGAATGTACTTAGGGAGTAGGGCTTTGTGTATGTTGTTCAAAGGTTCGTCTCTCTGCTTAAAATAAAACAGTCATTATTTTTTCTTGGACAATTAACGCTGTAGCATTGGAATACTTTTTTAGTTAAGTTTTATTTTGGACTTAGTGGCGTCTTAGTAGTGGCTAAATGATGACCCATTATATGAATTATAGATATTAGCTTTGAAAATTGTTGTTAGTTTTGGCTTACTCGAATAGACTTAAGTTTTAAAAATAATCCCAAAATAAATATTCCTCTTCTACATTTTCGGCTTGTTCTTATCATGAAATTGCAATACAGCAGGTCTTTTCCTTGTTTTCTTCATAGTGGTCCCAGTTCAATATTCTTTTCGGCCACATGTGCTCTGGCATTATTTGTAGATGCCTGTACCATTGCAGGCTCCTGTTTTCCGACTTTTTCGTAATTGAGCATTCTACTTTCATTCTCTTTTCTCTAAGATTTATAAACAATTTCTCATAAAGTCTAATTCAACTGGTCTTATATTAATTTGTATTGTTTTTGTCATTGCTCATAGTTCTTCTTTATATACGGTATTATTAAGCACTGTGTTTGGAATGATCATGTTTTTGTTTTCTTTGGAGTTTTGTTTCATACTATTCCATTAGTAGAATAGAATATTAAAAAAACAGAAAATTCTGTTTGTTAAAATGCGCCTCATCAATGAAGATAATTTCTTAATAAACGATACGATGGTATACGATAATTGGAAGAGTAATCGAAGAAAATCTTGCTTAACAAGTTAATAGATTTGTATTACATCAATATCAAAAATAAAGTGTGATCAGAATAAATTGATATACCAGATTTAAAATTACTCCTTTAAATAATGCATTCCCTGCAAGCTGGTTTGTGATTTTGTGAAAATGTCAGCATTGGTTAACATCAAAATTTGATATACATTTATCCTGGAAACATATATTTATTTTAGTGAGCGGAAGGTTCATATTATATATTTAAACACTTTGAAAAATTCAAAGTTGGTTTTTCTGTTTAAAAGATTCAAGTTTACAACTTTTAAGATGGGAATCAAATAAAAAGAGCATATAAAAATATTTTTAAATATAAATGCCGATTCGACAACTTATTTATAAATTTACGTTCTGACAGGTATTCCACGTCTTTATCAAAACTGTGTTTAAAATTTATTGATTATTTTTATTATAGTGTTAATAAAAAGGTAATAAAAAACTTAAAATTTAAGTTTTTTTTCTGCTTTATAAAAACTGTGAAAAATTTACCGATTAATTTTAGATATAGTATTGATAAAGACATGGAATATCTGTCAAAAGGTGAACTGATAAATAAATAAAAGAAATATAAAACTTCTAATAACACCTTCTATTAAATTAATCCATTCTCAAGAAAGATATTGAAAAAAAAATATACTTTCTAGAATAAAAATTCCAGAAGTAAACAGCTTAACATAATACCATTAAATACTGTGTTGCTCTTTTATTATGCTGATCTTAAACCATCCACAAACTATTGCATAAGCGATTCTTCAGACAGCTAGCGAACTCTAAGAGAATAGTTGCATTAGGTCATTATTATAGGATGAAATGAGTGATTATTCTGAATTTACTAATTAAAATGCATAGAAAATGAAAAGAGAGTAAACTGTATTCAATTTTGCATTAGACTGGTCTTGATAAACTAAATCAGTGCCTTACAGGCCAGCCCCAAGCGTTTGCAAATTCATCTTGGTGATACAGCCCTTAAAGGGCTTAGACCTTCTTAATCTTTCTACGCCATTCTCTTCTGTCCCTTGCTTGTATTTTCCAGTTGCCGACTCCGATCTTCTCGGTTTCTTGTGTTACCGCGTTCACCCATCTCAGCTTTGGTCTACAACGTCTTCTAATTCCCACGGGTTGCGCTGTTAGCAGCTTTTTAATCATGTTCGTTTCAGGCGCCCGGGCTACATGTCCTGCCCACTGCTGGCGGTTTCTTAATTATAGTCTTAATATCTTTACCACCAAACGTATTCTTGTAGATATTCTGCAGTTTAAAGTCATCTCTAAACAAAAGCTCTATTTATACCACATGAAAGGTTCTTGAGGTGTTCGCGAATGGTTTATATATAAAAGATATATCAGTCTTAAAAAATTGTAAAGTAATCTATGAAATATGTACAATAAGCCAAACTGCAGCAGTTCGACCGGTTTAAAATATAACCACTCTAATAAATTTCTTGTTGGACGTAGATAAAACATAGTATGCACCTCGTGATTATTATTATGCTTTATATCGACACACTATGTTTAACGCCTTTTTATGTCAACAGTTCTATTTTTGCCAAAGTATAGCGGCTGTGCAGTGACCAATCACCACTTATCACTATCACTAATGATGTTGCTTATCCCCATCCCTTATGTAGCTGCTTTATGATCTAATGCTTACCATGCTGCTATTTTGTTGTTTTTCTTTATCGTTTTATTCTACTATAGCTAAATTCTATTTAGCGATCTTTCGCAACTATCATGTATAACATTAATTCTTTTGAGAAAAGATAATTCGTCATTTCGTTATAGTGTCTTTTTCGCATACTATGTTTATTATTCGAATACACCCTGTATATTACAAGCAGTTAGAGACGAAAGAGAAGAAGATCTGATGGTTGCCGTCTGCGAAGAAGACTACTTGGCAGATGGTTTAACCAAAAGAAAAAGATTGGACTGTAGAAATGACTTCTAACGGTTGATGATAAGAAAATTTGACAGATGGAAAGAAGAATAAAGAGTGCCGTATGCCGAGAAAATAACTTGACAAATGGCTCGACGCAAAGAAGATTTTGACGGTTGATACTGACAGAAGAAGAATTATCGAACCGCAAAGAAGAAAAATTGACAAATCAAAAAGAAGAATAATTCATAGTTGACATAAAAGACAGAACAGAAGAAGAGGCGGCTATCTTGATGCAAAAAGTGTAATAGTCGAAAAGAAGACAAATTGACGATGACAGATTAGCAAAGAAGAATAAATGACATTGATAGACAAAAAATAAGAAGAATTTACAGTCGACGTATCAAACAGATAAAGAAATGACAGTTGACGGACAAAAAAAAAGAAAAATTGGCTGTTGACATCTGTCAGTCGTCATCTAATGACGTCAGTTGTCGTAGATTGTTACGTAAGACTAAAAGGACTAGAAGGACCTATATGCCTAGGTCTTGGAATTTTTTCACTGTTTTCCTCCATTTTCTTCTGTTATTTTTCTGTTCAATTGTTTTTAGGTCTTCCTTACAAGCTCCTAGTCACCTTTTAACTTCTGCCATTCTCTCAAGATTGCCTAACCATGTAAGTCTATATGTCCTGACGATCTAATTTCTGGTTTCACGTACACCTTTCCGATCTCCGAAATTTGTTGGTCTCCTTCAAACGTCCTTATAGTTTATTATTCTCCCAATTGTCTTAAAACACTCCGTTTTCAGGTGTTTAGCATATTTTCTTGATTTTTGTTCACAACCCATGTTTTGTTTCTGATTAGGACCATGAGTTAGATCACTGTTCGGTATAGACTCAAATTTTGCTTCTCTGACGATGTTTTCTGCTCATCATCATCATCACAGTCATTAACATCTCAGTAGATGTGTTGTGGTTTATAATTGGGCTTCAGCAGCTCGGACAGTTTGATTGATAATATTTCTCCACTGGTCGCGGTCATCAGTTATATGTATTGCCTCAGTATACTGTTTATTGAGAAGCTTTTTAGTAATGTCCGCCCATCGCTGTGGAGATCTTCCGCGTTGGCGTTGAGTCTGAGGCCTTCCTTGGACCACCAACCGCTCCATTTTGTGATCACTTCGATGGATATGGCCAAAGAACTTTAAAATTCTAGAGTAAACGGTACTGGAGAGACGCTGATCCGGTTTAATTTCATCCAGAACTGAGATATTTGTACGGCGAGCCGTCCATGGAATTCGAAGCAGGCGTCTCCATGTCCACATTTCAAAGGCGTCTATACGTCGTCGATCTGATTCTTTGACTGTCCATGTCTCGCATGCATAGTAAAATATGGAAAAGACCAGAGTTGAAACGAGTCTCTTTTTGTTTGTCATAGTAATGTGACGATCACGCCAGACCCCGTTTAGTTCACTCATTGCTGCTCTTGCTAGTTGAATGCGTCTTCTAATTTCGGATTCACAACTGCCTGTGTTGTTAACTAGAGCTCCAAGATATATCATAGATGAGACTACCTCGCATCCCGCAATAGTTTGGGTTTCAGGAAACTGTTGTTGGCGATCAATAACCATGATTTTGGTTTTTTTTGTAGTTAACCATGAGTCCAAATTTAGCACTTTCTACCTCGAGTTTTTTTAATAATTTAGTAATTTCTTCTGGAGTAGAGGCTAGAAGTGTAGTGTCGTCTGCTCATAGTAGTTAGTTTAGAGCCCATACCTCTTCTTCCTCTCGAAATTCGCTTTTTAATGTCTTAAATTTCTTCTCCTTTAGTTGTTAGGGTTACTCCTAGATACTCAAACTCCACCACCTTTTTGAAGCAATACTCTATACTCTCGTTGTTTGTGATAGTCATGAATTGCGTTTCTTTTCGTATGTTCTGTCACATTTCAATATACTTTGTTTTTTGCTCATTATTAAACAGTCCATACTTTTTAGTCTTGGCTTCAAAGAGTTTAAATATCCTTAAAAGTTACCCTTAGTTCTTGCCATTAATACAATATCGTTCGTCAGGATGGCAAGGCCAGGATTTGCTTTCTGTTGTTATAAATCATACCATTTGTTCTTATTCCGCTCTCTTTCATTATTGCCTTCAGCAATATATTCTTCAGTATTGTGAAGAGAGAAGATCACAAGCAGCTTACAAACAGTATTGATGGGTTTCATTAAACTAATTTTTGCTGATCGGATAATTTTTTCCAGAACTCCAAGTTCTGTTAGAGCACAGTGCTGAATAGTGCCCTATTATCACGAAATCGTAAGTTTGTTTAAAATCTATAAAGAGAAGATTTAGCTTTAACTAACAACAACAACAAATGCCAGTTAACATTTAATTGTCTGGAATTAGTTGTAAAGTAAATATTGTCAATAAATCTTACATTTTTCTGTATTTAATTCAAGTAAGCAATAAAGTTTTTTTTTCCTGTTAAGCAAAGCATTTTTATTTTAAAATATATCTCGTTAAAGGTTCAAAAACAAATGTTTATTTTTAATTGATATCTAGAGCTAGCTTAATATTATTTAGCTATAAATACATTGACGTTTTTCATTTAAATAAATGCCTTACCTTCCACAGACTTGGTAGTTAAAATAAATTTCCCTTTTGATGATATCGCGTGATGTGGAAATATATGCGCCATTCATGAAGTGTGTTTACTCCTGTGTCAAGTAATGAAATGCCACCGTGGTAATTAGTGCATTGGACGGTTCGAAATGTGATTTTAATTGAAAAATAGGCTAGTTTCGGTAATATGGGAAACGAACAACACAAATGTTTTAATCGCTACAATACGTGTATTCTCTATTGTACTCTAATTAAACTTACATTAATTTTTATTAGGCTTAACGGCAACTATATTTTTCATTGTCCTCTTTTTTTTTAGCATTTTATCAAAATATTAAGTTTAAATAAAAACATTAACATGTATTTAACATTTCAAAAAATCGCTAGTAATTACACAGTGGTAAAAATTAATTTCATATAGGTAAAGAAAATTCTCTTTCATGATTTTAATTAATTTTATATTCACCAAAGTAAAAGAAAAAACACCCTAAAAAACTAACAATATATTGGCCAAACTAACAGACATCTAAAAAGTCGTATCACTTCCCACAAGAGTGAGACCATAAAAAATTTAACAAATTTGAAGATCGGCAAAGACATTAAAATTCATTTTTTAATTCTGAACATTTTTTATTAAGACACGGTATTTAGTAGAGCGTATGTCATCCACGAGCCCTAATTATGACTCTCATTCGATAAAACATACTTCGGATAAGGGCAGCAAATTATTCCTCGGAAATTTGTTCCCATTCGTCACAAATTGCTTGATTCCAATTCATTAATGATTTGAAACTGAAAATTTAACACGTTGTCCTAGAATATCCCTGGACTCCTTAAAGGCTGTGGTATTAGCGGAAACTTAATTTTACCCAAGTAATTCCGTTTTATTCTTGAAATGTACGGACGACTAATATCCTGCATTAGATGAAAGTTTTTTCCAACAACTATATGATAATCAATCACAGAAATAAAGCGTAAACTATCAATGGTCCGAACAACAACATCTAAGTTAATTAAAATATGGAAAGATGGAAAAATAAAAAGAACCAAGCTCAGGTTGATCAATGCCCTTATTTTTTACATTGCTACAGACGCAGATAAAACATGGACTCTCAAAAAAAACGTAAGAAATAGGATTAAAGTCTTCGATCTTATGTGGGTATATAGAAGAATTCTACGTGTGTCCTGAACAGAACATTGAACCAAACAGTCAATTCTCAAATAGCTACATATAAAAAACTTACTCTTCTTCTCTTATAAGCATTTGCTTGTTATTGGCATTATACCTGTAAAAGGTGTCATCCATTTTTGCGGTAGTCGTACTTTTGCCATTGGTGACTTATTCTGCTATGCAGACACTTGCAGATAAATGAATCCCTAAATGAAGCCGTCTATATGGCACAGGATTAGAAATAATGAGGACAGCAATCTAATAATATTTCGATTATCACCACGGCCTGATAAGGGTTCAAATACTGAGGAGGGATGAGAGACCTTCACTTTTTTAAAGTGTGGACTAAGATTTGGCAAATCATCTCTTAGGTTTGCCTCGGCAGAGTCAATGTTTTTTGGTAAACAGCTATAAAAATATTGTTAGCGCATCTATGTAAATTTCCTAGCAATGTTAGAAATGTCTGATATATAGAGGGTGAACAGAGTTGAAGCCAAAAAAAAAGATCCCTGTGGTAGTTGTTTTTGTTTTGTTTTAAAAGTGTTTTTAACTTCACGCCAAGTTTATCACAAAGGTGCATGGAATTAAATAACAAATTTTGTAATATTTTAAGGTGTTTTTTATCTAAATATTTAATGATCTATGTTATTTGCGCTTGGCAGTGATAATGGACGAGTAAGTCCAAAAATATTTTGTTGTAATGTAGCTCGAAAAGGTTTATTATATACCTTTATAAAGGATTTTAATAAAATTTTGCTTTTATGGTTTACAGCTAACTACATAATTTTCGTTTTCCGTGTGCATTTTTTGGTTTACTTATATTGTTGCATTAGACAATTAAGAAATATCTATCTGATACATTGTAACGATAAGACTACCAAAGAGAATTGAAATACTATTATAAAAATAATACCTCAATATACCATGGCAGCTTATCGAATATGATTCCCCTAGCTTAGTCTCTCAAGTGTGAATTCGTCTTGTCTTCAACTATGAATTTAACCATAAACCTTTAACTGGTAGCAAATAAAATAATAATTTAACAAAATTATATTTATTTAACACATAAAAAAATAATATTTAAATAGCAAAAACAACCATGCCCAATGCTTTACTTTAAATATATGTTGCCTGCAGATTATGTGGGCAGGTCCTGTTGCCGGCTCCAAAGCATGTGTGTAGGTCTTGAATACAGCTGTATAGGCCCACATAACCCCATAAGGTATTTTCAATAAAATGTTCCAAAAATATCCCATAAAAACTTCCATAAATATCCCATAAACCCAAGAGAATTACACAGACGATAAAATGAACCTTATAATAATTTTTGCCTTCTTTAGTAAATTTTAATTACAGACAAAAAAGGGTATCTCACCATGAAATTTGGTTAACAGAAAGTAGGGAGACTAAAATAAGGTTTAGCACAGATGTCAAGGGCGAATATTTATTCTACGGGAAGAGAGAGAGAGAGAGAGGAGAGAGAGAGAGAGAGAAGGCGCCAACTACTTTTTGAAAAAAAAAATAGTAAAAAGAAACTGAAAGTAAAGGAATTAATAAATTAATAAAGAAATTAAAATAAAATAATTATCTAAATATAAATTAATAAAGATATGACGTTTATAACGTTACAACATATTGTCATTAAGTGTTACTGTGGTTCAAATTGGAACCACCTTAAGAAGTTTATTTAAAAGACCTTCTTTCCAGACTGTGTCGTGCCCAGTTAAATCTACATAGACAACTGACTCTTTTTGTTTTTAAAATCCAATCTCTGTGTGTGGTTTTCTTATTTTTCATGTGCTTATTCGGGAACAACATGTTCTACTTCTTGGATCACGCTTTCCAAATATTCGAAATTTAAAAAGCTTTTGATATGATTCTTTTTTGGTAATAAGATGTTTACTTAGAATCAAGTAAGCTAATTTTTTGGTGTTAAGGGAGTTAGAAAATTCTATTTTAGATGCAATTTATTCTGCCTAATTATTATTAACAGGTTGGCTTCCATATGAATCACCAGTAATACACGAGCTTCAGTCGCTATTACACCAGCAGAAATTTGCGTATACTTCTGTCTGATACCAAGCATATTGCGGTTATAAATTTATTATTTGATTCATAGGTGAAGCTTTTAAAAAATATGATGGCGGAATAACTTTTAGGAGGGATTTGCTTGTAAACACCGGAGATTTACAATGATAATCGATACACGATGGTAACACAAACGATATTTGAAAAAAGAGAAAACGATGTATTGGTTGTTACTAGAAAGAGTACGAAATTCACAAAAATTTTAAAGAACCAGAAAAAAGTGTGTGATTCTTTTAATATTAGTAACTATTTCCATCAGATCTTGCTATTTTTCTATTGCTTTTGTAACTTTATTCAGATAAATCACCCGTGATATCCACTTAGTCAACATACTATTAGTTTTACTTACATGCCTCCTGCAAACCCTGTTTGCCCGATTTTATATACCAACAATAATAATGCTCAGTTACACTCAGCAAGGTATGACGGTTAATACATGTCATATTGTCCAGAAGTAAGCCAAGAAAATTAATCACCGGTGATATATATGGTATCACAACGCAGAATCATCACAGTATCATTGGTAGCCAACCTGTTAAAATACTGTTGTGCTGTTGATCTCGTGAAAGTCTTAAATCTACAGTATGTTTAGTATGTCTAGCTCTAGCTTGTCCAATGGAGTTTCGCGGAAAGGTGGACTATCTACCAAGTTTTTGTATAAGTTCAATGCTTGTCTACTAAACTTTATAAAATAAAAACTCTGAATTATTTTCCTACATCATTCTAATACATTTTATACAACTTGAAAACCTTATTTGAGGAGAACTGTAATATAAACAGTATTGAAAATTTTCAATCTCATAAATTGTGAACTGAAAATTGACATGTCAATAATAATTATTAATCATAAGTAACTGTTGAGACAAGAATTTTAAATAAAATAACGAACTAGTCTATTTTATAGAGACTGTTTTTTTTTATTGTAACCTATTTCGTCATCCAACGATATTAAATTATTGATTTTTTTCTATATTGGCTTCATATTTTGTAGTCTGGAATTTATTTCGTTGTTTGAACGAGACTTTACTAAATAATTCTATTTTATTTATCGGTATATCAACTTGTTTGCCATCCGCAGATGCACTTTAACCCGAGGCCACGTATTCCGCTTCAACTATACAAGAGATATTTGAAGTTCTGAGAATACTAGCGTCTCCTTTTCAAGTCATGCCTGTAAGCTATAGGAGCTCTAATATTACTTTTTAGATTATCCTTATTGACTTCCATGCAAAACTTCTGTTTATTCTTTGACTTTTCTTGTATTGAAATTATATAAGTTAATAACGCAGTGAATATAATTTTTATATTTATTTCATTTTCAATTTTGACTTCCATAAGAATTTTTTTCAATATTTTTAATATATATTATTTGTTCAAAACTAAAATCAATATGTCATAAAAAGATAAATAAGGAAAACTTATTATTATTAATTTTCTTATTAAAGCTAAGCTTCTATACTGACGTTGTATTTTACTTTTTTCTCTACGGTGAAAAACGAGTAGCGTCATGATTATCGGTCTTACATCAACTCAACAGAATAAACTAATTCGCTGCTTAATATCTGAGTCTACAACATGACCAACGCCTTCCTATGGCCATAAATTATCAAATTATTTTATTCACGTCAAGCAGCCCTAATAGTAAGCTGACAACTCGTGTAAACAAGAAAGACTGATAGTCAATGCTCAGAAAATACAAATCATCAACTTCATCAAAAAACAGCACTACAGAGCCTTAAAACCATCGGTGCTGGGAAATACAGATGAGATTTCATATGCCAAAAAAAAAACAAAATACCTTGAGGCATATTTTGATCATAGGCTTAAATGGAATACTCACATTCGAAAACCACACAGAAAGCTACTATGTCCCTGAGTCAGACGTAGAAGAATGTGCGGTAGAGAATTAGGGACTTAACCCCAAAATGACTCTATGGTTATACACAACGGTTATAAGACGATTATAACCCTGGCTCAGTGACGTGCTGGACAAAGACGCAGGCAAGTAGGAGCAATCAGACAGGCTAGGTATATACACAACAGGCTAGCATGACTCTGTGATTACCGAGAGGATATAAAAACAACCTGCCTACTGCATCGGTGGGAGAAGTCCTGCTGAATCTGACCACCACCTTCTATCTTTTATACAGAGGCTAAGCCAGAGCAGTGATGTATAGGATTAAGTCATAAGGCAAGCGACATCAAAGCTAGATGTATGGTACTGACCAGAAAAGTCAATCAATGAGCTAACGGTGGATATTGTGATAGCAAAGGTGATACAATAGTATTGGTACCACTATCGATTGGCAACAGCGACAAAGAGTATTAGAGTATAACTAAAAAGGGTATCCCTACCAGGGAATCGTCACAATTGAGATACCGGCCAGGGGAATAAAGGTTGTAACCATACAAGCTGCCTGCGGCCCTGTAACATGGGGTTGGTTCAAAAAACATCAGAGGGTGTGGAAATTGAGAGTGTGAGTGCCCTAAAGAAATTATGGAGAATGGTCGTGAAGGTTCACGTGGCACTGGGTACCACAGGGCACGATTGGTCATGAGCGCGAGAGCAATGGAAAAACAGATTTATACTGGCCGAAACAAGCTCATCAATGCCATTCATTGGAGATATAACTGTGACGTCTTTTTATTGCTCTACTTTATTTGTCTTTATTCTAATTTATTGTCTATATAATCAATTTATTAAAACTCACGATAGCGAATTACTAATTTATTAGAATACTTTACAAATGTATTTAATTTCACGTTTCGTACAATAAAACCGCGTTTTACCCGATCGTTCTTGACTAACTCCTCAAGAAATTCTTCCGGTATTTATATGAAACCACTTGTAACAGAATGTTTGTAGAAAATACGATGCCGATTCTCGATCTCGACGTAGACACGGCGGCGACTGGTCTCAAATCATGTTCCTTTATCGGCTTGTGCGCCCCCAGAACATTCATTGTTGTTTGTCAGGTAGATTTTTTTGACCTAGGAAATTACGAAATCAATACAAAAGAATTAGTCATAAAATATTTACAGTTCTATACGCCATAACATTTAAAAACGTAACATTGCCCCCCTCTTAAAAGATGGTTCCTCCTGGAACCTTGTCGGGACTGGAACTGGAACGACATGCTGATATCGGCAACTCGGACCCTCTTTTACAACTTCCGGTTGTATAGAAATGACAAGGGACGGTTTTCTCATCCGCACCAGTAACTATGCGGGATTGCAACAGACTAACACCTGGACTTCGGTGTCTTTAAACATCGCCTTCCTCCATTATTTTCGGATACCCTCCAATCTAATTGGCGGCACTCCACTTTGGCATGGCTAACTTTTGCACGTCGGACTCTAGTACGTGCTCTCTCAACTGAAGTAAGGCTCCCATACATCTCGGTAGGTAGTTTGGTCACGGGCAGTGTCTTTTGTTACCAGGTAGAAAAGGTAACGTGATGCATCTTTGAAGTTTCAAGGTTTTACCAGGGAGCTGGCACTTGGCATTGAAGTTCTGCAACTCGACCCAAACTTCCTTCGAAAGACGGATGCCAACCCTGGTGCATCTTGATACTGGCCGGGAATGGTAAGGGCCAGTGAGTAGTCATCGGGGAGCGCGAGTAGATCTTGCCTTCTTACAGTGGTAACACACCATGATCTTGCTTTAACCGGTACCCATCCATAGGCACCATGAATTCCTCAAAACGTGAGGTCAGACACATCTTGGACTTGGTTACTTCCACTCTTCATCTACGTCGTGGTCACCCTCGAAAGACGCCCACCGTTATGGTGTACTATCATCGGCTCTTCCTCTCGGAATCTTCTTATTCGGTAAATAACATCATTGATACTTCTCCATAATGAGGTATGGACCTTCCCAAAACGTGCTGCAATTTGGGAGAAAACAACCTTTCGCTTTTTGGGGTTATAAAGCCAGACTTTATCGTTCTTCTTAAAAACACCCCTTCTCGGCTTTGCGTAATCGTACCGTTTCTTCATTCGTCACTAGCGATCTGGAGATGGGAACGGACCAACTCGTGTACATCGTCCATTTCTTCTTTCGTAATCGATCACAATAATCTTCACCTCGTACATCTTCTCCATGGGTGACACCCAATACTCTAGATACAAGGTAGTCGCATCTCGCGTCCGAATAGGACTTTGGCTGGTGTCTGGCCTGGTTGATTCATAACAGCAGATCTGTATGCCATTGTGAAGAACGGGAGATATGGTCCCAGTCCGCCTGATGATCGGACACCATCTTTGTCAAATACTTGCCAACTGTTCTATCATTCGTGTCTATCCAGAACCATTCCGATTGCGGTGATAAGCCGTTAGTCCCTTGTTTTGCTTCATACCTAGTCTATCACAATAGTTCCTTGGAATAAACATCGCTTTCGAAGTTCCTGCCTTAGGTCACTATGGCTCTCCAAAGCGCACTCCAAATCGGCTGATATTTCTTGGATCAACTTATCTGCACGGTGGCCGCCATGGCTGTCTGGAAGTGCGTAAATCTCGACCCACTTAGGTGATGTAATCCATTACTAACCAACATGTACTTGCCTCCATATCACTTTCTGGAAACGGCCCAGCAATGTCCAAAGCTATTCTTTCAAACGGGCTTCCAACATTATATGTCTCATAGGAGCGTCTCCTTTTTCGATAAGGCCCGTTACTACGTAGACACAATTAGTACATTCTTACACCAGTCTTTTTACATCGTCGGAACTGTTCAACCAATAAAACGTTCCCCGAATTCGCTGAAGGGTCCTTATTCACACCAAAATGCCCTCCTGATGGACTGTCCCGTGTGAACTGACGAAGTACCTTCGGCTATTCTGCTCTTTGGAATCACCACACGTCTTCTCTTCTCTCTGAACCGTCATCATTTTCCAGGACTCGTTTGAGCAAGAGCCATCTTCCCATGATAAATTGGAGTCCCACGGGGCCCAATACGTCTTAACTACTGAGCCTAGGTTTCGATATTTCTTGCCAAGTGGTCGACGGGTTTGTCCTATCTTCCATTTTTCGGGATTTTCTGTATAACTGGATCTCTCTCTTGTTCTTCCCTGATCTTGGTAGGCGTCCAGTCGTCCGTGGACCACCGTCGTTTCTTAGCACTGCTGCTTCCTTGGTATTCCGTTTTGGTTGCAGTGGAACACTCTGCATGGCATGGCCTTCTGGAAAGAGAATCAGCGTTTCGGTGGCTAACTCCCCGCCCGGTGCTCAATCTAAAAATCATATTCCTTGAGTCGTCGATCCACCTGGCTTATCTGACCCTCTGGATTACTTAAAAACTGCATCAACCACTAAGGGCGGCATGGTCCGGTTCGATTAAAAACTTCCTTACCATAGAGGTATTGATAGAAGTTGCTGCTACTGATATTCAACTACTGCCCAGAAGTTCTCTTCTCGTAGACGCAATAATTCCGCTCAGGTTTTTGAGAGGAACTTATTAAACTGAAAATATCCAAGGGACTCTTTCTGTCCTCCCTGAATCTGAGACAGCACTCCCCCAATCCCACATTACTTTGCATCTGTATCTAAGATGGAACGCCTCCTTACAGGGCAGTGGATACCCTAAAATTGGTGCTGTGATAAATGCATTTTTTTTGTTAGGGCCTCAAAAAGGCATTTGGCAGTCTACATCCCAGCGTATTCGCTCTGCTTCCTCTGTAAGTCGCGTTTAAGGTTTAGCGATATCTGCAAACATTCTTAATAAACCTCCGGTAGTAAATGTACACAGTCCAGAGAAACTTCCTCACTTTGATGTTAGTCATTGGTTTTTTGGCACCATTCCCTTAAATGGAAATCGATGTTTCCCTTAACCAGCGAGCCATCTCCTTCTTTAACTGACTATATGACCCAGATAATTGCTTTACATGAAAAAGCTTGGCAGACCAAAAACCAAAAACCACACAACAAGAAGAAAACCAAACCCAATAAAATCACCAACCCAACTTCTTGGGGTTTAAACATCAATTGGGCAGCCTATAATGTCGATTAAAAACGTTATCTAAAGTCTTCAGATGGTCTTGCAAATGTCTCCCCCAAGACATTATTTCGTCTAGATAAACTAGGCATAGTTTTCCAAATTAACCCTCTCAACAACATGTTCCATAAGCCACTCCAATGTCTGCAGGAGCGTTACAAAGTCCAAAATGGCATAAACGTTGAATGCCATAATCCAGATCCTGTGGTGAAGCTGTCTGTTTCTTATCTACGGGTCCATTTCTACCTGTCCAGTATCCTCCAGACGATCAAATCCAAATGTAGAAAATAATTTTAGCTTCCAGCCAATGATGGTCTAATGTGTCATCGATCTCGAGTCAGGAGGATACACTATCTTTCATGGTAATACGATGTAGGTGCAGCAAAACGTAATCCCCACACTAGAACCTCGTAGTTGTCCGGCATCTTTCCTTCGATAACCAGGACCACCGGAGAGAACCCATGGGGTCTCGAAGTAAGGTTCTATCAACCATATCCCTACCCTCCCCACCTTCATTCTTCAATTTCCTGAACTAAGTCGTTTTCAGCTTCCTCTCCTTTTCGGCCTGGGGTAAAGCGTCAGAGCTGTTTGAAACGAATTTGGCAGAGCATTACCCAGTATCAATTTTATGCTTAACAACGAGTAGTTCTGCTTCCGTACTTATTCCTCCATATCGGTACCGAAAATATCACGATACTACAGCCGAAGAAATTACCCTACTAAAATTCCTTTTCTCTCAATTCTGAATTCAGGAAGACTGTCCACGCATCTGACACAACTGCAAACGCATTTGATCAAATTTGTCGTTAGGAATTAATCAACCGATGTCGTCCTGAACGGATATATGGATGTGACAGGTACACACAAGTTCCTACTTAAAGACCATCTTTCTTAGATGGTCACTGGGGAGTCATTGACCTTAATACATCCTCACAGGAATTTCATTAGACCTGAAGGTCACCACTAGGCTCCTTTTCCCAATAATGATTCCACAGCCAACTTCGTCGTCATGATTATCCAAGGCTCCGATCATAAACAGGTGTTTCCGTCGTCCACAATTTCCCGTTAGCCAGGCGCTGATCTATATATCGTTTTTCACTGTTTCTGTCGCAGCAGCGCACGATACCTAGTCATCTTGCTTTATTTACGAGCTGCATGTCATAGTGCGGTAGTCAGTCAAGGAGGATGGGGAGAACATACCTCCTCGGTTACCAACTTGAGATTACCTTAATATCTTGAAACCCAATAGGAGAATCTTCCAGGCGTATTCCCATAACGTCCATTCCTAAATATAACATCCGCTTCGAGATGTCAGCAACTATAACCAGTATGGTGACCGATACTTTTTTTTCCGCTCACAAATCCTACATTAGTACCTGGATATTCTCCAATGAATGTTGGCATTTTTCACCGTGTGGCGGTTGCCGAAGTCGCAACCTCGATGGTAACAGTTCTCTTTCGGCAGTTTATAACGGTCGGGCGTAATAATGGTTTTTCTGGAGGTCCGCTTCCAGTATCCACCAACAATCGAATGGCTTTTTTAACCATTCTATATTCTCCATCTACGATACACTCATCCTTCACGAATTTCAAAGAAGCTATTATATCAAGGTTCTTTTTGGGGTATATTTCTGGGTCGAAGCTCTCCCTAAGGCCGACGCGGTTCTGTTTGGTCTTTGGTTATGGCTTCGTGTTTCGATGTGTGTCATGCTTTTTTTTATTCAATATTAAAGAGCTGGTCAAGTTTATCTTCATCTCCTTCCCGCTTTTACAGTCCCAACTTGCTATACCCCCAAGGACTGCGTAGCTGACTCGTATTCGTGGGCGGCAGATAAGACATCATCAGCGTCTTGATGACGAGCAATTCGTATGTGTTTCCTTATCAACTCATGATCACGAAGACCAACAATAAACGTTTGAAACGGCTCAACTTTTTCCATCATGTCTTCGGGAGCTGTTGGATAACATATCGCACTAACTGTCTGGCGATATCTACTCTCATATTCTTGAAAGACTCATCTTTCCTTTGTCTTCGATTTTTTAACTGCGACTGATATACTGGCTCCATCAGTGTTCGTAGTGGGGGCGCAGTTCGCATATTTCACCTGTGACATCAGTTGTGTAATAAGGCGGGAGGGGGAATATCAGCCTCCTCCTCTACGGCTATGGTCTGGGAGCATGCGCGAGCTAAGGCATCTCCTCGAAGAGGTCGATATTCAGGGTTTCAGCCCGGTTCGTTTTCACATCATCCATGTCGCCTTGCAGCTGACTCGAAGCTGTTCATGATAGGTTTTTCCATGATGATTTTCCGTCGAAAGTTGGAACTTTGACATAACGGAACTTCACTTCCTCACAAGACGCGTGTTTTCCAGAACTTACTGTTCGTCTCTCTTCTTTTGTCTCTATGGTATTGGCTTGTTTACGCGCTCATGTGGTTCCTGTTCCCTCAAGACTTCCTTACAAACTCTTTCCATATCTGCTCTTCGAAGGCCATCATATCGGCAGCAACTTGGTGTTGTTATGAAGTACACCGCTATCGCGAGAGGCAGACATCTCGAAGTGACTTAGAGATGTTTCCTAGGATGTATGTTACAGAGACTTTTGCGTTCTAGGAGAGAAGTCTCGTTAGAGCACTTCTTCTAAAGAGGCGATTGGTCGGCCAGAAACTTTATTTCTCTAATTTTGAAATTGACGCGATGACACACTTCAAATATATAATTTTCCGATCAAAACCCGGTCCTTCCTCCAAAGCATCTTTAGTCGTTGGACTAACTCACCTCACGCCATTTTTTTCCGTAAGTGAGCTATTTCTCTATCCTCCAAGATGCCTTCTTAATTGCGTAACTGTGAGCTACGTAAATCGTAGCCATCGTTCACACCAATTGCAACTCATCTTTTCGAAAAGTCAAATTGTAAATGGTAGCTATACAACCCCCTCTTCTGCCCCTCGGTGAACGGCTGTTGATATTGCTCTAAAATTGGTTGGGGTCTTGAGGGCTAATTTAATGTCGATAATCTTAGTTAATGTTTATAACTCACGAGTAACTATTTACATTATTAATAAACCTTTTACAAATGTATATTATATCCACGTTCGTACATAATAATACCGCGTTTTACCGATCTTCTTATGACTGGCCCTCCCAATGAAATTCTTCCGGATTTATATGAAAGACCAGCTGTAAAACAGAATGATTGTAAAAAATCACGATGCGGTTTCACGGATCTCGACGTTAGACACGGCGGCGACAGGTACTCAAAACACGTTCTTTTTATCGGCTTGTCGCCCCAGAACATTCGATTGGTTTTGAGTTTGTCAGGTAGATTTTTTTTGACCTAGAAA